>CM023457.1:60582420-60947797 GCA_013339765.2 Haemaphysalis longicornis
GTAAGGCTTTGCGTAAAGTTGTCAATAACTGCAATGAACCTCGCCTGTGTATAAACAGCTCAGCACGCTCTTTATAAATTAGTAAAATTTCCATGCTTCAATCTCTTTGTACCAAAACATTCCCACGCCGAAACATCTGCGTAGCGTAAGGTTAACGTAATAAATGCTTTGTACCAAAACGCGACCGAAAATGTTGTAGCCGTCCGAGGGGCGTTTACTGAAATGAACAGGGAGGCTGTCAACCAGACGGGGATGAGCGGGGCTGACAGCTGGTCCCCAATTTTAATGGGTTAGTTAGCTTCCGTAGAAAGTTGAGGTTGATGTCCGGGCCATAGGTATCCTCTGCCAACGGGGGAAGCGAGCACACTCCATTTTTTAATGCCGCTGCCGCCTCTCAATCAAGCTCCCTAAATACCCGCTTAGACATGCTGTAAATAATTTCTCTGCGACAATGTCCCTTTATCTGACGCTCTTGGTTTCAATCTTCTTATGACGCGATATCGTGCGCGCACATAAGTTATATGCCAGTCAGTAACTTTATGTACATCGCCTGTATTGCCTGCTCCCTTGATGCTTCCATGATGTTATGGTTCGTACTGAATCAAAGGCTGTCTTCGGAATCTATAAATACCATGTAAAATATTTGTTACCTCACCGGATTTCTCCATTACCTAGTTGATGGCACGAATGAGAGCCATTGTTCCGCAGCGTTTCCTAAATCCAGCCTGTTCCCTCGAATTTTCCAAGTCTAGAGTGGCACTTATGTCGTTTAATGCTTCCTGATTAATAACGGTGGCGACCGGAACCGCCGCAAACGACAAGCGAGCTTATCCTCAACGATTTATTATTGCCTGTAAAGGGTACTTTGCCACACCAAGAGTGCAAGTGAGAAGAAGCTTACTGTAGGAACATTTTCGAATTCAATTAAGGCTAGCATTGTTCACCACATATTTGGTTACGCTAGTAAGAAGCATTGCCAGAAACTATAATTAGTGCGCGCAAATATTTTGTTGTGAGTGCTAATGAAACGATTGCGTACGCATGGTAAGATTCGTCACATGCTGTTCACACATGGCGCACGTTTGGGAGCAGGAGGGAACGTGTTGTGATGTTTAAACAAACAAACAAACAAACAAACAAACAAACAAACAAACAACAACAACAAACAAAAACAAACAACAAACAAACAAACAACAAAAACAAACAAGCAAACAACAAACAACAAACAAACAACAAACAAACAAAAACAAACAAAAAAAAACAAAAAACAAAAAAAATAAAAAAAAATAAATAATAAATAATAAATAAATAAATAAATAAATAAATAAATAAATAAATAAAAAATAAATAAATAAATAAATAAACAGCACGTCTGCGCGAACGTCCGTGGATATGAACGTGTGACTGAACTATATATGATATCAAATCTTTATTGAAGCAATAGCACAATGACATGGAGGGACCAACAGTAAGGCTTGATAATCGACAGAGTAAACTTCGCGGTGGTAAAAAAATTATGCTTGAGACAGCTTCTTTTCAGCCTTACAAAGTAGTAACTCATCATCATAAATTTCCATTCTAATGAAACTGAATTATTTATATCTGAAGTACGGACACGCAATTCAGCGACCACATTAGCATCAGCCTTTCTCTCGCGTCGAAAAAGTTCAGAACTGGGAGCTATAAGTGGTTTTAAAGTAACGATTACAAAGATATAACGAATTCCTGGCAATACTAGGGAAAGGCCCATATGCGATATAAAAGCAGCTGGGGCAGCACTGGCCGCAGAGAATGCGGAGTCAGCCGGCTGCTTTACGGACTAATTAAAGAAGGAAGGAAGCCGAGCGCGCATTCCTGCCTCCATAAATTTGCTGCATTTCAAGGGGACCGGTACATAAGCCACCCAGCTTCGATATGAAACAAACAGCTACCGGAGATACATGCCCGAGGAAAAAAAAAACAATTAAAACGTAATCTCGGCAGAGAAAAAAATTGAACTGGTGAATGCTGGAATGACTGCAAAGTTGTACGCGGTATGTTTTGCGCGCCGCCGCTTGCAACCATGTAAAATTGTTAAGCAAAGGGTGGTTGGTGTTACCCGGATTATTGATTTGGCGTGCTTCAGCTAGGTTGGCTGAAGCTCAACAACAGTTTTTAATGCACTGCTTCCTTCAGCGCGTTCTTTTCAGTCCGTGCTTTTTGTTTTATTTTTTATTACCTTGTTCCTGTCTTCACTGTTAGCGTTAACAATGAGCCCTTGATGTGATTAGTGTGCATTTATTATAAAACCGGAATGTTTTCCTCTGCCTTGTAATTTTATTGTCTTATTTTAGTGGCTTCCCCGGGCTCCTTTCATCCTTTGTTTACGCATTGGCGCAAACGTTTGCTTTTTTTTTCTTCTCATATATCACTGTTGTCTTCGATCCTTCCTTTCGTAGTTGCGATGAAAATAAACGTATTGGGCGCATTTATGGCTCCACAGATCTTAAGAAACATCCACAACAGGTAAAAAAAACCTCCTTCTTATTTAAAAATTGTTGTTTCGACTTTCGTGCGCGCCTTATTTTCATAGTTGTAAGAGCAGCTATACGATGTTCTGTACGTTAAAATCCTTCTAATTATCCTTCTATTCATTCGGTCCCCACCTATAGCTTTGAATTGATTTGTAGGCACATTGCTTCCCGATAGTGCCGTTTGTTTTCGTACGGAGTGATCGTCTACTTCGTCTATCACTTCGCACTGCTTCAATTCGTCATTCTTTTGACGAGCATGCGCAGAACCTCCCGCTTTTTGTTCTTGATCAGTGTCGGCAGGAAGACGGGTGGTTTCTTCCCCAGAGTCACATTGGCTGTTTTATTGCGCGGAAAGCGGGGTGTCCGCAGGGTGTGTGCGGTGAAGAAAATACAGCCACTAGATTGGTCTCCCCTCGGCCAGACAAAGTGGTTGCCATAAACGCGGCGAGAAAGGCAGAATGTACGGATGGTGGAAGGAATGTAATCCCTAGAGATGACAACGCTGCCATAGAGATGACTGCGGAGAATGCAGGGGGTTGTTTAACCTCGTTAGGGGACTACAGACACGAAGAAAACAGGGAGAGGAGGAAATCAAACCAACTTCTTCGCGCGATCGTAGGTGCCACTTGAGGCCTTAATAAGACTCCGGCTTATTGAGTTTGGTGAAGATAGTTCCCCATTTCAGACGAGGAACTCGAGATAACTAATATTAATTGCCCGCAGAAAGGGGAGGTTATACTCAGTCAAAGGAGCATGAACTTAATAGCTGCAATTCCAAAGGTCGAAATGCTTACATTGCTAAGACAGAGTGAGAAACACTTTATCAATGCCACCAATGGTCGTTTCGTTTTATTTCATATTTTGAATGATAGCCTTGTTCTGACACTCTATTTTGCCATAAATAATGATTTTGATAATGGTTTTGAACTATATGTTCTGAATGGTTTGAATGGTTTTGAACTATAATGGTTTTGAACTACGTTTTGATATATTTTTACGTCAATGCGATTTTTTCTCCGCGGGGCGCAATACAGACGACGAGGCCTATGCTGTGTCCAACGTCTTGTGTACTTGATCAACTCAGACATTTTTTAACAAACTTTTAAGAGCATTTGATGGAGCGGAAAGTTTTACTAAGAGGGACGGACAAACGATTTTTGTGAAATATACGCTATCTATCCCAAATCAAAGGGCATCACTTAAAACACACTGAACCGAAACAGTGTTCCTCATAGGGCTCTAGAACGTTGGAAAGCGGGATATTTAAACCTACGAGCATTACGTATGCTGCCAAACGAATGCTGGCCACCCTGACAGTGAGCCGTGTAGCAACGTACTTTTTACTGCTCGTAAGACGAAAAGAGGCATTTAAAAACGCGTCCGCAGCTAAAGCAATAATGAAGTGCAGCTTTTGTTCTTCCTCTATCCAGTTTTTGAATCACGCATTGAAACGGACGGAGGTGTTTGTGATGTCACATTGCGACACTACATGGCTCCCAGATTTCAGAAGGTTCAGTGACAAATTAAAATTATTTCTACTAGTTTACATGACAATATTTTATGGCTGACCCGCTATATAAGACACAGACTTTTATATGAGCTAGAAGACATGCACTCCACAAAAACAAAAACCTTAGATTTACCTTAAAAGGTGATTGAAGTAGAACTGCTCCCCATTCCTATTCCGAGGACATCCTATTCCCAAACGAAGGGGTCAATCTGTAGCCGAGAAATCTTGTGCCTTGTCCTGAACTTTTCGAAGGACGCATACCTGTACGACTTTTAGCAATTTACCGCGAATAGTTTTAAAAGGTAGTACTCGGGCGGAGCAGCTGCGTGCATGCCTCGCAACGCTAATGAAGATAGACGCCGTGGGTCAAGGCACAAATTAACAAGCGCGCCAAATTAGCGCTCCCTGCACTGCGTTAAGCTCTTGATCTCGCAGTTAGAGACGCAAACTTGGAAGTCCTGAATAAAGAGCTATTGATTTCACCACCTTTTGTTGTAAAGAAACGGCGCTCACAAAAACTTCGCTCTCCTGCAGCTCCACAAAAGCGGAACTGGCCGCAGTTGAAGTCAACGCTGCTAATCTATATTCTGACTGCAGATGGTGCCTCATACAGAAAATGGTACGGTTATGCACAAAAGATTTGAGAAGAAGTTGCTCGCGGGCCCGCAATCTCCAGGGCCGCCTAACTCGTATGAAACTCATTACTTTTGTTACTCGTTAGCGTGCAAGTGTGAATATTCAGATTAGGTTGTTAGGTTAGAGGGAGTAAACGAAGCGAAGGCGACCGGAGCGCAATGCGGTGGAAGCCGGCGACCGACCCGCGTGCTCCAGACAGCAGCTAGGGGCTGAGTTATGTTTCGTTTCCACAGTGTTCGGGTGTGAGTGCCGGAAACTGCTCTTCGTATCACCCCTAGTTCTACATCTTTATTCAGTTATGTGCTTAAAGGCCGCCGTACTAGAACACATTAAGGTTATGATAATGAAACAGTATTTTGAGAGACGATGGGAAAACAGTTTTATTAATTCCGCAGTTTTAGAAAACAGCGGAAGAGGTGGCGTAATTTTTTTCCTTTATGTCTTTGAAAGGATGGTATTCATCGGATGATTCATCCGAGATAATTTTGAAGAAAAAAAAAAGCGAATAGACGTAATGTGCCCATTTAGAGGATCCTCGGGTGGAGGATTAGAGGAAGCTTGTGGTCTCAGAAGTAATGGCTTGCCTACAATGCCAGGGCAAGGCTATTGCCGGGCAAAATGAGATTTTAGTGTTTTAAGCCCTGTGGCCCAATGCAATCGCGAAACTATGACGTGCATACCCAGAGGCTGAAAAGCAATCATGATCCATTTCACTTTGTGAAGGTGGATGACCAGCGAAGACTGTTAGCCACACGCGTACAAGAGACACAGAATTTAGGTTAAAGGAATCTGAAAATTCTATTCTTTGAGAGTTGAGTGCGGTTAGCTCAGAAAGAAACACATATTTTGTGCACGCTTTTAACGCTGCGTTTTCCGCCCGCCACCACCGATTACTTTCTCGCCGGCCCTGCTCATAAGCGCGCTGCTCGCAGCGGCGATATGCGCTCGCTTTGGCGATATGCGTTAGCTTTTGTTATTGCATATCTCACGCTCACGTGCCTTTTTCGCTCTCACATTTTGCGGGAGAGATTTTCCACGTGGATGCCATAGAGTCCCGCATCATAGCCATAAACCGCTTCGCTGTAAAAATGTTGTTGCTCGACAAGACGCGTCCGTCCGTCCGTCCGTCCGTCCGTCCGTCCTCCATCCGTCCACCCCATCCACCCCACCCCATCCATCCATCCATCCATCCATATCACATCCATCCATCCATCCATCCATCCATCCATCCATCCGTCCGTCCGTCCGTCCGTCCGTCCGTCCATCCATCCATCCATCCATCCATCCATCCATCCATCCATCCATCCATCCATCCATCCATCCATCCATCCATCCATCCATCCTAGACGTTCTCGTCAGGCCATTACACGAAGCAGGTAGGTCACACCACAAGCTTCACTTTAATGTCCTTCACCCCAGACATAAGCCACCACCAAAACGTCTGCGTTAAGGGGACGTGAAAATAACGACGGCGAAACGATTTCCCATCCACGCCGAATGAAAACAGTTCGCGTGCTGCTTTATGCGCCAATTTGGCTTCGAGCGCAAAGAATAAGCGCGAACGGGCGCAATGATAAAAGTAACCAGCGAATAAAAACGACGATAGGAGGCGGGAAAGAGCTGGTGACTCCTCTGGGGGGGCGAACAGTGGCGTAACATTTTAGTCATTCTGCTCATAAAAAAATTCGGGCTCCGCTCGTCCTGCCTAAGTTCACGCACTTAAAACGTTATCTTGTGGCGGCTGCCATCGTAAAGTGGGTGCGAGACAGCGAACAGCCTCGAGGACCTCGCGTTCCATACGAGGGTTAGCTACAGATTACCAACTCCTTTCATTCAGATGAAGCGCAGGGCGCTAGTATGTCTTGTTAGGCTTGGTTCTGTAAGGGCGTTATTAGAGAGAGATTAAAGAAAACGTTTTGTGTATACCCTGAAGCACTACAACGTAAGCCGTTTATTGGTGTCTGGTGTCAGATTACTGACTCACTTCGGCCTCTGGCTTGCGACATGGGCTCCGAATGAAACTTTACGAGCAGAGATAAGCGAATAAGCTCTAGGATGGTTGCTTCACTCGCTATAACGTCCGTGAACTCTCCCAAAAAAAAAAAGGGTTGAATAAAATATTAGAGATAGCAGTTGTACTAAGCCCGATATTTAATTGAAATGTACGCATATTGTAAGTACGCCGCATTGACTCACTGTCACTTTGGAGACCACGGTATAAGACGTTAGCCATACAGTTTGCATTCAGTATAGGTAAAGTATCATGGAGCCAGTAATTTCTATTCATTTTTGAATGGTGCTTTTTTTTTAAAAGCGCGGCTTATTAGTCAACGTTAAGTGGTGTACGAGTTACAACGATACCGAGGAATGCCCGGCATAGCGTATGCCTGCGGCGAACGCTGGCTTAGCAGAAAAATGACGCTCGTGTGTGCGTCCTCGCGGCGCCATCCAGCGTCCACGGCGATGATTGTCCCGCACACCCTAAATTCCAACATTGTCAAAAAGAGAAACTTCAGCGTCTCAGTCATCCAATTTGCTCACCGACAATACAGTCATAGCACATCCTCCTCCATATGTCCAATATTATCACTCCATATATGAAGAAGCTCACGCTTATGCAACATGATGGATAAAGGTCTTGCGGCATTCCGAAGAGTAGAACCACAAGTTCTTGTCCTTACCCGTAAGCACTACAAACGTCTGCGTTAGGGAGGTGAAATACAGCGACTTTAATCTTACGCGATGAGTTGCTCTTTTGACAATTTGCTTCACTATTCGAATAAGCGAAACGGCAATAGAATTAAGATCCCCTGTTCGGAAAAAATAGATTAAATTTTTTGGACTGAGCGTATTCGAAGGCGAACAGTGTGGGTTTAAGTCATTTCGTAAGACAATTCGGGCTCAGTGGCTGCTTTCCTGCTGAAGTCAGCGGTTAAAACGATCTTGTCGGCGGCGCCTTCTAGTGGGGCGAACAAGCAAACCCCAGCTCGAGGACTTCGCGTCCCATCGAGTAAATATTGTCAACCCTTTCTCGGAAAGCGCGGGCCACGTAAGTCGTAGGCTTGCGTTCGTAGGCGTTAACAAATTAAATTAAAAGTTTGTAGATTAGCCGTGAAGCAAAAAAACGATAATTTATTGGTGTTCGATTGTAGAAGAATCAACACGGCCATAGCTGGCTTGACATGTCGATGATATTTGCAGCGGATAAGCTTAGCTTAGAGTGCTTACGCTTAAGTCTGAACCTTCTCGAAACAAAAAAGGATAAATATTAGTGCACTTATAAGTCCGCAATATTACATTAAAATGTACGCATATTGAACTAGGCATTGCCCACCTGTATTTCGAAGGGTAAAGCGCCAAGAATTGTAGAATTTTTTGAGTGATTCACGCAGTTTGAAAATGCAAGGCGAAAGCGTGCGTTAGTCTTACTAGACCCTGTGTCGGGTTGGAAAAACCTCCCGCGCGTGCAGTCGCGCGGCGGGTTCCCCCGCGTCCTCGGTGCTTTTCGTGATTTTGGGTTGACGCAAAGGAACTCCGCGTTCTCAGTGTATTCATGCGTAACTTCGACTTCAAGTGTTACGCCCATGTTGAGCTCCTTCACTGTTAATTCTTCCTATTCCCACACGGCGGAAATAAATTCGAATTCCTTTTAAGCTTAGCTGTTCGAGAATTTCACTTTTTGACAACTTGCAAAACAAGGTTGTCTTACAAATTAGCTTCGTAAGTACAAAGAAGATCGGAGATATTTCATCGCGTATGGAGCTTTCGATTGACAAAAATCACTTGAGATGCGTTCTAGTGCATTGCATCCTTTAACTTTATTCGATTACGATTGCGAAGCGCCGTTTTGCTAGTCGATATACCGGGTGCTATATAAGAGCTCTAAGAAAGCATCTAGACAAAAATATCAGTCTTACATCGGGTGCTAGTGCTGTGGGATCTAAATTTGCTTCTTTCTGGTGTCTTCAACTGGCCAGTTTAGCATAAGGCAGAGTGAGGGAGACGATAGTGTGTTTTCCTCCGTGACAGTTAAACTTGCCAACAGTTTCGGCAGAGGAACTGCCTTCATTAAGTCTGTTTCTACCACGCTTGTTATAAAACTCTTGTATACGTGCCTTATTCAAATTTGCCACATTCACGGCATCTCCGGCTTCCCAACTACAGCTTGGAACACATCAACGCCATGCTGCTGCAATCGGGCTTCAGAAATGTATTTGATCCAGAAAGTGGGAATATTCTTTTAATCTACAAATTACATAATTCAAATATAGAATCAACAAGATTCAAGGAGGGCTTCCCTGCATAAAGAGATAGTTTAAGTTCACATCCTAATTCTTCCAATTCATTTCCACATGAAGCAATTGTTTTAGGTGCGGAGTACCTGAGGACCACACAATGTCCGCCCACGTCCGTGCGCATACCATTTACAATCGCCAAAAATAACATAGGCACCGGCAAGATTCGAGCCTGGGTCTGGCAGACCAGACAGAGTTAGTGTGAGTCGTCTTACCCATTGGGCTACAAGCGTGAGTTAGTACCCGAGAGTCAAACGGCTTACTCCCTCGCCAGTAACGGTGCGGAACACCTTAGGACCTCCCAAAGACCATCCGCGTCCATCCATGCTTACACCACCGTCAAGCGAAAGTGAAGCGAACTTCAATTTGAGCCGTGAGTTGCAGTTTCATTTAGGGAATAATCAAGGTGCAACTCACGGCTCAAATCGAATGACGGTCGCGGCGCAAATCGGATGTTACTCGGGGCGCAACTTGGATGTCATTTCGAGTACTCGTACTCCGCACCCTCGCCATCATCCATGGAGTGGAGATGCTGCCATTTTTTATTTATTTATAATTTCGCAGTTGCGTCATTGGGCAGTGCTTAATACACGCTGGAACCGTTGAATCTGAGCGGGATCAGTGTCACGGCTTGATTGTCAATGAGGAAATTTGTGCATTTTTTCAACAAATGTTCGCCGTTTTTCAGCCTGCTCTCAATGCAAAGAGTATATGTTATTATCCGTTTGTTAAAGCGACCTTGATGAAGCACGCGCCACAGTCAATCACCCACATTGGTAACGCGATGACGTGTTTCGACACTCCGCAGTGCATCTTTATCGCCATCCGTAAACCATCATTCGTCCTCGTCGTAAAGACGATACGCCAAATAGGCGCCTCGTTTGTGGACACCAAGATGTCTCTTACGTGGGCAGTGCCATTTGTACGTCATCGCATCGCGTAAGTTACTCTGGATTGTAAAAAAAATGCAGCGATTTGTGCTACCTCATTGTTTTAATTATTAGTGACGAAATTCGGCGTTTTTTCTGGGTACAGCTTTTTACAACCTTCATGTCTTTACTACGGTTTCGCGTTTCTAGAAGAGGTTCTGTACTCCTATCTACAGTCTGTGTCAAAATTTCCTGGGATGAGAAATTTTTTACGGCCATCAAAAGTTTAATGCGCAAACCTGAGGCCGGGTTCAGACTGTTGCCGCAACTGTCGTAATAACTTTAAAGAATGACGTTGTTTCACGTCCCAGCCAACCGAACTGCGTGACACGCCGTTTTTTTACGTCCATAGATCACGATATGGCTTTTGCGTCGGCAGTCTGAACATAGCCCAACGTTCAAGGGGGACTAACCTGATCCCATTCTCGTGGGACTTGTAAATGATGACCCACGGGCGTAAAAAGCATCGGGTACCGATACGAAAGGTTCTACAAATTCATATAAATGTTCGTAAGCGCCTAGTTTGCTTCTTTTGGAAATATGTCACTTCTTTATTGAGATAAAAAATAAACAAGAAACGTATTTTGGTTTATCAACTTTTCACTAGATGGCGCTAGCAGTATAGCAAGCAAAATATTTATTTGAATATTTCACTACAGAAGAGACATATCTCTAAAATAAGCAAACTAGGCCGTTCTGAACGTTGATATGTATTTGTAAAGCTTTCGTGTTGGTGCACGATAATTTTTAAGTACGTGGGTCATGAAATAGTAACTCCCATAGGAACGTTAACAGGTGAGTCCCTCTTGAGTGAGCCGTAATTATTTTATACCAGCAAAAATAAACGGACTTTCGCCAGCTTCCTCAAGCACAAAACGTTTCACTCTCAGTCGAAATGGGAGCTAGTATTTTGAATTCTTTGCGGTCTGAGTAACTGTTGGCACGGGTTCAATCTTTTGACATAGACTTTACCAGTGGTGAGGAGCTGCAAGGGAGGTTTGTTGTACCGCTTGTACGACTGCAACCCACTAAGCCTAAGCCATGACAGACTTAAGGGTCACCGCATCGAGGTGTTCAAGAACCTCGATGTCAATGCTAAAGCCGTGGCCAACATTAAGTAAAGAACTAGAAAACAATCCGTAAGGCCGAAGTGGTTCCTCTACAGGTCCGGGCGGATTACAGCGTCAACGTGGTATGACGTCTGTCGCACGAAAGTTAAGGCGCCATCATTCAGCCTGCACAAGTTTTTCCTATCCGAACAAAAATAAGATATTGGCACGCCCCATAAAATACAGCGGGGGTAACGAAGGGAATCCCTTGGCAAAGTACAAAGAAGTAGCCACAGAACATCGCTGTAATTGGAATGAAGGATGTCGTTTTTTGATCTCGACAGAGCATCTTCTTCTGGGAGAGACGCACGGCAGACAGTGTAGTTGTCGTTGTAAGTGCACCGATGAGAAGTGCGCGTAGATTGTTAGAAACCGGCGCTTGAATGAATTCTGAGTCGAACAGCTAATTGGCCGAGCGCCACTGAATCGTAGTAACGTCGTTCTGATCATGTTCAAATTCAGGTCTTTGTACGACAGAGGACGTACTCTGACTCCATGCTGTGGAACACAAATTCCCCTAGTGCGCAAAACGTTGACAAGAATTTGCGTCTTTTGGGTGCCTCTGATTGATATTACCGTCTCTTCTTCCGTATGTCTTGTTGTCTGTGATAGTCAGCTACTACTTACTCTACTCAGAAAAAAAAAAGAAAAGAAAACCAGACACCTCCTGCAAACACTGTAGGGTCAGCTTCTGCGGCAGCCGGATCCGGGCAACGTAGCCCCACTGGCACGGTCAATGTCCAGGCGTATTACTTGCGCAAACGGCCATATTAAGGCCAAAATGATTGCGTGAGACAATCTGAACCGCGCTGTAACCTCGAACCCATTTCAGTGTGTGGGAGATTGACAAAGGTGTTGAAAACGGGAAAGTGGGTTTTCCCAATTCTGCTCCGAAGGATGACGTTTCGGAAGTTGGAATTCTACGCAAAAATTGCAAGAACTTCCTCGAGACAAATCATTGTCCTTGCATGCCTTAAAAGATAAAGCATCACACTTGCAATGGCGGTTAATCTCAATTACCGTTACACCGAGTTCGCGTTTCTTTATATACTTTCGTTGCTTCGTCTTTTGGCACAAATTACTTCGACCAAAAGACGAAGAAAAAAAGTAAATAAAGAACCGGGGAGTAGCAGTTGTGCTCACGTGCACTCACGTTCACCTGTTACGCGATATGAGGTCAGCGTCGCAAGCATTATACTAACTGTTGGTCCACCACTCCAACCTCCTGATGCTGCGTGGTGGTAGCGCGTTTAACTTCTACTCTAGAGACCCGATTCAATTACCACCCGAACTTAGCTGTATTTCGCACTGTTTACCGCAGGACACATTTACTGAACCGGAAAATGATAACGCCCGCATATAGTACAATGGGATGCTTAACCCTTTCGTCTTAGAAACAAACAAACCATTTTTCTCTTAAAGGCGCCTCTTGTGCAACTCTCGCTTTAAAATTAGGCCAGGCCTTTTATTGTTTGCTTCTTCGTGTTCGCGTGAGAAGCTTCAGGAAAAATTTGGCGCCAGCGAATAAACGAAAAACAAATGTAGCAACTACATATACATTGCTTTGACAATGAGCGCTTTGAAATTTCCAGCGAGCCATGTTCACCAAGGTGATATCTTTTTTCAAGTGCCTGTGGGCGCACCGTTTTGAGAACTTGATCTCAGTCACCTTCATAGGGTAGCCAGTAAGCTCTGCTGAAAGGAGAAAAGAGAGATCGCCAGGTATTTTATTCGTCAGATAGACGACGAAAAGAAGGCCTGTTTTATAATTATGGCAGTAATGAGATAAAAGATGGCCTAGAGAAAAAAAATAGCAGATGAAGAAGTCATACATTAGCAATTCACCGTCTCTGGGTTCCCGGACATGCGGGGCTCACTTTTAATGAAGCATCTGACTCATTAGCTATGATAGCACTCTCCGGGCCTGCTGTTGATGCCATTTGGCCAACACCTTCAATAACCGCGAAAGGTACCATAGGGTATTGAAGCTGCAAGGGCAGAAAGGATCAGATTTAATGTCTTTTAGGGATTCCTACCATTTAAAAGTTTCGTAGAAACCGCAACGGTGCCCGTCACGAAACTTAGAGTTTTTTTATTACGGGCCATCGTTGTCGTGTGTTCCAGTTAAATGAGAGTAGGTTTTACCACGAGACTTCAGGCTGGCGCGAAAGGAGGCTCGTGATTAATTTGACAACGAGATGATCTATCGGTACCTGCTAATATGAACACTGCGACATTCCCTCTCAAAAGGCCTCCGGAACATCGCTACTTGCAGCAGTCGACCTCTTAGCCATAGTCACCCGGCGGTATGTGCCAGTAACATCTTCTAACACTTCGGGACTGGCGAAACAGGGCAGTTATGAAACGACAGATAAGTCTTGGTCCCTGCCTTTTACCAGTGCTTCAAGACCCAGATGCTAACTTGAGTTTCATTTTACGTGCCATCTCTGTCTAGTGTTCGCACTTCAAATAATCTCATTCCGCCGAAAGCTTGCTCTGCACCGGTGTCTTCTGATGCTTAGATTTATCAATTGTACTGCCATTTTTAGTGCTTGCCTCATATAATCGCTTCAAGAAACATTTCGAACTTTCTTATTATTCATCATTGGTGCTTCTAACTAAGATGAAAACAACTTTTATCCTCTTCGATTATTCACTCGAGTGAGTAATTCGATGAAGCCTAACTTTTTCTCTTCATTTACTAATGTGTTATTGGAATAAACGCATCAGAGTTACGTAATTGTTCACTGGTGTTCCTTTTTAAGACTACATTAGGTTTTTGGTGTTGGATGATAACTGCGAAATATAAATGTTGTGAATTAGGACCTCGTTCAGTAAACGAACTGTGTATATTGTGGAGATTTATAGAGCGCCGAATTCTTCTCTAGATATACCCACAAAGCTAAGAAATTTCATGGATCAGAATTTTAGTCTACAAGATAACGGTTTATTATTAGGGGACTTGAGCCTGCCGATGGGTTACTCGGCTATCCCACTCTCCTGGAGTGGAACAAGTGGCAGGTGCTGAGCAGCCATTAAGACTTGCGTTCTGTTACTGGCTAATGCTAATTGTCACCGATTTTATTAGGACAGGGACTACAAGGTCATCCATTCTTGATTTGATTTTCGTGTCACCTAGGCTGTTGCCGTTTCTCAGTGGTTGTGAAGTTGTAGAGGGCCTGTCAGACCACAGAATGGTAGTAACGCACCTAGCAATGTCCCCAGACTCCTTGGGTAAACCCACATTCAGCACTGTTTGAATTTTGCGGCTGCCGATGATGTGTCTATTTTGAACTGCCTTGATAGGTCCTTTGATGAATTTTGGTCCTTTACAACACTCACTGACTGATTGATTGATTGATTGATGATGATTGATTGATTGATTGATGATTGATTGATTGATTGATTGATTGATTGATTGATTGATTGATTGATTGATTGATTGATTGATTGATTGATTGATTGATTGATTGATTGATTGATTGATTGATTGATTGTAGGGTTTATCGCGCCGACGCTACACAGGCGATTAGGCGCGCCGCAGTGGAGGGCTCCGGATTACTTTTGACCACCTTGGGATCTTTAACGTGCGTCGAAATTTGGAACACACGGGTGTTCTTGTACAACACAGGCTGTAGCACTTATATGTTATGGCATTTCTTTTCGAATTTTGTGGGGAAGTGAATAGATAGGTACGTACCAAGGATTACGAAACGCATTCGTGAAAACAATCCCCGGATTACCAGAGGAATCAGTCACGCAAAAAGAAAACTAAAACGCAAACAAAAATCTTGGGCGAAAAATCCTACGCCTGAAAGAACAGCTTGCCTTCCTTCAATGAGAGAAGAACTGAAACATTTAATCAAGCAATCCAAGGATAAGTTTTTCAATGCGACTTTGACGGAACTTTCAAGGAAGCCCCTGGGACGTTCGGGCGCTTTATAACTCCCCCGGCAAGCTCCCAGAAGCTATCTGGAATTACTCAACAACATGTTGATGATTTCAATTCTTCTTTTCCTTCTGTGTTTACTGAAAACGGTGGTATTCTGCCCGAGTTGTCGGAGGCGTCATTTCAACAGCCAATTGAAGAGGGGGTAATTGAAGAAGGTGTCCTAAATCTTTTACTTAATATAAATACAAGAAAAAGCACCAGCCCTAATGGTATACCAAACGAATTTCTGTACAGATACACTGAATAGACATTTCGCTTCCTTACAAAAATATTTGAGTCGTCCCTGCCTAGTGGTTCTTTTCCATCAGCATGGAAGCGGGCTAAAAATACTCCCCGTTTCAAAAAAGTTGTTCTCTTTTGGACCAGTGAAACTACCGTCCTATTTCACTTATCAGCATATGTTCAAAGTTACTTGAGCATGTTACTCACAAACACTTGATGACCTACCTTGAAGCTTACAATCTATTATTTCGAAAGCAGCATGAATTCCGCGGAGGCTTACCTACAACAACACAGTTAATCGAATTTGCTCACGATCTTTTCAAAACAATAAATTCGCGTGGTCAAACTGATGAGGTATATATAGATTTAGCAAAAGCATTCGATAAAGTGTCGCGCTCAAAGCTACCGTTTAGAATTGACAACACGTTCCGAAATAATCTCTTGACGAAATTGTTTGCGTCTTATCTCAGCTCTCGTCAGCAGTTTGTTCAAATAAAAGACAAACACTCTAGATTGGTTGCTGTGAATCCGGAGTTCCCCACGGGAGTGTACTGGGTCCTCTTTTATTTTTGACATTTATAAATGACCCACTAAATCGTGTCACGGTTCTGATAAGGTTGTTTGCCGACAACTGTGTTGTTTATAGCCGAATCGAGACTGAACATGACCACGTGGGAGGTTCCCGTTTGAACCCATTCCTATTTCACCCTTCCCGCTTGTTTTATCCCGTTTCAACCCGGCGCAAAATGACCTTCCCGTTTCGCCCTTTCCCACTTGGCCCGTTCCTGTTTGAACCCATTCCCATCTCAACCTTCCCGTTTGTTCCTTCCCATTTCAACCCGGGGCGAAAGAACCTTCCCGTTTCGTATTTCCCTATTTAGTCCGTTCTAGGAATAACGAACCAAGTTCATGAAACGTTATAAAAAAACAGTTTCATATTGTTTTTCATTTATTTCCGTTTGTTCACTGCCGCTGGGATAGCATGCTCACTACATCCAGAGTCCTTGACTGCTTTTCAAACCTAGGCTTCACTTTCTGAGTCAATAGAAGACGACATTTGGTTACAATTCGTCATACCAATTAAAAAATCTTTTAAATTAACAACGCCTAACAAACAAATTAACAATTAACATATTAAAAAACAAATATTTCAAATTAACAAACAAATCTTTTAAATTAACAAACCAAGAAATGATAAAGTCAAAAAGCCCCAAAAAAGTGCCGCAGAAGCACAAAAAAATCTCAAAAACACCCTCACTTTGAAAAAAATCATATTTGGTGGACTAACACATTTAATCGTTATAATAGCGCAAGTGTACATCAATGTCGAAAAGAAACAGATGAAAACTATAAAAGATAAAAAGATGTATAAAAATAAAGTAACCTATATCTGTATCTGGATACATATGCTGCATCTGGCTATAAAAAATCGCCGTCATGAGAAGCGGCGAAAATTATAAACTTAGCTTCGCGTTTTATTGATTCTGTTTATTCCCATCACTCTAGCGTACTCAATTTGCATAATAGAGCAAACCTTCAAAAAATTAAGCAGCGCAGGGTCGTGTCTAGTCAAAATTTTCTTTACTACAGAAGTTTAAAATTGTTGCGGGAATACTACCTCCAAGGGCCGTTCAGACGTTCAGCGAGAAGACATCATAGTAAGACTGTAGGCAGCCAATCAGCTGAATTTCTATTCGAAAGTTCTTTTTGTTTTGTTTGTGACCCGCCGTGGTGGCTCAGTAGCTAAGGCGTTGTGCTGCTGAGCACGAGGTCGCGGGTTCGATTCCCGGCCGCGGCGGTCGCTTTTCTGATGGAGGCGAAAAGCAAAAACGCCCGTGTGTACGAGATTTCGGCGCACGTTAAAGATCACCAGGTGGTCAAAATTAATCCGGAGCCCTCCACTACGGCGCGCCTCATCGCCTGCGTTGCGTCGGCGCGTTAAACCCTTTAATCAATCAATCAATTTTTGTTTCCTCCTGCAATTTCTTACTGGAATAAGTTAACTACACGAACAGTGAACTCGGTGTCGTTAGAAGAATTTTCCCCACGTATTGTAAATATGTGTTCTGGTTGAATCGTCGTATTTCAAAATGGGAATACATTACGAATGCATATCCTCGTTCGGACGCCTTTGCGTCTATACATATTTATGTCTTTTACTTATTTGTGTGGGGTGTTTTTAAACTACGCCAACCAATACTGATGTGCATGAGCCCGACCAGGCCGTAAAGTATCGGCACATAAATAAAAATATCTGCCCATACTCACGTATAGGAAAGGCATTAGTAGCCAATTCTCAGATTTCTGCACATGTTTTTGCCTTTTTAAAGTCTCTCCTATGGACATCTTTGATCTATAGATCTCTCGAACCCGAACACAAAGCTACGCTCCAAACAATGAGCATAAGAGCGGCTGAAAAATAAATTTCAGCCGCACGTACGAACACGAACTGCAGACAAATCCAATGCGTGCATTACTCAAGATATTGGGTATCTTTATAGTACACTTTCGCCTCTACAAATTTTGTGTCAAGAGGGCAGTATCGGCCTAAGGCATTCGGAAACTTTTATCGGCTGTAAATATCGGTCGATTCCGGAACATTTGGTGCATACCAGTTTTTAGTGCATGACCAGTTGCTTGTAAGCACGTTTTGGGGAACAGTTTCGAAGACGGTAACGCGTATTTTTAGAAATTCAAATGGGTTGCAATGATGCGGGTTCAAATGAGAAGGGCGCTTTGGGAGCGGGTTGTAACGGGAAGGGCGTTTTGGGCACGGGCTGTAACAGGAAGCGCCCAAACGGGAAGGTCGTTTCGGGAACGGGCGCACACGGGACGGGTCAAGCGGGAAGGGTGTTTCGGGAATGGGTTCAAATGGGATGGGGTCAAACGGGAACGGGTTCTTTCTGGCTACACCCGACCACGTTAGCTGAAACAACGACCTTCAAAACATAAAGCAATGGTGCGAAGAATGGCAAATGACTTTGAACGCAGAAAAACAGTCTTCATGTCTATAACTAGGAAGAAAGCGCCTCTAGAATATAATTACCAGAAAAAAAATGCGCTTGCGAGTTGGGTTGGAAAGCTGATGGAGCGAATCATTCTTGCACGTCTGGAGTGGTTCCTGGGCCATTACAATGTCTACCCTGATGTCATGGCTGAATTCCGTCGTGGGCGCTCATCCACTGACTGTGTTATGGATTTGGTGACTTTTGTGCAGCATCGGAAAATTGTGAAGCGCACATGTGCTGCGTTTTTCTCGACGTTAAAGGTGCCTGTGATAACAAGGAGCACGATGCGACCGTTAAAGTTCTATAGGCTTTGGCGCTCAGTGCCCAGGTCTACCAGTGGACAAGGAACTACTTCACGGGGAGGTCATCCTTTGTAATGACAGCCGATGGACCGACACCAGCTCACTATATTCACCGTGGTGTTCCCCGAGGAGGCGCCCTGGGCCCTACACTGTGCAACCTTCCACTAACTGGCCTGACCTTCTGCCTTCCAAGAACGGTTCACGTGTCGATTATGGCGAGGATATATGTGTTTCGGCAGATGGCGTGACTCGTCGGCATGTGCGCGCCCGACTGCAAAATGTCGCAGACTTGACGACCTAGCCAGTCTATGAATGCATACCCTTTGTATATAAATGGCGAAATGATGTCTTGTGTGAGAAATCTCAAGTTTCTCGGCATAGTTGTCGACAGAGGCCTTTCTTGGAGCGCCCACGTGAATGTTATGAAGAAGAGGCTCTCTGCAGTGGTACATATACTTAACTATCGGGTGGCAAAGCGTGGGGAAACGCCAATGAAGTCGGATGTTACAGCTCCACAACGCACGTTCTTGGGCTGTCTGCGGTACATGTGCTCCTGTCCTTTCGAGGCGTGCCGCACAGCTACTCGGTCACTTCACCGGTATACAAGCTCAGCCCTTGCGAACCTGTCTTGTCCTACCACGGTGTAGCGTCCACAGCAGCGACCATTGCCTTGTCTCGAATCACCCTTTGGCACCTTTGTGGAAGCTGAAACACTCAGGACACATAGCAGGCACGTTCACCCGCCTTCCTGATCATTCACCTCGCGAGGTATACCAGCGACCCAGTCCCCGGGCGTCCGTCGCAAGGGTAGTAGCTGCCACAAACAGTGCATGCCATCGAACTATACGCCGGCGATGCGACCGCTCCTTCCGCTGTGATGTGTGATGCAGCCCCGAGTGTGCCTAGATATTCCAGGAGTAAAGAAAAAAGCGTGATCTACCAATACCGGCCCTGCAGCAGCTAACTTTGACGTACCTGCACGAGACATACAGTGACTGAACCCATATATACACCGATGGCTCGATAACATCGTCGGGTTCTGCCGGCGCTGTTATACTACGAATGTCACTGTCCAGCAAATTCAAGATAGTCAATTCTACAATATCCACGCCTAAACAACTTACGGCCATCCGTAGCGCTCTTCGCACCATCGAGCAAAGTTCATGCCGGAGGTGGGCCATCTTCTGTGATTCGAAGCCTGCACGTCAGTCACTCCAGTCAGCCCTGTGCCGGGACCTCACGAACAGCTACTGACAGAAATAAGAATGGTGTACGGCGGTGCTTCCCAGGCGGGTCATGATATGACCCTGCAGTGGCTTCCCAGACACTGCGGCATTGTCGGCAACGAAATTGCGGACGCTGCCTCCCGGTTGGCGCATCAAACAACGAAAACTGTACTCGTTCGATTGTCTAGGATGGGCGCAGCTAGGGCCCTCCGCATACTTGGCCGGTAAAAAACAATCTCTCAGTAGTCAACAGAACAGTTCGCATGTGCAAGTACTGGTGCCCTTGACGCGCACGTGCAACGTCCCCTTCCGCTAAGCCTCCCACGGTCTGGCGCAGCTATTCTTTGCCTTTTCTGGCTGGGGGTGACAATGCTTACTCGTACTTAATAGGAATGGCAGCAAGGGCGGAGTGCGAAACGTGCGGCACATCGGAGACGATACGCCACGTTTTATGCGAGTGTCCATGCTACTCGCCTGAAAGAAGGACGCTGTCGTCAGCACTGAGGAACCTGGACTTTCGGCGGCCATGTTCGGAGGTGAAGATTTTGTGTCACTACCCTTATCTGTCATCCGCTCAGAGGGCGATTAAGGAACCTTACGCTTTCTACGGGCGACGAACTCCTGACTATAGACTGAAAGCCTTCAGTGGCAATCACTGAACTTGACTGTTTAGTGCGTCAGCGCGGGGCATATCTGTCTAGCTCCAACATTTCTTCATTCTTTCCTTTCTTCTCTTTTTTTGTCTATGATCCATTTCCCACGTGCAGGATAGCAAACTAGGCTCTAGCCAGCTTAACTTTCCTGCCTTCCTTCTACATCCTTCCTTCCTTCCTTGACAATACTGGGCTGAAGCTCGTACAGAACTATAAATATCTTGGGATATGCTTTACACCCGACCTCCGTTGGAATTCTCACACTGATTACGTGTGCTCCAAGGCTACCAAGGCATTGTATAGCCTTAGGCGTAACTTTTATAGCGGCCCATCTGATTTCAAGTGCCTAGCTTACAAAACCCTAGTCAGGCCTATTATCGAATATTCTAAAATTGTATGGGACCCTTACAAACAGTCAAACTGCAATAAAATATCGAAAATACGGTGACTTAGTGCGAGGTTTATTTTTAGTAAATGCCGCCAGCATCATTCACGTACTGAGCGTTGTAGAACAGCGGGCTTCGAAAGTTTGGAAATTAGGTCGAAGAAGTGAGCGTATGACAATGCCTTTTATTCAGTTAACTCATTCATAACCAATTTAAACTAAACTATTCATTTTTTTTTTCAGGAAACACAGAAGGACACTCCAGACATCGCCATAGTATGTACATACCACCCACGAAAGACTGCTTTAAGTTCAGTTACTTGCTACGTGCTATCGAAAATTGGAAGATGTCGCCTGAGTCTATAATTGGTTGTTATTTCTTACATCATTTGAACAGAATCTAAAACAGTTATTTTCTGAACGGCAGTGACAAATGACCTTCGCTTTGTTTTTGTGTGCGTGTGTGCTTTTTGTTGGTCGCAAGAGACTGCCAGACTTGTTTTTAAGTTTAACTTTCCAGGGCGGTGCAAGAGTGCCGCCTCAAAGCCTCAAATGAGTAACGTACTGTTATGCTTGTGTGAATTGCATTGTATACGTGCTCAGTTTTTTTTTCTTTTGTATATAAGTTTCAGATTCTGCTCGCAACAATACGGAGAAATTTTCTTATGACTTGTAATGTACATTTTTTTTCGTGAATTATTTTTTTTGTACTTCCACCCTGTAACGGCCCGCTTTAGGGCTAACAGTATTCATAAATAAAATAAAATTACCGATGTTTGCCCGTTCCCCTGATTGGGTATGCGCCAATAACCGAGGAACAACAAAAACGAAATGACTAGTAAGAATCGGCGATGATCTTCAGGATTCGAATGTCTAATGGATGTTTGAAACAGTGAGATTGAATTTTCCCTTAAAATGCACCGTAAATACGTATAATCTAGGCACGTAAAGTTAACAAAAACTTGAATAATTCCGTGCCCAGTTATCTTAACGAGCTCACCAGAAATCCTTCTGGTAATAAGGACTTCCACGGAGGCATACTTCTTAAAACAGAGTTTTCCCCGTTCGTTGCTAATCAGACCTTCTCCACAGCCTCAGTTTAGTCCCACACAAAGTTGGAAAAAGGACGACAGTTCAAAAGAACATTGAGGCAACCGAGCTAAGTCGTACCCCTTGTAGGAAAGTTATCTTGGGCCCTAACGAGCACACCCGTACATTTAAATTACGGCTCGTTGCCGTAGTTTCGTTCCCTCGATAATCGCTTTCCGATAGAAATTTATGGCCCCCGGCGTTCCGCTTAGAACTGACCCGTGCGAGCCGCTGACCCGACAATCCTAATGAAACGCCGTTCCGCTCCAAGCGCGTGGCGCAGTGATGTAATAATTGAAATTAATCGATTTTTACAACGTCCCTAGTTAACACTCTCTCTGTATCCACAAATGCCCTCGCGTAACGCGAGGGCATATTCGCGCAACCACGCTTCATAGCCGCTTTTAAATTAGCATTTAAATTTCTACATTATTTCCTACGTAGTGCAGGGCGTTCTTAATAACGTCACATGGCGCATAACAAAATGATTGCATCAGAACGTCGTAATTTTTTCATGCGAAAGCAATATATGCCTAATGAGTCGAAAAATCGGGCGTTGTTGGCCGTCCGCACGAGATGGTGGCAAAAGCCTCACTGAGCGCAGCGCGTGGGGAGAACAGGTGACGGTACGTGAGCAGCACAGGTGGGCTTCAGCCACTGAGAACACTGCATCAGAGAAAGTGGTGCGTATTGGAAAGGTGACTTGCTTATGTAAACGCGGATTAGCACATATGCTCGGCGATATGTTCTTTGGGATATTTAACTACCTTGTTTGACGCGCAGCTTTTCCGCCACGAACAGTTCTGGTTCCCTTTTGTCTTTCTTGCTTCGAAAATAAATGTTTCCCTTTCATGTTTAAACAAAAAGGTACTCGCTCGGTGGAAAGATTGTAGACAGGCTTACGCAGTAATGACTGAAGTAATAAGTTGTTGTTGCCAAAAAACCACCGAGCTTACCCTGTAACGATATCCAGATAATAAACAAAAACATTGCCCAGTTTAAAACAAAATTGGAACTCAAAACCTTAATAACTCACTAGCGCACTCGCATTTCCAGTTGAAAAGAACGCGTTTGCGTTTTGTTTCTCAGAACACTCTGACGTCAGTTTATCACAATTTTCTCGTTTGCACAAAATAAACGAACAAATTGCGGCAAATTTGACAAAAATAGACGACGGGAACTTGGAAGCCTCATGTACAGAGTAGCGAGACCAGAACTGCAGTTAAGAATAACATTTCCCTCGTGTGTCTCATGCGTCAAGGCGTCGTGGGATGAATCAATTGAAATTATTGGTAACCTATCCCGTGTTAGACCCGCTGGTTTCTGTTCGATTGAACAAATTTCATTTTATCTGCCGTTTTTTTTCTCAACAAGGTTTTATTTTCACTTTATTTGATTTACACTATGCTGCAGTCACGAATGAGCATGCAGGTGGGACACAGATACAAAATACACATAAAAAATTTCACATCTAATGCAGGAAGATGAAAAAAAAGGAAAAAAAAAAGAAGACACTCAAGCAAGAAGGCGCTCTTCCCCCGAAATACGCCGGGTGTGCAAATTCAATGTTGCGTAATTATGAAATTAACATCGCATCAGAAAACATGCAAATCCGAAAAAATGACAAACTACAAGCGTAAAAGAAATCTAACACAAGCTTTCAGTGGCTTGCAGCGTTTGTAAATCAGTAAGTAGCGCCCTTTGGAAAGCACTTGCAGGTTCTGACGAAACAATTTTTTTTCAGACAGTGCTTTAGCACCAGCTTCAGTTTCTAGCTGCACCTCACTGATCCAGTCACGCCATTAAATTTTTTAAACACTTCTGTCTCTAATTTCAAACGGGAATCAACTTCGTGCTGAGCGATTTAAAAGCTTAGTTCTGTACATTGTATAACCATATCGGCCTTTGAGAGAGAAAGAGAGCACCGACCAAGTAATGAAACAGACAAACGTAAAAGATGTTTCGGCTCCCGCACGGGAGCCTTGTTCACAGTGAACTTATTGCAGACAAATGTAGAATTCTAAATTTAATCTTGCGACCAAATTTATGCTAATTTAATTTCGGCCCACTGAGAAGTTGTTGAGGTGTGCATGACGCCAGGACTCTTGGCTAAGAGACTCTTAATTTTACGCAACGAACGCTTACTTTACGTTTAGATGAGTGCGGAACGCAACAGCGATGGGTGCGTCGGTGTCCGTGACCCAACCTGACGACGGAGTCACTGGAACGCTGCGCATGCCTCCTTTGTTTCTGCGCCTGACGTTATGTAGATGACTGCCTACGTCACGTTTACCACGCACCTAAAGCGGCTACTTGATGCCCACTGCCGTTTTTGTCTGCAATAACCTCGTTTGACGTATTGTGAACAAGTCGTTATCTCCACTTCAAATTCGTTCAACCCGCCTCACACAAGCGCTCTAAGCTCTCTGCGGTGTCTTCTCTGATCTGACAAAACCATACTGTTTGCACAAGACGTGGGGAACGACATTAAGAGAGTTTGTCTGGACCTCTCGTGCTGCGGCTACCCTGACGCCTTTGTTTCATCCGTTGGAAAGATGGATGGCTCTGCAGACTACGCCCAGTGCCGGTAAAAAGAAATGGGCTGCCATCCCTTGCGTCCGTGGCGCAAGCGAAGCTCTGGCTCGTGTTCTGCGCAGCTATAATGTGCACGTGACCCACGTGCCATCGGAGAGAGAGAGAGACAACCTTTAATAGAAAAGGATGACCACTGGTCACGATGGGGGAAAGGAATGGGGAAGAAGGGTAAGAGAAAATAAATAAATTAATGCTAGTCGTTCTCGGTAGACTCAATAACTGGGCCAGTTCTTGGAACCTGCAATTCATGGGCCAGTTCATGGTGATCGCAATAGGGTTTGTGTACGTTCACCAGTTCGTTCGGGGGAGGACCCGCTCAAACAACCCGAAGCTGCGACACACACTGACCCACGTAAAGGATAGGCGTCCTATAGAAATATTTTCCGGAGTGATATATGATGTCCCCTGTGCAAACTGCAATGCTGTGTACGTAGAAAAAACAGGCTGCTTTCAAAAGCGCCTAAAACAGCACTCTTATGATGTGAAAACGAAAACAGTGGCGTCGAATGACCTCGCCGAACGTGTAGAGCTGACGAGCCACGAGATAGACTGGAAAAATGCACGCATCATCCCCACGGAAAGTAATTTGACCGCAAGATTAAATTTAGAGTTTCTAATAATACAGACAACTCCTAACACTTTTAATCGCAACAGCGGAACCATGCACCCAATGTATGCGCGCTGCCTACGTCACGTTTTAAAGCCTACTTAAGGCCGTTTTTGTCTGCAATAAGTTCATTGTGAACCAGGCTCCCGTGTGGGATCCGAAACGTCTTTTAAGTTTGTATTTTCCATGGTTTGGTAGCTGCCCTCTTTCTCTCTCAAATGTACTTTCCCGACAAGACGGGCGTCCGTCAAACCCTTGGCTTCAGCATAACGGCCTCACAGAAAAATGCGTGCTCAGGAGTATATCTGAACCTCGGTAAGCATGCTCGAAATTTTGAGCCACAGTTGGGGATAAAAGTTGAGAGCAGTAATGGTGGAAGAACCGGAAACTACTGTTTTAAAAGTATCGCATCTCCGTAATGCAAAAAAAAAATAAATAAAACCCGCGCCATCTACACTACCGTGAAACCTGGCGGGGGGCGAAGCATGCAGTGTTTAAGGGTATTCTTGGTGCCTTGGCGTTTTTGCACACGGAGATGAAACCGTTGGGGGGGGGGGGTACAAGCACACAGCGTTGCTGTTAAAGTATTGTTTTTGAAGCACGAAGCTCTCTAGCGCGAGGCGTAAATTAATGTCCCGGTGTTTTTTTAGTAAGCCTGAGAAAGCGCTCCAGTGCGAGGCGTAAACAAGTGTCCCGGAGTATTAGATGCGACTGCATCTCATTCACTCGCCTTGTCCCTCCATACGGCGTTGTGTTTGTCCGTCCACACCCCTCCCCCATTCTCCTCGCCGCGCGAGCTGCGCTCTCCGCCGCTCACCCCCTCTCCTCTCCGATAGCGAAGACTCTCTCGCGAGGGGCATTGGATTGGATTCGATTGAATTGGCTTGGCTTGGCTTGGCTTGGCTTTTGGCTTGGATTGGATTGGATGTGGATTGTGTTGGATTGTGTTGCGTCATAGCCGCGCCACGTTGCGTCAGCGCGCCGCGGTCGTTCCAGCACCGGCGTTCCGATTTCCATCGATGCGTTGAATGGAGCCTAACAATTCTGCTATCGCCCGCGCAACCGTAACAAGCACCGATCGCTGTGATAACAGAATGCTAGCACCACTGAAGACAAGGCTGCGAAGCGGCGCGAACGTGATGCTGAACGCAAACGTTTAAAGCGAGCAGCCGATTCCGAACTTCGTACGTGATACCGAACGCAAACGGTCGAAGCGAGCAGCCGATGAACTTCGTCAACGTGAAGCGCTGCCGTACGCGAGAAGCGAGCGGCCGACACCAACAGTCCTAGCCCTTAAAAGGTGTTACTTCGCGCGAGGCCTAAAAGGCTTCGCGCCTAAAAACTATAGGTGACAAATATTGTGCAGATCTGGCACTGATTTCCCTTTCTGAAGACCTGTGCGTATTAGTCGTCTTGCCATGGCATGGTTTTTGTTACTAGCTTTTAGGTCATGTAGTTTCTCCTCTGAGCAGAGTTGTTTAGTTGATGTACTCGAAGAAATGTGGGGCAATGACCCATACTGAATATGATGAGAGAGGAGGACTCCTTGCTTCCATCCGGGCAGATCTACCCCAACTAAACGGGATCCCCCATTCAAATGCCCCGAAGCAGCGATCACATCTTTAAAACGCGAATCTTACAACTATGTCGCACATTTTATTAAACTCTTTTCTATTCTTCCTGTTTGCGAGCAGAACGTGACGTTTTAAGCTCAGTTTAACATCGGGTTCTTCGTTTCCCGAGGCGTTAGTTCCTTTCACCTTTGTGGTGAAAGAACGTGGTCATGCGTTAATGAGGCAAGAATGTGAATGCGTTCACGATCCAGAGCAACTTTACAATACTAACGAGAACATCCTCTGCCTTGCGGTAGAGGGGAGACCGATTTTTTACGCTAATGGAGCCTATGTTCTTGTTATGTTTACTCTCAAATAAGGTGGTGAAATAAAAAAAAATGAATGCCAGTGCGCGGTTCTTGTTATACAAGGTCGGGAATGGCATTCTTAATTATTGTCGGTGTCCTGAGAGATGCAGTGGCTTACGCAAGGAGGAGGGGGGGGAGAAGTGGGGGAAGAATATTGGGCTTGAGGGAGGTGAAATTAAGGGCGACTCACCCCGCCTATCATCAATTACGAGTACTACTAATTATTTTTCCCTCGCAAGCTACGCTCCTACTGTGCTCGGCTTCGGGGTCTGCTCTCACCACAACAAGCAGCCTTTCTGAAATGCCCCTGAAGGAAAACGAGAGCGAATAAAACAATACGTACGTCATTTAAAGTGCCCTGCCCCCCCCCTTCCCCCCGGTTCCATGAAGTTTTCTTATTTTATTTTCAGTAAATTCGCCACCTTCATTTTATTCGTTGTTTTGTGTTCCTTCTTGTTTACTTTTTCTTCCAACTTCTTTTCATGTCTCTTCTCTCATTTTTTTTATGCTGAGCGCCGCCCCCTTACCCCGAAACCAAATTCTGCGTATACCCACTGGTTCAGCGGCCACGCTTCGTGTGGGAAGAAAACTTTTTACCGCGAAAGCGTGAAACGGGTCGCGAACGGGTAATTATATGTTTTATGATTATTATTATGTTTTATTGGCCTCTTGGTCAATTCTCCAAGTGGTAGCTTGGGGCTTCGCTGTCGCAACGACCTTTAATCATTGCGTAAGTGGGAGCCGCAAGTGTTAATCGACGGAAGTACAGGAATGAGTCGGATATAAGGCTTCGCTTGATTCTCTCTCGGTTTTGTGGCGCAGTGGGAGGGCGTACCTCCTTCCGCCCTCAGGGTCGTGGGACAAACCGGGCGCCGCTAACTATTCAGGGGGAGGGTGTGGACAAGAGGGGCATCGGAGAGGAGAGGGGGTGAGCGGCGGAGCGCAGCTTGGGGGAGGGGCGACAACAACGCCGACGCTGCTGGGCAGTAGCGAGATTAAACACCCTATTGAAGGAAAAAGCGGTGCCGGCGACGGAATACAGGAACGGCTCCTTGGAAAGCGTTCCTTAGCACAATCTGAAGCGCGAGCTTCTGCTGGGCAGTAGTGAGATGTGGCGCCCACGCCGCGAAACCGCAGATGAAGTAAGAGTACTGAAAGCAGGCAAACGAGCCGACAGACTGTCAGTGATATTCGACATCCTCGTCCACTCTCCCAACGCAATTTGGCACGAACGATCAGCGGCGCAAGGCGTAGGAAATACATCGAAGCCATTCGAATGCGTTGAGTCAGATGGCGTAGCAAAAAAAAAAAAAAAAACGTCTCAAGCGGAAAGATTAAGAATCCCTTCGACAACTCGAGACGAAAGCAAAGTGTCTCAGACGTTCAGTTTGACATTCCTGCTTTCGCGTTCTCAACCGAAAAGAAGAGATTAGGTGTCTTCGGACTTGTTCTTTCGTTCGATGTAGGCGTCGATGATGCAATCGGAAATTTTGCACTTAAATATAGTAAATTTACGAATATGGTCAAAAGCCGTCGCTAAATTTGATAAGAACGTATTATGAGCTCATTGCGGAAATAAGTGCGAAGAGACAGTTCGCGAAAAAAGATTAGACACCCCCCCCAAAAAAGGCGACGAGGTTTATGGACCATAACTATAGCCTGATTGCACAGGTGATATGCTCGAAGTAAGTATAATTAGGCAGCCTAAAATCAGCCAGGTTATTTCACACTACTTCAAATGAGTGCATGTGATCGGTCAATGAGATATCAGTAGAAGTTAAGAAGAAGAAATGAACGTGGGCAGGAGATGTAATGCGAAGGCAAGATAACCGTTGGTCATTAAGGGTAACAGAGTGGATCCGTAGAGAAGGCAAGCGTTGCAGGGGGCGGCAGAAAGTTAGATGGGCAGATGAGATCAAGAAGTTTGCGGGGATAAATTGGTCGCAGTTAGCGCAGGACCGGGATAATTGGAGATTAATGGGAGAGGCCTTTGCCCTGCAGTGGGCGTAGATAGGCTGGTGGGGATGATGATGATTATGATGATGATGATTATGGTGTATATGATGATGATGATGATAGGCGTAGATGAGATCTTAGAGTGATGCGCCGTGTTCTAGATTTGCGAGAGGAAGTGTTCCGATAAATTGTTAGCGATTAAAGCAATTTCCTAAAATTGCGGTAGGAAATGCGAGAGATCAGTCATCATTACTCTTTACGTAGGCGTGTTCAACATACTAGATTTTATTAGTTGCATTACGGACGCCGAAACCAGCAACAAAGCTTCCAGGATGACCCCTTTGGCTCCGCGCTGCTGAACGACGAAATAAACTGTCCGTGGCCGTTATGTCAGGGATGATAGCTGGCGTGAATATTGCGTAAAATTACTTAAAATGTCCTCCTTTTCATAATGTAAAAAACAATATAAAACACTTCGTTATATTTACCTTGTTCAACACGGTAATCAGCGCCTCTCAAATGTTCACAAAAAACGCCATCGGGACGGCGATGGACTGAACACCGGCGGTCATATCATCTTCACTGATATTTGCTGCGCAGTAAATCACAGTAGCATTATTATCGAGGGGAAATCATCAGTGAGCGTGGATTATAACAGAAAAGGCTGAAAGGGGAACTCTGCCACAAACTCACAACATAGCACGCGAACGCCGTAGAGAACGGCCGCCACTGGAGCAAAACCCCACCAGGCCGCGCTGGCACGTTGTCGGGCGAGAGAATTTTTTTTTGGGGTTTTTGTCGCTGCTTCTTTTTTTGTAAAAACTAAATCAACAATATATCCGTAATTAACATTTAACATTACTGATAGTCATCTAAACGCTCGTTGATTCTGTTATTTTTTTCTGATTTTCAGACCCCTCCGCACGAAACAACTACCTCGTCGAGCCGGCCTGCACGGCCGGGTAACGTGCATTTCGGGAACCTACTCGGCCTGAAGTGCGTTCCGTGGAAAATTGTCATTCGCGTTTGCCGTTTAGCTGCGCCCGAATGACACATTGACCGAGTACACTCTGCGGAAGGGCATTTAAATAGACGAGCTTGACAGGGGTATTACTTTGTGCACAAAAAAAAAAAAAAAAAACACGGAGCTCCGTCGACACTGCTTATTGCATGACAACGGCTGGCCGAGCATTATCTTTTGGCGATTCTGCAACCTAATCTGGAGAAGGAAAAATTGGAAAATTAGAAAAAAAAAAACACGTCCTTGAACAAGTTTAAGTTTCTTCGACCCTGCTGTACCAGAAATGTAGAAGTATGCTCCCGTAATTAATTGCAACACCGCTCTCTATCCAGTTTTATTTCCTGTTTCAACACTCTGAGCACCTGCCAAGTCCACAAACGTTCCAAAAAACCAAAGAACAAAACCCAGAAATTTCCTCTGCTCTTCAAACAGATACCGGCAAAAATGGTGAGTGGGAAAGCGCTTAAACTTTGGAGAACGAACGAGGACGAAAGAAGACGGCAACACAACACGAGAGCGCACTAATAACTGATTTACTAGCGAAGCGTGTTACATATATACACAGTCTTTGCAAAAATTAAAGATATTTTTCAGAGAAGCTTTGTATATATAGATGACATGATTCGCTAATGAATGAGTCGTTCTGCGCTCTCGTCTTGTGTTGCCGTTTCTTTTTTTTTCGTCCACACTCGTCTTTCGCAGTTTAGAAGCCTTGCCACTCAATTATGCAGCATCAGCCACCCCCACTGACGCGTTATTAACGGCAGACAAAGCAGTCGATTTTGGTGGCAGCAAGTTGAATCAACCCACGCAGTTTGTCCTGCGCTAACGCGAAGTCCGGCTCCCACTGCGACGACACGCGCGCCGCCACCGACCGTTCCCTTTCCTACCGGAGTCATCCCTTTCTTCACTGTTCATCCCCTTTCACCTCTATTCTCCCCTTTCCCCGAATAAGAGCGGAGCCAGCGCCGCGCCTTGCGGAACCACCGCGACCCAAACGGATGCCGTGAAGAGAGCTCGGGCCCAGAGCCGGCCCCGAAACGCAACAGTGCGGTAGGGTGCGGCGAACGGCGCGCGCGTCCAGTTTTCGGAGTTTTCGTCGCGGCGCCGACAGTTCCGCAAACTCGCGTTTTTAACTCTATTCACCCGGATTACTTCTTGCACCCTTGTTTTACGCTCTTCTCCACGTTCGCTACGCAATAAGTGCGCGGATTTTGCTCGTCTCGATGTTGTGTATCTTGATGTCTTGTTAAGTGAACCGTCAGACGCCCACGGCCCCCGAAAGCGTCTCCGCTCGCTTCTTCGTGACCTGTCAAGAATGCAACAACCGTTGGATCTTTTCTTCTCGCTCGCGGTGTGCTCCGTTGGAGCGAGAAGTATTTTGAAAACTTTGTCGTAAGCTTCTACCTGGTGGACTTTGATGTAAAAGTAGCGTTCATCGTCTCTCGCAATACAAGTTCGTTACTCTTTAGAAGAGCGTTGGATACGTACGCCGGCAATTCGCAAAGACTACGGAAATCGATGTACGGATGAGTGAGACTGTTCTCGCTGTCACACCTGTCAGGAGTACATTTCACGTTACGCTGTGTGTGGTTCGTACTTGTTTAACGATGTTCGTCGGTGACTGCCAGTGAACGTTTTCCCAGGAGAAGACGGTGTGGTCGCAGTTTCTGGGGTTGAATGCTGGGACAATGATTTTTGGGGACATGCCTGCTAAAGACACTTGAAACGGATTTGAACCTCGGAGTACTTTACCCAGCCTTGGCCCCATGTTAAGCACAAGAGTGGAAGAAACGGCTTTCGAGGATTTCATGAAATCTCGGGAAGTCGGGCCCTCATCTTCTGAGAAGTGTTCTTTGGAGGGTAAGCGATGCAATGGTTTTTTCGTATTTTCGCCTGAATTATTTTTATTCAAGCACGCTTAAGACGTGTGGAATTTCTTATCTCCTTTATGCTTCGTCGTACAAATGTGCATAAAGGACAGCCACGCTGAGACAGCTTGCTCTCTACCTAACATCGAAGTCTTACTTCTTCAAGGATTTAGCATAGTTCTTTACTAAAAAGTAACGTGTGCAGGGCATAGTAAACAATTCAAATACACCTATATTAAAAGAACGTTAATAACTTTTCTGTCTTTAAAATATAAAAACTGCGCTATTAGCGTCAGTTTGAGTGTTATTCGCATCAATTTGTAAACTGGCATGCTTCGTCAGTAAGAGTACGTAACAGCACCGAATATTTTCGCCAATTTCGGTATGATTCTCTGAAAATGATCGATAATATTCTGTGGAAAAAATATTCGTTATTCTTGTACGTAATTTTCCTTTCACGGGTGTTTTCCCGGAAACCGTTGGTAAAATGCTTAACCGTTGTCCTAAACATTCATGGTTTGGGGGGAAGCTCACTTTCAAACGAAATTCTTTCCGCTAGTTTCATGTTGAGAACTACGGAAAAAAGTACGAAAGCACATATTTAAAACACGCTTGAGGTTATTCTAAACATGAGAACTCCAAGCCTTAGAGTCTGGATTAGTTTATGTATATATATATATATAGTTGAGAAAATGGTAGATGCACGATTAAAAACAAAAACAGGGGTTTACTGACGTTTCGACTGGAGGACCAGTCTTCATCATATATATATATATATATATATATATATATATATATATAGATATATATATATATATATTATTAAAAGGTTATACAGAGTCGGACGCACGTCTCAAAAATGAAAAAAAAACAAAAAAGTTTATAAACGTCTAGACTGGAGGTCCAGTCTACATGAAGGAAATGGCATTTATTTCTATCTTCAGTCTTACTCTTCGGACATGCCTTCTCATTCACCGAAGGTAGCCTCTCGGTTGACTTGGCTTATAATCTCAGGCAATATCGTCTAGCACTCGAAGCGATGCAATTAAAAAAAAAACCCGCTTCTTCGCAAATTTCTTGGGTAACCTCGTCGAGCGACAAATCAGATCCGTCCGCCCGCTTAAGTAACTAATATTATGTTTGCATTAACGCTTGCTTCGTATCTACATTATTAATATCGTGTGGACAGAATATTCACATGCAATAGATCTTCCAAAAACGGGCCAGAGCTTTAAAACGCAGCGGGAAACTGTTTGCGAATAAAAAACAAGGCTTAAAGAAACCCAGGTTGGCTTTGATCAAAGCTTTGCTGCACGCAATAAAGAGAATAAGGAGCCAGCATTCATTTTCTATTCATTACTTAATGTCACCGCTACATCGTCGAATGACTCATAAAATCTGCATTCCCTGACAAAGTTCGCCAAAAAATTCAAAATGTGATGATTTCATGCACCGAACAACTCGTGGTTTGACTTAAGAGGCCCGCCGTGTTTGTAAGACAACGAAATAATTTATACCGCGCCTAATGTACTATGCTCCGCGCCGAAATGTATACTGTGCGCCGCAATTTCGACAACCGTGATTAATTTTTAAGAGATGCTGTTCTCCTAAGACCCGAGCATTCGCAGCTTTAAGAACGGCTGCAGTGTTATCTCGTATGTACCTCCCCGGGGCGCCAGAACAATCCTCGGTTCTACATAACCTATCGCATATTTGCTAAAAGTTTGTGCGCCCGGGCTGTTGCACCACCATTTGGTATACATGCAGGGACTTAGAAGCCTTAATGCTACCCATCTTCCGTTAAGCCGATTAGCCTGCCCGCGTTCTTAGGCGCCAGTATTTTTTCGCGCGCGAATTCCGAGTAGCCCGCCTTAGACAATTCCTTTTTAGTTTAAGGAATGATGGAGAAATTTTGGGGATTACCTGGCGTTGCAATAGCCACTTCAGGCACCATTTTTGGAGATGGTAAAAATGTGCCGCGCAACGTTTGTCAACAAAACTTTCCCCCCTTTGCGTAAATGTTTGAGTGTGCTTTGGTAGCGAATAAATTTTCAGGCTAAATCTTGGTATGCCAGATGAATCGAAAATACCCGTGTTATTTACAGTTCCACAGTGAATGGTACGAAAAAGCCTCGCGGATCGCAGCTTGAGGGAAGAACCAGGGTGTCAAACCGAAACCGAACCGAACCAGGAACCGAAACCGAACCGGTATTTTTGCTTGAACTGAACCCGAACCCGAACCTTTGTTTTTTGGGCACGCCTAACCCGAACCGGAACTGAACCGAAAAAATAAATAACGTTTTCCGGTTCACGGCGGAACGGTTCGCCTGTGGTCAACGCCATCCGGGCCTTTGTCTTTCACGCATCATCAGCTTCGCAACTTCTCACGCACTTTCCCCGGTTGGTCGGTCACAACGCTATCAACGCTCTCTTCGTCGTCACAAGATGAGGAAAGATTTGTGCACCAATGTTGCAGTGGTATGCTGCTGCTGGTAGCGCGAGCAGAGTGCAAGGCTTAGCAGACGAAATTTCACACCTTCAGCAGCCTGCAGCAGATATGAAACAACGGCTAAAACACCGGGACACTCGTTTACGCCTCGCGCTAGAACGTCGTCGTCGTCCAGATTCATGTGGCAACGGCACTAAAACACTGGGACAATCGTATATGCCTCGCTCTAGAACGTAACGCGTATAAAAAAACACATTGGGACACTTTTTTTCCAACACCTCCCGCTAGACCGACGCCTGCTTCAGACACGAAACTTTTACAGCAAAGTTGTATACCTCTACCCCCCAATGGTTTCGTATCCGTGGGCAAAAACGCCAATGCGCCGGGAATGCTGCTCGCTCCTTTCCAGGTTTAACGTTAGGGGTGATGGTACGGGATTTTTTCGCTGTTTTGTCTTTCCAGGGATGTTTTGTTTTCGGATATGCGCTTCACTGGACTAGTCTAACCCACTACTCTGCTGCTACTGGTACTGGTTCGGGGGGCGGGGGCAATACTGCTGTCGACAAATTAAAGAGCTCCTCTTAAGAAGAGTTCCATCTCGCATTTTACAGGTCCCTCCTCCTACTCCCTATTTCCCTCTAGCCTCTACTCTCCTTCCCCTCCTTGGGTTGTCTGCTGGTAAGCTCTCTGCAATGCTATACAATACCCCTAATCACTTTCTTTCCTCTTTTTTTCCCTCAAACCACAACAAATACAGCCCAATACCCCTTCAGTTCGAAATCACATAATCTGTTCTAACATTCCGCTTCTAAGTGGACGGAACGGGGACGGTGGTCCGGCGTAACGAAGACATATTCATAGTGACGCATACATCCGTATAGCTATTTAAAAATGCATTCCAGGGACCTGAGTAATGAGTCAATGAGCGTTACTAAAGTTAATATTTTTCAAGTTGTTTGGGCTCACACCCTCGAGTAGGTTGACTGCCAACAAACTATCCTTGGTGGACAAACAATCGAATTCATGGGTAACATTTATCTGGCTGCTGAAGGATTATTTTTCTTATGCTACAACTGGGGATAAAAAGTACACAGCCGGGATTTAAACACGTCCCCTGATAATGTACGGAGAGGGCTCCGCGGTACCCAGGACCAACTTTAGGGGTTTAACGTTCAGGGTGATGGATGATTCCAGAGCGGGAATCGCGATTTCAACAACAAAAAAAAAGTCAGGCACACCTCCGTCTAACGACGTCGATGGTTGAACACGAAGCTTTCTCGGAACGGATCATCGTCATCGTTAGACGGTGGGGTGCAGAATTTCTCTGTCTAATAATGCACGTTCATGCACACCTTTCCAAATCCAAACCGTATCAACCACGCCGAATTGGAGCTTTTTTTTATTGCCTGCTTCGACATTTCTACAGTACATCACACGTCATGTCATATTGTAATGATACGTCACCCCACTTGGCTAACTCAGTGGCTTTAAAACTTTCAAAGACACACTAAATCGTCAAGCGCAGGCAACCACTCAGGGGATCAGCTTCCCGTATACTGTACGCTTTCAATGAAATTTTCCCTGACAGGCCGGGCATTTATATCCGCACTCATTTCCGACGCTAGAAACGGCCGAATTCCGCGCCGTGTTATGGGTAAGTCTTTCTTTAACGTACGTTGGAGAACGTCCCATTGTGGAACATTGGGTCGAATGCAGTCCTGGCTTTTTGCACAGATCAGTCGTAGGCCACAGGTGCTTGGCTAACTGGGGTAATCACTGAGTTTAGAAGGAAAAGGACTTCATTGCAGGTTTCACAGCTGAATTCTTGCACCTTTAAAACATCAAGTGTTCCCACAGCAACGTACCAAGAAGGCAAAAAAAAAAGTCGAAATGGAGCAATCGGATGGACACCAGCTTCATAAAGCGAGGGCCCCAGGTTCTATTCCCGCCACGGGAAGCATTTTTTTCTCTCACTTTACACGTTTTCGCGTTACAGACGCCATCACTGAGAACACTAAAGCTTCGCTTTAAAAACGGAAGCCGAAAAAAATGTTTCCCAGAGGCACTTATTAACCTTGTTGGTTTTAAGTAATCATCAGGACAACGTAAGGGCTGGACGGGAATGTAGCTGGTAAATGGTCGCGACTTCACGGTGTTTCTTTTTTATATCTGGCCTAATTCCTTCGCTTCGCTCTTAAAATTGCGCAACTTGTATTGGAAAGGGCAGTATTTTTAATTCACCAGAATTGTATTCGTCTTTACGGTCGCTTTAAACTGCAAAACATTTTTTTTCGCACTTCGCTAATAATTTAACGCACCGAACCGGTTCGGGAACCGCTTCAAGCTTGCGAACCGGTTCGCGAACCGGTTCGCGTTGTGATTTAGTCGAACCGGAACTGAACCGCAACGAAATAAATTCACCTGAACCCGAACCGTAGCCGAACCGGTATTTTTTTCGGTTCGACACACTGGGAAGAACACTTGGCGCATGCGGAGAGGACAGGTGCCCCCGAACCACGGAGGACTCTGACTCTGGAAAGAATCGGCGTGCGTTGAAGGTTATTGCGTTTATGGGATATTAAATAAATTCAAACAGGCAAAATCCCCAGACTACTATAAGTATTATTACGTATGATGAGGGGAAGCCATGATCCTTTCGAATTCAAACCACATGAGCCGACATGCGCCGCGAGTATTTTTTTTTTCATTCCAGAGAGTTCTTAATTGCAATACGGCAAAAAGAGAGATTTTGTTTTCTTGTGGTATGGTAGCGCTAGTCGTTTTTATTCTAGTTCCTCTATATCATGTCAGACGGTGTGACTGCATTGAATTCACACCCTCTGCGGTAGCTCAGTGGCTAAGGCGTCGTGCTGCTGTGCCTATTGACGCGGGTTCGATCCCAACCACGGTGGCTGCTTTTCTGGTGGAAGCGAAAAGCGAAAATACCCTTGTGTTGAGCGAAAACGCCCCATGTCGTGCGGTAAGTCGTGCGGTAAGTCGGTAAGCTTGTGTCACACGGTATCAATGGCCTTCAGCGATTTGTTTAAACGCAGGGTTCACAGCACACCTAAAAACCCGGAAATACGAAATGGATGATAGCGGCAACGCCTGTTTCACCGATGTATCGCTCATAAACTACTTGTAGTGTATTCTAGCGGCGGGACTCCGCGGGAAATTTTCTCCTTAAAACAGAATATTTATTCCTTACGGAGAAAGAGAGAAAGAGAATAAACATTTATTGGAGCAAACGGTGGTGGTTGAGCAGACACTCGGTGGGGTGGGTGGGCCTTAGTTCAGTTGCGCTTTGGCCTTTAGTGCCGAGACGATGGAATTACTTGCTGAGAGGTGAAGAGAGAATAGCATGCTTAGTGCTAATGCGATGGGGAGAAGTATTCAGCGTAACAGTCCTTGAGCTGTCCCTGCTTCAATAGGCATAACACCAGCAGACGAAGATCATCGAGGTTGGAGCAGGTGAGAGCTTTCTCACAAAGCTCGTAAGAAGAAAGGAAGAGGTTATAAGAGGGTCGTAGGGTGTGGCCGCAGCCCACTACCTTACGGAAGATCGTCCCGGCGGCTGCGCAGAACGGGCGCCTTGTGTTCTCAATCTCAGTAATCCTAAGCGTCAAGACTGACAGCCCCCAAACACGCCAAGGAGATTCTGCCACCAAAGTGACCTTCTACTTCCTCTGAAGGGAAAGGGAAGTGTAGTGTCCTTCGCTGGGCACATAACGATCCCTACGGACATGTTTCGAACGGTTTCTGATGAGCGATCACGGCGGTTGCTGAGTGCAGCGGGCGCTGGTTAACTTTCCGGACACGACACGTCTGAACTGAATTATATTTGCAACTTAGAAGAAATAACGAGGTGTCCGGATAGCAATGCCTTCTGACGCAGCCCATTGCACATGGTAGCAAAGCCTTGCTTTGTGAGCTTATCGCTGGGAATTTGGCTGACCTTTCGCGCCACTGTTCTACACGCTTTGTTAGGCACTAAATTGTCTTTGGCATCGTGTGCAGTTTTTGCTGGCACGTCATCTGTCTGAATGCATAAAACACTGATGTGGGGGCGAGGGGAACCGGTGGCACTACACCTTCGAGCTGCTGTCTGGAACAACGACGCTCAATTATATTATAGCGGGACAGAAGAAACCTTACTGTTCCAGAGGGCGCAGTGACCGCTGCGAACGGCTTATCTGCCTTCGGTAGCGAAGATAATCGCCTCACAAGTCATAGCCGTGGTGGCAATCACGTAATCAGTAATCAAGTAATGCATGCATTTTAACAGACGTAATCACTAAAACCGGGCTGAAGGAGCGCCAACGTAAATCTTGTGCAGTTTCCCTCAAATGGCGCTGCAGCTTGAGGCACCGAAGATGTCGCCTGAACACCTGTGAGCGCCCTCCTTGGCGTACGAAATCTCTAAATACAAGCAGAAGGGAATAAAAATTATAATTTAAACGTACTCTTTCTCTTCTAATCCAGCTAGCGGGGGTGGGGGTGTAAGTTCACCTTCAAACCAAAATCCGAGATTTCAAGCATGATGAAGCAAAGCGTAGCCAAGGGCGAGGGTCGGGCGTGTACACACCAAGCGTAGCTAGCTGAAACCATGGAGGCATTTTAGTTGTGAGTAAACTAATTACATAGCGTTTCAGTTTTCCACACACAGCACCGGATATCTTTGCGAAGCAAACGTGGGAAATCAGCCAGCTGGTATTCTTGAGCAGACACGTGGAAAATTTGTGTTGTCGTTTGTTCCGTTACTCCCAGGGCACCATTTTATTCGATTCTTTCAAACTGTGAAGATGACAACATGGCTGGGAGGTTTCGCATGCGTCTTGGAAGATAGCCTGAAGGTGTCTTGCATTGGTCCGCTGCTTTTCATTCGTCCAACCTTCGCTTTCTTGTCACCAATGGGCCCGTATACATAGTTGAGTTTAATATCATCACATGATAATTTCGGGCAAGTTTCTGTTGCTTTCGATTGGGAGAGCTCCTCGGTATTCTCAGATGAGTAAGCGGGTAATTCCCAACGCGACCCTCAAAATAATTTTAGAATTTTTTCGCGCCGCCAAAGATATATTTTCACTCCAATCGAGAAAAATGTACTCGTGCTTTTCCGAGTGCTACTGCGAACATTGCGTTATAAATTAATAAAAAGTTTCGAAAACGATTGGCAAAGCCGTTTCTCGAAATACGACGTCGTGAAAGATCCTCTTGAGGTAACCGGAATGACCCTGCTACGTTTTTGTTTGAGATAAAAACACTTGCGCTTCGTTTTTCATTCTTTGTAAAAAGCAATCAAGAGGAATTCGGGGAGCACTTGTGTACTTGAAAGTTTAGAGATTGAGGTTAGAGCTGCTCCTGCTTCACGAAATGCGCCAGTCGAATCTCTGGGACGTTGAATTAGAATTCAGAGATTCATGAGACATTTTAGCGCTTGTAACGTTATTTGTGGAACTCTCAATATGAAAATTTGTTTTCGTGCGCGCTTTTCCTCTTCGAAATGTAACAGAAACGCTGGAAATGGAAGCACTAAGATCTTGAGGCTGTCTGGGAAGGAATCGCGGCAGTCTCACGGGAAAAATGACTACTACTCAGTAGTAAACATTGAACTAAACCCGCTGTAGATGCCGTAGTCGATACCAGGCATGCTTTTATAAAGGTCCGAAGACACCTAAGCAGGGGTAAACTGCGCTGAGTAAGACGCTACACAGAGAGAGGTACACAAAGACAGGCGCAGTCTTTGTGTACCTCTGCGCCTGTCTTTGTGTACCTGCGCCTGTCTTTGTGTACCTCTCTCTGTGTAGCGTCTTACTCAGCGCAGTTTACCCCTTTGAGAAAATCCACCAACTCGCCCAACAAGTCCTTCTAGACACCTAAGCACCTGTTATGGGTTGCGAGCGCGAAAGTAGTGAACGTCTACTAAAACTCTTGAGACGCCTTGCTTTCAGCTCGCATCGTCGAAGCGCTTTGTAATCAGGCACCTTAGACGCTTTGCTTTGAGATTCGCCTTCACGCTTCCGAATGGCTTCTATCTGTCTCCTACAGGTTGCGCCGTTGCTGGTTCATCCCGCCATGTACTGGGATAGTTGGCTACGATTTTGGATTCGGCTGCCCGTCTGTTCGCTGCTTTGGCTGCGTCCTTCATCTCTTTTCCTCTACTGTGTAAATGCGAGTACGGCCCCTCCTCAGTTCTTCCTAATTTACGCGTGCCCTATGGAACGCTTCGTGCTAGGGAACGCTATCCAAGCAACCGTTTTGGCACTTTCCAACGTCGATGGCGGGTTTTGCGCTCAATGGCTTATTTCATGCCTCTTCGCATTATTAACGGGAGGTTTAGCCGGTTCATAACTACAGCGGAGGAAATAAACCGCGGAGAAAAGCATGGGGGCCAGGAGAATTGTCATCGCACGTAACTGCGTAAGTATGACGAATGAACACTTGGGAGTTCTCACGACATGATAAGGAAGCAGGCACGAGGTAAAAAATAGGGCACGCGCTGTCGTAAATTCCTTGACTAGGGAATTCGCGAGCGATGATTTAAGCTGTCAAGATACCACCGAGTGGGGCCCGCTTGACATCAGTAATAATCTTGGGGCGCGCTGTCGCTCGGTTAGCACTCACCGCGAGCATAAAACTCACGCGGGAATCTTTGTCCCTCTCTGTTTCCTTACCTTTGTGCTCCAGTGTGTATAAGCCACCGCGAAAAACGGCGTTGAGATTCTGTGATGGAAGGGGGGATTCGGGAGAAAGCGTGGGAAACCACGTCCGCGCGAAGTTTCTTCTCAGCCTCTCCTCTCCCTGCCCAGCGGTTTCCTCCCCAACCACCACCAGGCAGGAGAGCAGCCTGCTTCACTTCCGAGATTAAAATTCACGCTGCTGGTTTCGAGGGTCTTCCCGGGCGACAAACACCGCGCGAGGAGCGGCGCGTCGTAAATCAAACACGGCCAGCAGCGTGAAGGAAGAAGCCAAGCCAAGCACGAAGCGTGGAGGCGAGGGAGCTACACCTCGCGCGCTCCGCTGATAGCGGCGGTACTTTAACCCGCACGTCAAGCAACGCTGGCGTTATTACGAAACTTTCCCTCTTTGGTGCGCGTACTTTGATTCTTTCGTTCGGCCCGGCATTTTCATCCCCCTTCGTAATGGCAGCGCATAGCGTGGAGTGGTTTTAAATGTTTATGTGCATTGATGTGTGCTACACCTCGGGGCTTAGCTGTAGAGTTGCTGCTTAACGTCCCGCCATCAATTCACGCCGAAGCTGCTCCACGCGGTCATATCTGTCGAGAGCCTGACACGGCTAGTAAAAAACATGCTTTACTGGACTCCCTATTTTCTATGAAGCATGTCTTCACGAAATCGCCCTTGTTCTTTTTTAGTAATGTTCTTTCTAGGAGTACGGTTTTTTTTATTGTTGCGCTTTTAAAATCTAGGTGGACTCACTGCTTCTGGCTTAGTAAATAAAACTGTGGCATTTATTACCCTGGTTTTTAGTGTAAATTGGGAAGCGTAAATACAAAAATCAATCGAACAGAACTTGTTGCCGGGCGTGGTGATGCATAGTTGACGAGATTGTTTCAGCTCTAAAATGGAGAAACACATGGAAGGCGAACAAGACACGCGCTAGGCTTTCATGAGATTCCTCTATTTTAGCGCTAGAACAATATAGTGAACTATCGAGCTTTGTTTACCAATTGCGTTAAGCAACAATGCCTTAAGTACTATAGGCTGAATTACCTATTCAACGCTAAAGGGGAAACGGATGCGAGTCAATCGGTCTAACTATTTGCAAACGCAAGTTCTTGCCTATCTAGCTTGGTCGGGGCATTTTCAGTTAGCCACAAAGAACACGGCATAGTTGCCAACTGATTAACCTGGCGCTTGCTGTCACCTCGTCTCCCATGCGGCAGTGAGAGACAGGCGTAATGGTGGGTAGCATCCGAATGTATTACTACCGCGGCGTAGCACCAGCTATTGTAGTGTTATTCTGCAAGGCCTGTATTCTCGATGTTGCGTTTCTATGTTGTGCAACTTTGAAAGATGTCTTAGGCTGGGCGGGTTGTTAATTACTTTGGTTGCTGTTCGCGAATGACTCTACTGTATCGCTGCAGTCGTGAAGGAGAGAATCGACATCCTTTGTATAAATTTATAAGGAAATTGAGTGCTTGGAAGCAGCTCAAAATACACTGGCCTTACAAATACCGTCACTGGTAAGTCTATTTCCGAGGACACAAATGGAATATTTCGCATGGTTAAGGTTTTTTAATCAATTATTTTTCTTAACGACGTGTTGTCACAGTGCCCTTACAAAGAGGAACAAACATGAGGCGTAGAACAGAACCTGTTGTTTGGGGCACGGCAGCGCGCTAAGTTTGAAAGCATGTGCGTTGCTATTTAAAAAACAAAGTAACTTACGCTGAATCCCGGGCAGTGTTAGGAACCTCCCACTTAATACCATACATTCGTCACAGCACTGCTTCGGCTACAAAACGAACCATTTCGCGCCCAGTCGCACCACGTTCGGAGAATTGTTTTGAGCGCAACAATTTATGGAGCTTGGCTGGTGTTCTCCACTTCGTCAAAAGATTGGGGCGCTGAGTAAGAGAACGCTTCCCCTCACGAGAAGTTTCCGAAAGACCAAAATGTCAAAGTTTAGGAATGATTCCACGAAAGCGGGGCTTAACTTACGCAGTACGTTAAGCCCCGTAAGTTTACCGCAAGTTTAAGCCCCGTAAGTTTACCGTACGTTAAGCCGCAGTAAGTTTACTTACGCAGTAAGTAAAGCCGGTGCAGCTATAGACGGACGATGGATCCGCACTCCTTCGTTCAAAATGATCGTTCACGTAGGTCATCCCTTATCTTCCAACGAACTGCTTCACACCTGCCACCACTAACTCCGTGTTGTTCAGCTACACAATGCAGTCCCAGGAGGCGACATTCGGACATAAATGTTTCGATGCTTGCAGAGAGTATGTAAACAGACAAATGAACTCAGGCGTGAGGTAAGGTCTGTAGTATTTCACACACAAAGGCTAGTCCCCACCGTGTATGCGGCTTCTTAATTAAAAATGACCTCCGCGGTTCTCGTTCGGTCCTCATCCACCATAAGCATTGACGCATGTATGGCAGTTGTTGGCCTGCCTGCGTTTGCGTTCGCAAGCGCTCCAACACGGATGAAAGCCGGCTCCAGACGACCGATGCGGGGATGTGTACAAAACCGGCTGCCCGAATTAACGCTAACAATAGAACGCTAACCAACACAATAGTGTTCAGGTAGCGTTCGATGCAAACTTACCGAAATTACTAAACCGTGGACCACACACGAGGGAATTCCGCTGGGAGGCATGTTCTCCACCGATTACCAGTGATGAGCACGCAGTGGCTTTGACCTCTGTTTACGCCAAAAGGCGCCTGGAGAAAAGTGGCATTACGTACAATGCAGTATTTCTTGTAATGCGGAAACGGAGAGATTGTGGTCCGAGTAGGGCCAACGTACCATTACTAAATGGGGGGATGATTGCAAGCACGGGGAAGAAAGTGTAAGCTTCGGCAATAGCTCTGAATAGACACTGTGATTAGCAACTTTTTTCTTCTCGGAAGTGATACCGAGTGATGCAGTGTAGATCCAGAATTCGCAGCACTCGTGCTAGGCCGCCTTTAATGTAAGAAGTGGCTGTTTTTATTACATGTTGATTCGAGTTTTTTGGGGGGGGGGGGGTTATGTGGGATTGATTTGCATCGTTGTTGAAAGGTACGGGGAAATTGCGATAAAAGGGAGAACTAGAAGCGAAATAAATTTCGCTGCAGCAGCAGGGAAAAGGAAATGCTGCTAAAATTGCCGTCCATTTGTGAACTCGCAGATTGAAAATGCATGCAAAAGCAAACTCGTTTTCAAACGGCGCTTAATTAGCTTAACGCTGTTCGTTGTTCCTTGCGCTATTGGTGTATTTCGCTACCGAGTGTTGAAACTTTATGCTTGTTGTCTTGTGTAATATTTCTAAGGTTGAAGCAACAGTGCGACTATGTCAGTCTGACGTGCTTATCGTGTTTTTTTTTTTCTCACGAACGCCTAATTTTCTTCCGGCGAATAGAGTTCAAATTTAATACAATTTGCTCTCTGAGTTACGAATAGGTAGCAGTATACGGCGCTATCAGTCGAATATATCGTGACGCTTCCGCCAGGAGTCGAGGCCAAGCGCCCAGCAGTATTTGTTAAAGGGACCCTGCAGCACTTTTTCAACTTTTTTTCAAAATCCTAAATGCTTGAAAACGTAGTCACCCAACACACCCAGTACTAAGATTACGGGGTCGCAATATACCTCAGCCAAAAAATAACTATTCTATGCCCATAAGGTAACTTGGAAACTCGCCCAAAAGATTTTGTTCCCTTTCCCGGTCCTGACGTCCTTCGACGGCTCGAATTACGTCATTAAGGCCATGTGGCGGCTGTTGGCCGGTTTTCGTTCAGTTGCAGCAATGAACGCGTTTCGATAGCAACTTAAAAAAAAAAAGCCACAAAAGCGAAGCAGACAAGGAAGGCGTATCTGGTGAGACGAGCAAATCACCCAGTGCCGCTCCGTGCTGGTGATAACTATAGTTTTCGCAGTGCTTCCAGACGCGAAGGAAAGAGTAAAAGCGCTTATCGAAATTGTTTCAGGGTCCCTTTAATACCTCCTTCAAATTCTCCCAAGAACCCTTTCGTAAAAAAACAACGGGCAAATGATGTTTGTTTTAACTACCGTCGGAGTTCGACTGAAAAAACGACTTAAAAATAGTCGTTTCAGGTTTTCTTTTCTGCGCTATAAAAAGCGGTTGATTATTAAAGATGCCTTGGAGGGATGGCCCGTGGGAAGGAAGTGTATTATAAATGCACCCCGTGAATAGCACCCGCACTAAAAAATCGTCGTTTTATTATTATTATTATTTTTTGCTTGTGCCACTAGAGTAGCTGTTAGCTGCTTCCTTGAGGTTTCTCTGGCCCGGTGCTGTATGAAGATTCTCAGATAATGACGTTCACCATGAAGAGGTGTGTCCTTTTTTGAGTGGCTGATAAGAGAATAACTAATGAAGCTTTACCTTAAAGGGAACCTGCATCACTTTCTCCGACCTCTGCTATATCCTAAATTCTTCAGAGAACGTAGTCAACACAAACACAACAAACACTTAAAATAACGATTAAGTACCTCAGCGAAAAGTACTGCTATATGCCCACCAGATAACTTAGAAACGTGCCCAAAAATGTTTTCTATCTTTCCTGAGTATGATGTTCCTTGAGCGCTCGAATCGCTGCATTACAGCAGTGTAACGGCTATTGGCCGCTTTCTTTCGGTTGCAGCAATAAACGCTTTCAATATCCACTTTAACCCGCCGCGGTGGCTGAGTGGCTATGGCTTTGCGCTGCTGGGCACGAGGACGCGGATTGTATTCCCGGCCACGGCGGCCGCTTTTCTGATGGAGGCTGAAAGTAAAGACGCCCGTGTGTTCGAGCTTTCGGCGCACGTTAAAGATTCCTGGTTTTTCAAAATTAATCCGGAGCCCTCCACTACGGCGCGCCTCATCACCTGCGTTGCATCGGCCCGTTCAACCCTACGATCAATCAATATCCACTTTAGAAAAAAGCCCCAAGCAAAGCAGAAACCGAAGGTGAATAGTTCTGCGTACGACGAGAGAATCACGCGGGCCGCTCCATGCTTGCAGACGCGAAGGAAGGAGTGAAAGTGTTTTTCGGAAGTCTTGCAGAGTCCCTTTAATCAAATAGGGATTCGGAATCACTTTGCTGCGGCAAGCGGTAAACGATATGTTTTCGAGTAGCTCGGTCAGAATGTTAGCTACAAAATTTTCGCGCCCAGATATGCGGTGATATTATCTCTGTTTTTTTCGGCTACAGACCTACCGATGCTTTCAGTGCTATTCCCGACAAAGATATTCTCATCCCGGTGCGCGCTCATGCCTAAGTGAACGGCCTTTTTGCGCCCTTTCGCGACCCCTTGGTTTTGACGATTTCTTTCCACGAAGTGATCATCCACATACAGTGTTTTCCTTTCTTTGAAAAAAACTGACCCACACTACTGGATAGTTCAGCGGTAAAGTTTATTTGATTTGATTCGATAAAGGCGCGTTTGCTGCAGCTGACGCACTCCCAGACGTACGTGTTGGAAATTACATACCACTACACAAACAGACTCCATCTATCAAAATCACAGAATTCAAAATATCTGTATGAGCAGCGCTGTTTAAGCTTTTAGTTTCACCGTCCAGCGTAACCAGAAAAAAATACCAAGAAAAATACCAAGCGCACGTGCGCGCACGTCGTGAGGAGCGCCTGGCGGCGTATTCGCCGCGAGCTCGACATGTAGGTGGCGACAGCGTCGCGCTGCTAGTGTGGATGCTCCGCTGAGCGGCCCGTAAGAATGCACACTGTGGGCGCGCTTCGTGCCTTTTTCCCGCCGTATGTGCGCACGAAAGGGGCAAACAAGAGTGGTATGCTGCAGTTAGGTTCCTCACGCTCAATGTATAGCATGGAAGCGGCAGTCAGTTTTCATTACTACGCCAAAAAAAGCGACGACTCATCGGGAATCTCAGAATGGCCGTAATTTGTGACAATGAACTTGTACGCTGTGGCTCGTAGCAAGCTCGATCTTTCCAGACTATGGCTTTGAGCCTTCAATAAAAGCATAAATAGAAACAAATCAGGAAGCCTCGATCTCTGAAATTCAGTTTACAACGGCAATCTCAATCGCTTTTCACTGGTAGCATGACGCATTCTTGCTTTTGTGGGATGCCCTGAAATGGTAACACGACTTAACTGCCCCGAAATTCTTTCTAAGAGCGTACGATATTTTTTGTGTGTTCAAAAAGGCAACATGAAATTACTGAATTTTTATCAGCGCAGAGATATAAATGTAACCGCTCTAAAGGGTCTTTTAAATGAGATTTTAACGACTCTGAAGGAAGGTTTGATGAATAACGGTTTCGGATTACTTATTTACGGCTTTCGTCGCAAGTGAACTTGCGAATTGAATTGTCAACGCACGCAGTACAATCAACAGCTCATGTTTAGCTAGGTTTTCTCAAAGTGGCAAGCAGTTTACAGTGTGCAAACCAAGCTTCTGGGACCTCACAATGAGCACAAATTTTCTGTTACGGCTGCTATGTTGACTATTTGCGTTCCTTTTAAAATCTAACAGGTGCCTGCAACAGCGAGATGTGTTTGCATTCTTGTTATAAGGTCTCTTATTAACTCTAAAGATGGCAATAAATGAAGTTGCGCTGTTGCAGATGTAGTAAAACATTTCCTTTTTATTTCTCGTGGCGAATCAGCGCAACGGCCGGGTTCCCGGTAACTACTTTGTTTTGTAAACTGAATATCGCTTTTGTCTTGGCATTTAATTCTTGAGGATTGGTTAAAAAATGAAATTCTGTGCACTTAGTTTTTTTTTCGGGAAGGGGGGGGGGGGGCGGTCCTGCCAACGTTGTGCAAGAGCAGCGAGAAGAGAACGCATGTAACGCGAAAAGCCAACTATAGTTATCAGTATTACTTACAATCGAAAGCGTCGTGTTCTGTAGCGGTGAAAAAGCAGTACGTATTTTAAAAACTGATTAACCCCCCTTTTGTCCAGGATTGTCCAGGAATTGTGGCTCGCCTTTTTCAAAATTGTATTCAAAGCAAGCATTGTGGGGAAAAATTAAAAAAAAACAGCGAGTCATGGCACACACCCCTCACACATGTGGGCGACAACGCGCATTATATTACGCGTTTTCTCCTCTTTCTTTAAACTTACGTCCACCTAAGAGGTTAAGACGTGACCATATTAGGCATTTGTTATGCTGAGTGAGGCACGTCTCTGGACAAGGTGATTCATGTCAGATTTGAAAATGATATATATGAAAATGACACACGAAATGCCACATGACAGACGCAAACTCACAACTGCTTAATTTTACCGAAAAATCCCCCCTAAATACTCTTGCGCATCCACAGAAACGTATTTTAAATAATACGTAAAATTAGCAACTCGATACAGTTGAATAAATGTTTATTCCTCCTCCTCTGTATAAACAACGACTGTCCAAAAATGCTATTTATATTAGGAAAGGTACGGGAAGGACACGATCACACAGGCGCTTGCGGGTGTAAAATACGTTTCCACTAATGTATGGGCGATAGCGCACGGGTCGTGTGCAGTGTAAATGTTTTTGTTTGTTTCTTCTTTCTATAAGGACATAGCGCAATTTTACGAGGGTGTGGAATTTGCACGCGTATGCACAGGTCTTGTCGCTGCTTACCCGTTTCGCGTACTAAACTTTTATCCTTTAAATAATCACGACGCCATGGCACCTTCAAAAAGCACCCTTGGACGTTCCCGAAACGGCAGACGACTGCACTCAACCACAAGAAAAGTGCAATGTGTGGAAGCAATGTTTATAACAAGTTTCGCACTCAAGCGGTGACCAGGGCGAAGATGTTTCGTGGAATTAAACCAGCGCATTAACCCGCAACAGCCACTGATTATTCCGTTTCTAGATGAAATGCGCAAGCAGAGGTAACTATGTCATTGCTTACTGCCAACCGAGCACACATATTGGTTGTTTTGTCGTATGCAGCACGCGTCTTGCGCCGCACGCGACGTGAAAAAGCAGACGACGCGAGAGCGCCATCCACACTAGGAGCGGTTCGTCCCGCCGCCACCAGGGGCCGACTGTGTTCGCGCTCGGGGCGATTCCTAGTCAGCACAGCCAAGCGACGCATGGCGCCATCTAGGGGCATGTTTGAAGCTATGTCCACGTGCTTGTGACCCTCAATTTAACCCCTCAGAACCGCTTGTTCTGTGTTTATCACTCTTTATACTGTGCAGGGACGGGGAAAGACGTGTAGAGGAGAGTTAAACAAATGCCTGTGAAGTCAACAGTCAAAAGTTTCTTCTTTCTTTCAAACTACATACCGGAACACTACCGTCAGTCCGACTGCGGGAGAAAGGAATGGTGTAGCGGGGTCCGTGAATTGTCGACATTGCGGAAAACTGAAGACCATAGAGCACATTTTCTTGGACTGTCTGACGCAGTGTTTCACTGGGGCATTCTCCAGCGGACACTAAAGAAAGAACTGCCGGTATCTCCGTACGGAATACGTTTCCTTCCAACGCGTAATGATGGAGGCATGCCACTTGACATGTTTATGGCCTTGAGCCTGCACAGTCTCTGGAAACCTCGTATGGCCGTGTGACATGCAGACCCGGATGCACGACCGGCGAGGGAATACTTTATTGAAAGCATTGCTTATATCAGAGATGTAATGAAAATGCAGACGAGCAACCTGACTGGGCTAACATATTGGATGAACAAGTTAACCTGAAACGCTTTTAAAACGCGCCACCCGTAGCAGCATCATCATACATCATCATCACCAGCCTGTCTACGCCCCACTGCAGGGCAAGGCCTCTCCCAGTCTTCTCCAATTACCCCGGTCCTGTGCCCCAACCGTGACCAATTTATCCCCGCAAACTTCTTGATCTCATCTGCCCATCTAATTTTTCTGCCGCCCCCTGCAAGCGCTTGCCTTCTCTAGGGATCCACTCTGTTACCCTTAACGACCAGCGGTATCTTGCCTTCGCATTACAGCCCTGCCCACGTCCATTTCCTTCTTCTTAATTTCTACCAGTATGTCTTTAACACCAGTTTTGCTCCCTGACCCACTCCGCTCTCTTCTGTCCCTTAATGTTACACCTAGCATTTTCCGCTCCATTGCCCGCTGAGTCGTTTCTCAATTTAAGTTGAACCCTCTTAGTCCAGCCTCCAAGTTTCTGCCCCCGTAGGTGAGTACCGGTAATATGCAGCTGTCATACACTTTCTTCTTCAGCGACAATGGTAGGCCTGCTATTCATTATCTGGGAATGTCCTGCCATATTGCACCCCACCCCATTCTGATCTTCTAATTATCTCTGCCTCATGGTTGGGATCTGGGGGGTCACAACTTGGCCTAAGTTAGCATATTCGCTTACCACTTCCACTGCCTCGCCACCTAGTCTCAAACTGCTGTGCTGTCCCGAGGTTTATTGATCATTACTTTAGTTTTCTGCATATTAATTTTCAGGCCCACGGTTCTACTCTGTTCGCCCAGTGCAGAAAGCATGCTTTGCAATTCGTCCCCCGAGTTACTTAGCAACGCAACGTCGTCAGCAAATCTGAAGTTACTGAGGTATTCTCCATTAACCCTTACTCCCACCTGTTCCCAATCCAGCGGTTCTGAATATTTCTTGTAAGCATGCTGTGAATAACATTGGAGAGATTGCGTCTCCTTGTCTGACACCCTTCCTTATAGGTATTTTACTGCTCTCCCTATGGAGGATGATGGTAGCTGTAGACCCATTGTAGATATCGTCTAGTATTCTTACGTATTGCTCATCTACCCCCTGGTTCCGTAATGCCTGAATGACTGCTAGGGTTTCGACCGAGTCAAATGCTTTCTCATAATCTATGAAGGCTAATATAGGGGTTCATTATACTCAGCGCACTTCTCTATCACCTGATTGATCGTGTGAATATGGTCCATTGTTGAGTAACCTTTACGGAACCCTGCTTGTTCTTTGGGTTGACTGAAATCTAAGGTTGCAGAGATTCGGTTAGCGATTACCTTTGTAAATACCTTGTAGACGACTGACAGTAAGCTGATCGGCCTGAAATTTTTTAAATGTCCATCATGTCGCCTTTCTTATGGATTAGGATGATGTTCGCGTTCTTCCAAGATTCCGGTACCATTGCGGTCTTTAGGCATTGCAGCGGGAGGGGTTTTATCATTTATGTTGTGCGGAGGCATGTGTCATTGTTTAAAAGGGGTTTAACCATCATGTTGTGTTGAGGCTATGTGTCATCGTTTTGTTTTTTGTTCACTCTGCCAAGCCTGTAATGAAAAAAAAAAAAAACTCTCGTAGTGTAGTATTTCCCGCTCCTGCGAAGCAAACACCTAACCCGGGTTCAAATTCCGTTACCGCTTTTTTTTCATTTTCGAGGGTTTGTCATATTTTCATATTAACATTTGTTATCACGCATGTAATCTATTTTCGGCATCTTTATGCATTATAAATGGGATTTCGGGTATTTTCGCAGCCTTTTGGTCAGTTGAGCTACAGCTTTTTGCACGTTTGTAGGGTTTGCCCTTTTAGGCCAGTTTCGGCTATTTCTGTTGAATATTTTCGACACCGTGGTTTTTAACCATTTTAAGCCCGTTTTGGCTGTTATTTTTTTCCGTTCGGGTGGTTTTGCATGCTTTAGGTACCTTTATGCTGTTAGGTACCTTTATTGATTGATTGTAGGGTTTAACGCGCCGACGCAACGCAGGCGATGAGGCGCGCCGTAGTGGAGGGCTCCGGATTAATTCTGACCGCCTGGGTATCTTTATCGTGCGCCGAAATCTCGTACACACGGGCGTTTTTGCTTTTCGCCTCCATCAGAAAAGCGGCCGCCGCGGCCGGGAATCGAACCCGCGACCTCGTGCTCAGCAGCGCAACGCCTTAGCCACTGAGCCACCACGGTGGGTTTTTAGGTACCTTTACCCCCATAGTACCTTTACCCATAGTACATTTACCCACAGGTACCTTTACCCCCGTAGTACTTTTACCCATAGTACCTTTACCCCCAGGTATCTTTACCCCCATAGTACCTTTACCCCCACAGTAGGTATCTTTACCCCCATAGCAAGCTGAGATGACGGCTGGCTGCACTGACTGGGAAACGCATACATACCGCCCGTCATCGGCCAGCTAGACCTTCGAGAACATTCTGCCCAGATTCGTGGCGTAATCTCTCGGGTGTTGTCCTCCTCACCGGTTCACGTTCGTTCGCGCCTCAAAAGGGAGCACAGACGCCTAATTCGCGCAACAGAAGCCGAGTTCGCGAAGCCGGTTGCCACGGGTTTTTAGCGCGCGCTAACATGGTTCACCTTGGGAGCGTTTTGAAAGCCTTCGGACTTTTTAAAACGATCCGGGCCTTCCAGGCATAGAGAACTTTCTGTTGCAAGTTCGGAAATCATGTGAGGTGTAATAGCCGGGTCTCCGACGAAGGGAGAGGGGCCGCCAGATCTGCTGTTTCTCAAGCCTTGCACCATTAGTGCGAGCTGCGCCACCTTTTTTTTTTGTTGTTGTTGTTCCTCAAAAAGCTCAATCATTTTTAACATGCTCGCACTATGTTAAAACCACTATTCAAAAATTCCTGTGTGTCTTCACCACTGATATCACGAAATTAAAAGGGGTCTGCAAGATAAACAGCACTTTTGAGCGTGTTCATTTTTAGGCTATAAAATGCGTCTAATTGCACCGAGCGAATTCGGGACGAGCTCTACAGATTCTAAACTCTAAGCTTGAAAAAGCAATCAAGCTACCCACAACTCCCTTCAGGGGCACCCTGAAATTAAAGTTTTTAATAATCATGGTTTTTAAAAACCATCATTTAATATTTTTAATGTTTTTAATTAGAGCTGCATCCGCAGCCCTAATTTCCGGTCTTCATGCTCCTTGGAGACGCTCGTGCAAGACCACCAGTTGGCCAGAGCTGCGCCTTTCCGTGAGCTTTGTAGCCCTCCAACCCCGAATTCTTTATAATCACTGTTTCTTCAGATGTCCAGTTGCTGCACCTCGTCCACGGTAAGTTTTGAAGACGATAGTCTTTCTTGAGCAACCTAAACCCGAAAGGTTGTTTGTCTGTGTGTCAGACGAAAGTCTTTCTTGGGCTACTTAAACCCGAAGTCTTTGTCTGTCTGTCTGTCTGTCTGTTCTGTCTGTCTGTCTGTCTGTCTGTCTGTCTGTCTGTCTGTCTGTCTGTCTGTCTGTCTGTCTTCTCCCCCCTATTCAGCTTTCCGGCCAGAAGTTAAAACAATACTTGAACGAGATGTTTTTATACAGGCAAAACTTATTTCTACCAATATATCTGAAAACAAACTTCATACTTGCCAATATCGTTCAGCAAAAAGATCCCATTAGGCATTTCGGAGGCAAAACATCAGTACGTAAGTAGCGTTTGCAGTGTTTTTTTACTGAAATGTACGCGGCTGCTTGATTTTTGGGATATGAAGTAAAAAAAACATACAAGGTTGACAACAATGGTTTTGACCCAGAAATACCGAAAGCGCTAATTTCGCCTGAGCTTAGACCTCGTGGCGGCATTCCAAGAAGTCCCACAGTAATAAAAGCTTTTAGTAGGTGGGCGCGCGAGCAGTGTAACGCGGGAAAATTGAATTGACTCTAGTGAAACCTCCACCGTGTTTATTCGCTGGGAAGATCAAGATAGGAGAGGAGGGGCGTGACGGTAAAAGTGGAGAGAAGGTAGACATTTGCGTGGCAGCGGCGGCAGAAGACAACCGCTTTGACCACATTTGCAAGCGAAGCGAGTAGAAACGCGGCCATTTTTTTTCTGTAGTTGCCACCAGAAGCGGCTATTGGCGCTTTGGAGGGTCTCTTGCCGATGAATGCACCAGGTTAACACCAACCTGCTGCTCCAGGTCATTTCACGACCTTGATACAGGCTGCGTTCCAATTCGCGGACAGCTTGGTAAACAGCTTAAGAAGACTCTAAGTAGATGTCTAAAGAAAAAATTACGCCCCATCATCCCGCGAGGGAACCCTGGTGTGATGTGACACATCGGGGGGTTCAATTGGGGTTTCCGTAGGGTTGATTCTCTAAATCGGGTTGAAACGTGTTGTGACGCGAAGTCGAACGAGAGCGAGGGCTGACTGAACCGCCGCAGCGCGCTACCCGCTTATATTCACAGCGCCTGAAGGAGAGGAGACAGCGGAGGAGAGTCGCGCATGCGCGCACTTGCGCGACGGGAGCGGAGCGAAGCGAGCGAAGCGCGCGCAGCGCAGCTCTTGTTTATGATAATGGGACGGAGTGAGAGTGTTGCGCCACAGCTGTCGGAGAGAAGAGCGGAGGAGAGTCGCGCAGTGCGCAAGTGGCGTGCGGACGCCGCAGGAGGGACATGCCTCAGAGCAAGACATGCGTCGCATCTAATTAAGAATCGGAATGGCGCAGCGGTCAAGAACGCAACACCAAACGCAGGCGACACCTCGTAGCAGACATGTTGAGATACGCGAGCTGCAGATTTCGTAAATAATATTACCGTTATTATTACAAACGTTACGGCATATAAAAATCAAACAAAATCATCTTACCGCTAGTAAATTCATACTAAATATTTCAATAAAGGAACAAGTTAGTTTGAAACAACATTAATACGCGAAAAGGTGGCGCTGGCGCAGTTTTCAGTTTAGACGGGAAGGTAGCCCGCATTGTTGATGACTTCAATGGCAGACTGTCCGCGAAGACGGCAACGAAGCCGCCTAAAGGGTAATTTGTAACGCACCCAAAATGACGCCCCTAGAAGTGACGTTTCTAACCAAAAATGGCATCACTTCCGGTGACGCCACCACGAATGACGTTCCATTCTGCCATACCATCGCGCATTTGTTCAGACAGGCGCCTTCTCTTTCGTAAGACACCTTTCCAACAGGTAACCTACAAGTGGCCTTGAATTTTCCTAAAGTGGCATTCGATGAACTTGGAGTGGCCTTAACGCGGTCGTTGCACGCGCCCTTGACAGAGAGTGCTTCATAAAAGAGAGCTGGTGTTGCAATCTAAAATTGACCAATTTCAGAGCGCCATCGAAAAAAAAAAAACCACCGTGGTTATGTCGGATACGCCTCCCATACGCAAAATTGTGAGCCGGTACTGAGAGTGAACGCCCATCGCTTGCCCGAACTTTATTGGCCAACCCACTTCATCCTGGAACGTCGTAGAGTGCACGCTACTTGATTTGAGGACGTTTGAAATGAGCGCGAGGATTACTTGGGGCGCTTAAGTGGCGACAGGAGGTTTGAAAGCCCACGTCAGTCGCTTTTGAAAGGTACGCTTTAATTGAATGACGTGGGCTAACTGCGACAGGCGCAACAGTGCACGTATCCTGATAACTGTTGCGAATTTTTTCTCCTCCTCGCGGATTTGGAAGTCAGGAAGTCATTTGGAAGTCAGGGTTGCTCGCTCTAAGTTCCGGATGCATCCGCCATTTGGTGATGACGTGTAAGTTTTAGCTCTAAAATGTATTCTCCGAGCCGCCTCTCAAGTTTTTTCCCCGTGTTCAGGGGGGAAATATTTCGCCATAAAAACTACCCTTACCTAAGGAATAATGTTTGTGCCCTATAGGTAGTTGTTGCATCTACGCTATCATTTGAGGGAGTAACAAGAAAAAAAAACGGATTAAGCGGGGATGCGTTTCCTTGAACAAGAAAGCTGGCAACTTAGTAGAGAGCTTAAAGCAAGCGATTAGAGAACCTGGTAAAATTAAAATTTGTGGCGAACTTCCATTTAAACGACGATCACCGCGAAGAGGGAAACGAAAAAAAAAAATCCTTTTAAAATCACCTTTTTACGAAAATGTAAACGCGGGGCAAGAGCGAGGAGTTTTTACTCGATAAAAATACTCCATGCGTTCACAGCGCACAGATAAAATATATTGCCTGATGTAAGATAAATGACCAATAAGAAGGTGAACAGCAACAACAGCTTTTCTTACTGCATCTTGTCCTAACACTGTCCCTTCCTAAAAAATTACACCATCTTCCCGTGGGGAAACCTGATGGGGATGCGAAGCATCTTGGGGGTTCCGTGTGGTTTCACTGTGTTGCCGTTATGTTGAGTGATCTGGTGTTTAGTAGCACCAGAGGGAATTCCACGTCCGGGTCCCCACCGGTGGCAAAGGCTCGCAAGTACTGTTGTGTGACAGTGAGTAGGCGGTGGTTTCTCGAGGCGCTGAAACTCGTACCATCATGTTCTTGTCGATGTTGTCGTCTCTGTGGTAGAATCGGTAGTCTCCGTCAGCGTTGGGGAGGTAAGGTTGTTGACGTTGGTGCCCCGGCTGAGAGCAACGGAAAGTTGAGAGAAAGACAAAGGCTAAAAGTGCGTCCAAATCGATCACAGAACCTTCAAAGACCCAAATCGCAAACGCAGAACGAACCCATGAGACGATTTTTTGCGCACTAAGTAAACGCATCTACGAATGGTCTAAATGTATACCGATACATGATTTGTGAGATAAATGTATACTACGGTTATTACTCCTTCTTCAGGATCGATGCGTCTACTGTCTTATCTGGAACCGTTTCTTTTTTCGCGATTTTCAAGTAGCCGTTTTGACACAGTGGAAGGCCGGCTTCAAGCACGCGCCATGAGTCCAGAGATCATTATCAGAGCTTTTCGGTCGACCACCGGTTCTATGAGGAAATTAGCCTTTTGACTGATAGCATTAGCATTCACTGCTAGCATCAGCTAGCATTAGCATTAGCTTTTTGACTGAAGGTCAAAGTTCCCACTAAGAAAGCTTTCGCTTTGGGCAGCGTCTTAGCAAAAGGAAGGTAATACAACAAAATGAAAAACTATGCATGTAAATCTGATTTGTGACGTGGTAGAGGGGTCTGCGCAGTTTTTCTTTTCCGATGCTGCACTGCTAGCAAAATCTGGCTGAATGAAGTCTCAATTTTGCAATGATGAGATGTTTGCCTTAAGAGCACCTCGCAATCACAGGGACACCTTTTTTACTACCAGCCCGCTTTTAAAAGGTGCGCGAGTGTTTGGCATACTCGTTTCTTCCGTAGTTGTTCTTCCGCCAAGCGCAGCTTGGCTCATGCATGTGTAGCGTTGGTGTCCTGTGCTCGCTTCTGCCGAAAGAAAATTTAACTTCCCGAAGGCAGTTTATCTGGGCCTGGGCTTAAGGATGCAGCTTCATTTAGCCATTTTTGCTTGGCTGGTGTATTCAGGTTTACGCCATACGCCAAGGTCCACTGCTGGAGTGGTCTTAGTTTTGAGAAGCGGAGCTCGGATAGTGCATGTGTGTTTGTCCTAGAATTATTCTTAATGAAAAGTATTGAAATACAGCAGGTTTATATATATAAAATAACTCTCGCGTGCTTTTTGGGAACAAAATAAGTTTAGAGCCAACTGTGATGGACACGTTGCTTATCTGAACTGATGAGTATGTGATTGAGTGGTATTGTTCGAAAGATTACAAATCTGCTCGAAGCGCCGAAGTTTCCGTTCGTAATCCGACGCTTATAGCCGGAGGTATGGCCTATCGAATAATTTACGGGAAACCAAATGTTTAGTCTGGGTGGTAATAAACAATACATTACATTTTGCATTTGCTGTCATCGAATATTGTCAAAATTTGTACTGTTCGGTGAACAGCCGAAATGAAAAGTCATGAAGTACGCTGCGGTTATTTTCGTAAATTTCGTTATTACCAAAAGTCCTCGGAATTCAGTTGATACAAGCATAACGAATGCTTCTCGTACCCGGGCAGTTTCAACGCAGTTACGCCGTGGAACAAGTAAAAAGTAGAGGATGCTGCATGTATTTATTGGTGCGGATATGTTGCTTGGCCCGATGTGCTGACACAAAAGCATATGCTCAAAAACTAAAGGCGGTAGACCGAGACACGAAACAATATGCTCCCTAAAGTTTACTTCCGCATAGCAACTCTTACAAAGTAAACCTAATTTATTTAAAAAAATTGGAAAACTCGATACCCTCTTAGATACAAACAGCCGCCTCATCAGCCAATCAATCTAGCACCTTCACCCCCCTTCCCGCGAAATGCCTTAGCCGTTTGGCCATCAGCGCCGTATACCCGTATTATTGATCTAGAAGTTCCAAAAAGCTTTTGAATTTCGCGCGCGACGAAGCCGATCGTGGCTCCCTGACGTTGACAGCTTAGGCGACATGCGGGTTATTCTAAGCCAGCTAATTAACCTTCACGGAAGGTCGTACGCCAGCTAACCGTTCTCGTGCCTTCGTCGCAATTAAGGCAGCCTTTCCCTGGAACAGAAATCGAGCCCTAATGCGCTGTCCCGTAAATGGGGTATAAAGAGGGCGAGATTCCCATTATAACTAAACATTTGGGCTGGTTATCCTCAAACCTCTTCTATCGCCGCCATAAACGACGCAGATAATCCAAGCTGACAGCTTTGAAAACGCGCAGCTTACCATCACGTCAATGGCTTGAGCCGGATTACCTCGACAGGGTGTATTACGTGTTACAGCAACGACCAAGAAAGAGATTAAAAAAGCTGCAGTTGCTCGCCGTCGGTGCAGAGTTTAATTGGCTAGCGCCGCTTGTTCGGCAGAGGGTGGTAAAGATGGGTACGTTTTTGTTTTCATTTCAGTTCTCAAAGTGGTTTATCGGTCGACGTGTCGTCCCGAGAGCATTAGGAGGGGGTTTGAAAATTCCCTGGGAGCATTTGATAAGAAATGGTAATAACTGATTGAAGGTGGCTTGGTGATGTAATTCAGCTGTCCGAGTCAAAGGGACTTTAGGAGGCTAGAGGGATCGCGAGAGATAATGTGGCGAACGTTTAGCTCAGACGCATACCTAATATGCGTGGACGTTGTTGCATTGCTACCGGAGACTTCAACAAAGGCGTGTATATCTGAGGTGGCGAATGCAGGGACTCGTGACGTCAAAGTAGTCCACGTGCGCCTGTGCTTGTCAGATGCCTGTGGTGTGACGCCTTGTGATACGTGGGGGACGATTAGAAAGGTCCAGATGAGCGAAGAATAAGGCGGGGAGTGCATTAATCTCTATAATCTCTGTTATGTTATTATAGCTTATACTGTTACTATATAATAATAATAATAAAGTGCTATATAAATATGACATTATATTGTTTTATTATAGCCATATATAAGGCTATAATCTCTGTTATCACTTCTTGGATTTCACAGCACTCGATGACAGCGATGAAGTCGTGCCCTTATTAGTCCTTTTCTACCTTCGTGACCGGGCACACTTATATGATGGCTGAAGCACGGTAATGCCGTGAGAAATGAGTTAGGTATTGCCGTATCGGACGTTCTAAAGTGGCGTTTCTGGGAGAAGTTTAAAAGAGGCAGCTTGCACACCAGTCAAGTGGATCCAATTGTATCCACTAAGCAGGCAAACTTCTGAGACGGGCTGCATTTCTTCTGTCGTAAGATCTGGTACATTGATGGGGCATTCACCTGCTCGGATGAAAAGCATATTTTAAAGCGAAGGCTTCCTTAGTGGGATCGATGACGTTCTGTGAAAAAAACTGATGCATGACACCATAGACCCGTTGGTCGACCGAAAAGCTCTGATAAGATCTCTGAACACACGGCTCGCGCGTAAACCGGGCTTTCATTGAGGTGAGAAACGTTTACTTGAAAATGCGAAAATAGGAACGGGTTCTAGATAAACATAACACACGCATCCATAATAAGAAGTAGCACCATCGTATACCTTTATATCAGTAAACCACTCACCGTATACATTTAGATCGTTCATAGAAGCGTTCACATACGGCGCGGAAAATCGCCGCACGGGTTCGTTCTTTCCTTATTTGTGATAGGGGTCTTTGAAGGTTTGACCGTCGATTCGAGTTCCTTTCAGCTAAAGTTGGATGCAATTTTGACGCAGTTTTGATGTCAGAAATGTTCGCACGTCTTTCACCTTATTTAGGAAGGTATGGAAAGAGATTTTTGTATCCTTTCCTTCATTTAAGTAAGTTACTGCGTTGCCAGTTTGTCTACTGGTTACCTGGAGATATGGGCTCCTCGCATCTTGTTTCTTCACGTACGTGAATATTCCAGGGTATCGATGGAACTGGGATGCGGGGGATGCTGGTTCGCCTGCCTTTTGGCACAGATACATTGGATGCACGTATACACGTATAAAATGTATATAATGTGGGCGAGAACCCTCTGCTACTCTGCAAAACTATGCTGCCACTATCTGCCCACCAGAAATTATACCTGCGAGAATATAACGTCCAAGCGGCTCCCCTCCAAATCAACGAGCAAATGCTCCGCAACAGAGCCAAACCGCCTACATCACATCGATGCGCTAAGCTATGGATAACTGTTCGTAGTAATCGGGCCTTGAAAAGTAGGCGCCGTTACGGGTTGCTGCGTCCGTGGTTAGGCCACAAAATAACAATGCTCTTGGTACTGGCGTCCGGAAAAGTTGGAAGGATCGAGCTTGTGCCGTCTCCGCTGTACGACCCGACTCAAGGTGCAGTATTGCCGTACGGGCGTCGGTCTTCGGGCAGTGCTCGAACGTTGGGGCTGGTGGCTGATCACTCCTGTCGAGACCGACATTCATGCTATCGGTGTGGCATAATGTACGTATTTATGTGAGGATAAAAAAGTTTATTGTCAACAGCTGAATCAAAGTAAACAAAAAGTACTAGGTCTGATGAACCAATCACAGCGGTCGAATTTCGTGACGCACATATCCGCACAATGCTGCTGGAGCGCTGCACCCGGAGGCAAAGAAAACACTCGTGCGGCGCGGTCCGCTTCTCGGACGGGGTCCTACGGTACAGGCTTTCCGGAGCGGAGCGCTACGGAGCGTACCAGAGACAGAAGAAAACAGGCTTTAGGGACTATCGTAATCATCAGAATATTTTTGTAGCGCATGCTACACTGGGCTACTTCGGGCAGTCTACGCGGGGTGACCAGTTTTGCCCTTGAGCGCTAGAGGTTAAATAAAATGCATAAACAAGAAAATGGCGTTGCTCATTTACCATCAAGTGTAAACGTAAGTCAGGGATTGTGGCGGTGACTCGGAAAAATGTCGTTTCAAATCGCGCGCCATCAGCCGCAAAGGGTTCGCACAACATCCGACAGATGGCGACGAGTTTACTGGCCAGTAGGAAGACGCAGTGAAACATCCCCCTCGCGAGGGGCACGATCAAATGCAGAGCATTTCCGGGGGCGCACGACGTTAAGTAGTTTGCGTTGCGTTAATTTTGTTGCACTTGTGGCAACTGCTGACGAGAGCGCGCTCGTCAGCAGTAATTTGAATGAGTCAACGATATAAGGCGTGTTAGTAGCGTCCCATTCTGTGTCGGCTTTGTGGGCAGTGGGTAGTGCACCTTGTACATTGCGTTCCGCCAGCAGGGTCGAGGGATCGAAACCTGGCGCCGGATAGTATTTTTTTCGTATAGTAGGGAGGGGTGCGGTGCGGACTACGGACGTCAACGCGGGTGACATCGTGAGTTACTGAAATGCTCTGCATTTAAAACCCCCTTCCGCAAGCACACGGCACGGAGCAGCGGCCCGATAACGGGAAGAGATAGGCAAGGAGAGAACGGAGACGTGTGCGGTACCCGTGCGTAGACGTGGTGGAGGAAGGCGAGGAGGCCGCCGCCGCAGCGATAATTAGAGCGTGCCACGAAGGAAGGACACGAGGCCACGTGCGGCGCAGAACCGTGTGCGATAGAGGAAGAAAAACATTCAGCTGTGGTCCCTCGTACAGCGGCAAGGCTTAAACAATGCCGTGAGGCGAAAAAGAGGAAACACGATACTGTTGCGTACAGCTTTGCTACCTTCAAGTCTTCGGCATTATAGTGAGCTTCCTTAATTTTTTTGTCTTATTTTCTTAGCGGCGTTAACCATTCTGTCGGCCATCTCTACGACGCCGAAGAGGCCCGAATTTCCACCTACGGAACCAACCAACGCCTTCGCTTTATTATTTATTAGTACCAGCCCTGGGAGGTATAGTTTAAGTTATTGGAGTGGCTATTTTCGGTCAATCCCCCGCGCCGATATATGCATTGCGTGCGCGGGCCCCGCGCAGGAATCGTACGTATTTCTGGTATTGGTGGTAAGTGTTGTAGCGAAAGAATTGTAGCCGTTAAGAATTGTTCTTCAGCCTCCTGAGTGCACAATACAAAAGTCTACCCAACTTGAAATCCAAAATCCGCGGTTATAATTTCTAAAAAATAAAGCTAATGGTCGAGGGGTTATGGTTCCGCGTCATAAGCAAAAATGACAGGGCCGCGAAACTTTGGAAGTGGCAGCTGCGTTTAGTTTTTCATTACCTACGCATGCTCTGTGGTGATGGACACACGGGGATTTACACATTGCGACAGGCGCACGTCGATGAAGCGTAGACCCCATAATCAGCTTTTGTCACCTGTCCCCGTAACAAGAAATGCAGACTGGTTGACACCCATTTTCTCAAAAAAAAAAAAAAAAATCAACGTCTTGGAGGGGGTTGCGCTGGACATGCTGATAAAGATGGACAACAAAAAAGTTGGACAATTCTCGGCGCCGTCTTCTCGTGAAAGTGTCCGTTTTTTTTCTTGTGTCAGTCTGTCAGCATACTCAGCCCAACTCCCTCCAGAAGAATGTTATAATTAGCCCGACATCAAGCATTACGGTACCGACGTCTTGGCATTTTTTTTTGTCTATGATAAATTAAATACCTAAACTTTGAAATCTGAATCAGCTGTTCCTTATAATTTGAGAAGTAGTGTTTTTGTATTGCTAAATATATCGACTATTCATCAGGGCATGTTTTTAACTGCCTTCGACACGTGCCACACAATGACGCCAATTTTTTATGCAAGAAAAGGGGACAGGCTAAGTCGAATATGTTGTCATGATAGCAATGCACCAGAAGCAATTAAAATAGACAAGAAATATCGATGTTCCATTTAACACTACTTCCAGCCTCAAACGTGCTGTATTAAACGTTCTGTCATTCTGTTTCAGTTGATCATGTCTTTTTTACTGAATGTTTTTGCTCCACTTTCCGGCACAGTGACTACAAAGCGCAAATGCCGAAAATTCTGTACGCGCCAGCGAGAAGGAATAAAGTTGCCTTGACAACTAATGTTGGAGGCCCACTTTATTTTTGCAGAGATCGATGCTTCTCGCTGCTTCACCTTTTGATATGCTGCGCTTGTTTCGCAGGAACCACTCAAATGCGCCAACTTTCACAAAACAACGCTTTTCGAAAGAGTTCCCGCGCTTTTTTTTCCCCGCCCTTTTTTTCGGCGCGCGGTCGTCGGACTTCAACAAACAACGGAGATCCGAGTCGCGTGCTGTCTGCCGCCAAATCGATGAATGACCAATCCGCACCGTACAGCGTGAACCTCGCGAAACGCAAAGCAACACTAAAAAGTAGGGCTCAAAAGACTGAGGCATGTGCAGGAGACGGCGGACTCCAGTCTCCCTCCAACATTTTTCAGCTGTCAGAAACACAAAACGCGGCGCTTCGAAAACCTCTTGAAAAAGAAACAGAGCGCTCGGTCCGTCCCGCGGAGCTTAGAAATTCAACAGGTACACCTCAACGAAAGCAGTAAAAATGCTAAAAAGGCAAACGTTTTCTTTATCTAGGTGACATGCTTCAGTAACACAGCTGAAAGATTCAACGAGCAGATAAGCGAAAATACAAGAAAGGATAAAAAAGGAACTTTTACTTTAGGTGAAACTTGAACGGCTGGGAAACGAAAATCCCGAGAGGTGCTTCAGCAGCCCGGAGAGACGACCGTGGTCCATCGGAAAGTCATTCCGAGCGACTGCGTTCGCGCCGGCCGTCGCATCTCGGAGCCTATATTATGCCGAAGGAGGGCCATCAGTGCAACGGAGGAGCCATTAGCGTGACGTATACACAAGAGTATAGACGGAAAAGCCCCGGAGAAGGCAAGGCGAAACCGCGAGTCACCGCGCTAAAAGAAATATCGATGGAGGAGTTAGCGTGGACAGCCTACAAGGACGGCGTTTTTTTTTTTTTTTTCAATACAGAGCGTTTCTTCTTCACCTGAAAACGAACAAAAAAATGGGTCGAGAGGAACGTGAGAGTACGTATGACTTGAAGACCGCGCCAATATCTAAAAAGCTCATGGCAGGAAACCTTTTCATCTCGTCTCGCTGCAACCGCGCCCGCACAAGGAGGAGGGAGCAAGTGACGTACACGCGGACTGTTCGAGCCAACTGTTTGAACAAAGAGAAACCGACGCAGACAGGTGGTAAAGCCGACGTGCAAGTTGGTTGGAGTTCGAGCCAGTGTACCGTGTCTTCCGGCACACGTTAGGCAGCATGAAGGGTGAACTCGGAAGAGCGATGGGTGGACAGAATATAGTGCCGCCGCGTTCTGGCGCTCAGCCTCATAAAACAAGTGTTTTGGACGAGGAAACAAACTTGAGTTGAAGACAATAATTCAAGGAAGGAAGGAATAAAGGTAAAAGAGAGACAGGAATGCCAAATAGCCAAGAAATGAATGAAGCTCACATTAACGCGTGAGACGTTAATGCGTAAGCGAAGCTGTACGCAACCTTCCCAACCACCCAACCATCACGACGGTTTAAGTGCACTAATATATTATATATATATATATATATATATATATATATATATATATATATATATATATATATATATATATATATATATATATATATATAAACTGTCACCTGGCTGGTGGCAGCTCAGTTCATGCCAAACCCTTTTTTCGTGCTGGGTCAGCACAGAAAAAGGAGCTGGGTCAGCGCAGGAACTGCGTTGAGCAATAGCTGTCGTCTACAACTCTTTGCACCTTCCGTCTTCATTAATTAGGTGGGATATAGTTGTTGACATGATCGCATTGCGCTGATGAATGCGAATGCCCCACCTGCTCTTTCGTTATCCTTGTGCTGTAATTATCCCTGCACTGTAACTGAATCAGAACAGCGGATATTGTTTTACACATCCCATTTTCCCCGCACCCGCTGTAGCTACAGAAGTTATTCATTGGGGGTGGCAGGGGCACACTTGTTCATCCGGATTATCGACATGTAACTCCCAAGAAGTCACCGGTGATCGAAAAGTATCGGAGACAGGAAGCTACAATGCTCTAGTTAGTTTGACCCCGATCCGTGTAAAACGAAGCCTGCGGTGTAAATTAGTTACTCTAGGTATCGGCCTCGGCGAACGGAGGAACGTCATGGGGATGTGTCTTTGGGGAGCCTTCGTAACCCTTTGACCCACGCGACTACTACTCACGCACTCTCGAGTCACTCGTGATCAGCTTCTTGACTGCCAACAAAAGCGTCGCTGTTTTTGAACCGTAACGTCGGTAGAGGCACCAAAATTTCCCTAACCAACAATCCTAACCATCAGGTGACTTGGCAAAGACTCGAGCGAACTAGTTAAACTGTAGCACGTAAGTGGTGTTTCTTGCACAATATCATCTAAGCGTAGGTGTGCATTGTTAAAGCAGCGAAAATAACCCGCTTAGCCTGTTCCCGGTCTCGGTTATGGTTGGGCTTTACTTGCACTCCCCCTTGTCGAGGCCATAAAAGTTGTTTTATGGGCGATTCGGACTCGGTTTTCTTTCCTACGCAGGCACCGACGGAGGCTGGGCATCCACCAATTATCCTTGTCGGTGGTAATTGGCGAAGATTCGTTTTCCTGTGGGCTAACGGTAACTGCTGGTAGCAGAATCCCTCAGCCCCCCCTCTCCCCTGGAGTGGTCTCAGCAAAGACGCCCAGAGAGTGACCAACCTTATCTATTTGTTACATTCGTTATGGGAGTCACTGGAGAAAATGCCACAGACTCTCGGTTCCGCTAGCTTAGGACATGGTGCGCTCTAAATTAACTTGTTTTGGAGTTCGTATACTAGTTCGAAAAAGAGCCGTTTCCCACTAATCACCTCGTTTGGTGTGGAGCGCTAGTTTATACAAGTTACGTACAAGCGCTACTTCTCGCGTATTAACGGTCTGGACACTATAGTAATTTAGACAACGGCGTTATCACGCGAAGTGCGAGAATGAACAGTTTATGTCCAATGTTCAGAGAGTGCGCCTAATGTTCTGCCGCTTGGGTGCATAATTTGCGATGCCTAGCCTTTCTAAAACAACTGAACACAATAATAGTACAATCTTCCATAGCTTCAGTCCGGTTCTGAATATAGTGGCGCCTTTTTTTGTTTTAATATTGATATAGCCAGATAGTTTTGATCGGCTTATAAAGAAAATCGTTTATACGGTAAATAAATGAGCTGTTTTTTATTATACGAATTTCCGCCAGACTACTTTTCTGACAACACTGTTGTGCAAATGCAGGGACCTGCTATCTTCACTTATTTGTAGCCTCGTGAGGTCGTATTCCTCTTAGATATGGCGTGCATTTATAACTACAGCAGCTTTTCTAATTTTAGGGAAGTAACCGCCGAGATTGCGCGGAGACGACGAAACTGTATTCAAAAAGAGGCTTTAATGGGATTTTATGAATGCTGCATACGCTGTTAACCAGGTTCCCTTATAAAAGCTGTTTGCGTGCGTTCAGCTATAAAACCGGCTTCCCGAGTTGATGTAAACCCGAAAAACATTATCCATTCCTATTTGATGTAGAGTCAGTTTTCTTTCACTTTGTTTTGTGCAGTGCATTCGAACAGGTGTACGTCGCTAGAATAATAGATTTATTGATATTTAATGTGCGTGCGGAGGGTTTATTTTTTTTAGTAAATGGGAAAACGTATTGTTCATATCTTTACCGGGTCTGCTTCTGTTTTACAATGATTTCAGTCCTTGCATCACCTGCAATCTGTTAATCGGCATCGTCTGTTGTGATCGTCCTTCACGGTCAAGAAGATCAATCAATATTTCCTTCCAACCATACGAAGCATAAACGATTTCTCTGAGGGGATATTGGAGGGAAAGAATGGGCAGCGCGAGAATGAGCGGTTACTAGAAAGCATTCAGGTGTTCACCGCTCCCTTCCTGCCTTCCTTCGAGAGACGGGTGCCCATCTCTACATGTAAATAGGTTATTTTATGCCGAAGGGCATTCTATCGCAAATAAAGAATAAATAAGGTGTTCCTGATGTGAATAACTATATTGCCACCATCATTACTGTCACCATCATCCTTGTTGGCGTGACATCGGACAGGAGGCTAACTGTGTCTCCATCATGCCATCGTCCATGTCGACGCATGAGTGGAAAAGGAGCCTAGTCATCATGGTTGTGGAACGACACAAGAGGACACTAAGTAATGCTAGCTACAACTGCGTGTTACGGTTACGGCGCTGTATGTTCCAGGGTTCTTTCTAGTAATTACTACATAAGCAACTAGTTAATTAGTGACCTCCTTGATTATCAGTCCCGGAGCGTCCGCGGACCGCCCGAGACGCGATCCGGCACTCGATTTTCCCATGTATTCCTATGGGACTTCCGGCCTGAAGGCAGTCCTCGAACTGCCCGCGGACCGTCCAGAACTGGTAAATCGAGGACCCCTAGAATGTCCATATCGTCTGACGGGCAAACGCCAGCTTTAGAGGATAAAGGAAGGGTATACAAGGAGAAGGTTCAAGGGACCCTGAAACTCTTTTTTCAATTTTTTTTTTGAAATTTTAAATACTTGCAGAGCGCAGTCAACCAACACGTCCGGTACTTCGATTAGTGAATCACAAAGTGCCTCAGTCAGAAATTACTGCTCTATGCACATTACATGGCTTAGAAACTTGCTCGAAAGACTTCTCTCTTGCCTGATCTTTGCTTCCTTCGACCGCTGGAATTACGTCATAGCTGGCGATAACTGTAGCTTTCGCAGTGGTTGAAGATGCGAAGGGAAAAGTGAACGCGTTTATCGGAAGGGTTGCAGAGTCCCTTCAGCTAGGAGAAATAGTTCTGCGTGATGATACCTAAGTAAGCGCCCAAAAAATCACTATGAACTATCTGGGTGCAGTCAGAGTGCCCGCGAGACTGCATGCTGGCATCAACCGCATGCCGGAAGATGCAGCCGGGGATGCGGATGCAGCGACGTGTCATCGTGAAAGAAAATGTGCGTTGGTCCCGGAAATTTATCACCGATACATGGTACTGCAGTGGATGCGGAAACCACTGAGGCATAATTAAAGTGGCCACACTAACGGTGACCGTCCTTCGATTTTTTCAATTTGTAAAGGGACCCTGCAACACTTTTTAAACTTTTTTTCTTAATCTTAACTTCTAGCAGAACGTAGTCACCCAACACACCCAGTACTTAGATTAGGGGGTCGCAAAGTACCTCAGCCTAAAATTTTTGCTCTATGCCAATGAGATAACTTGGAAACTCGCCCAAAAAAGATATCTTTCTCTTTCCCGGTCCTGGCGTGCTTCGACGGCTCGAATTACGTCATTAAAGCCATGTAGCGGCTCTTGGCCGGTTTTCCTTCAGTTGCAGCAATGAACGCGTTTCGGTAGCAACTTTAAACATATAGCCGCAAAAACAAAGCGGAAACGGAAGGCGTATATATCTGGTGCGACGAGCAAACCACGCAGTGATGCGCCGCGCTGGCGATAACTGTAGCTTTCGCAGTGCTTCCAGACGCGAAGGAAAGAGGGAACGTGTTTATAAAAAGTGTTGCAGGGTGCCTTCAAAAATTATGCGCGCAGGCACTCCCTAGCAGCGTTGGGCCGCCTTTCTACGCCTACCCTGGCTATCGCGCCCACTGACGAAACCTCACTTACATCTTTACCCTGGTATCAAAAAAGACGACAACCGCGGCAACAAAGTCAACTGCTGCTCCAAGAGGCTACACCTCCCCCCCCCCTCCCCCGGGCTTTCTCACTGCTTTGATATCCCTATCTCGGCAGGGCGAAATCTTTGTTAACAAGGCATGCGCGGACGCTGCCTACACTCCGGACATTGTTCGCAAATGGTACCACGGCAGCACACCCCTTTCATCCGCACCTACGTGCAATTTCTGCAGTGTCGCTAATACCCTCCCGAACTTGTTTCACCGAATATGGTCGTCGAGAGGTCGACGGAATGCCATCTGGTCAGGTAAAGGCATTTGTAAAAAAAAAAAAAAACAGGACACTGACAAATATTTAGCTTTCGTCTATTGTGAGCCCATTGTGAACAAGGGATCCGTACGGATCCCGAAACGTCATTTGTGATGCAGAGTTGGTCAGTGTCCTGTTTTTTATACAAATACCTAATATGGTCATGTCCGACATTCGAAAGCGGCCGAGAACAGCTGGTAGCCCATTGCCGACCACCACTTACGAATACGGAGCACCTGGAGCGCCTGCGCTCCGATGCTACTCGTCTCTAACGGGTAGGAATTCATTCCCGTGCCAGTAGTCTTTACAAATCAGTGTGTAGCGGTCCGACGGCCCTAGTAAGGCCTAGCATGGACAACAGGTGGTGTTTAATAGGGTAAATAAAACTTTCATTGAGGCTTTCGACTGCCCTTCACCATCTCTCAATGACCCCCCAGGGCCTCAGGCCTATTTTTAAATAAAGCCGTCCATTTAATTCCACGCGCGCAGGAGAACAGTCAGTGTAACACTGTAAAAAATCTCTATTAATAGAACCCTTAGCAATGCAAGCGCCTTTCGGCAGAAATAAAAGCATAAAACGTAAATACCTTGAAGATTTTTGTCATCTTTAAAAAACAGCTGCAAGCCGGGATGTAGTTTCATTTTGGTCGTTTCATGTTTTCGCTCTCGTATCGGAGATTACTTTTTGTTGCTGCTCACTTTTTGGCCTTTTGTCACCCTTTACGAAAACTAAACGCTGATTCTACCGCGGTTATGGTGTTTCATTCGGATATGCTAACAAGCATAGGCAATGTTGCTTTGAACTTTATGGTTGTTTTACGTCATATGTTCATGCATAGATATAACGTGTGCATACGCCTGGGTATATACAAAGCAGAAACTACAAATATGTGCAAGTGGTCAAAAGTTCTACACATGATTCCTCATATGAAACGAATGAAAATAAATCCGAGGCCCGAAATTTGTGTACGTTTATCTTAAGAAGGCGCATGAATTCCAGTATTCTAGTAATAACGATTTACAGGACTCGGAGGAGAGGAAACGCCGATGAGCAAGCTGCGGGCAAGTGCACCCTCTGTCGCACACGGGCACGCCTCCAGGCATCAATTCTTATTTTTTTGTGCCCCGAGAGCGGAACACCGTGGGCGCTGACATCTGAAAGGAGAAGAAATGTTCTGTAAAAACCAAGGGTACTCGCCCGCATTCTCGGTGACTTTCATTTAGAGCAGGGTGACATGCCCCTAGTTGTTCCTTTTAACGGTTTGCCTCAAATCCTGCATAATTTATTCATTAGGCTGGTAAAAGAACCACTCTCTTTTTGCTGACCGGCAAGCGAGGTAAAAATACGCTTTAAAAACTTTCTTGCGGATATGCTCCGCGTTTAAGATATTTGTTTCAGTTGGTTTTTTTTTTTTTTCTTTGGCGTAAAAACGGTAGACACCGCCTGTTTTGCTATGACCGGAAATGAAAGCCACTGATTCGGAATTTGGGATGACCTTTTCTTGTTATTCGCGTGAATAAATCTTGATGTGGGTCTCTAATGACGATAAATTATACTGCATGTTTAACAGCATGAAGCATTTGGCGGAAGTGGCATCCTCAACATCATTCACATCTTGATGAGACACGCACGAATACCTCGCCAGTGGTCTAACTGGACGATGCCTCCTTGAGTTGAGGTTGTTTTCCTTGGTTTTCATAGGTATGTCATGAGGTTCTCAAGCTTTAGTTAATTTCCCTCAAGTACTAAGCCTTCAGAGTTGAGTTTAGGTGTAAAACGTAAACACGTTGAACCCAAGTGACGGTAGACTAGATATATAACGCCACTTCATCTTTGTCCACCGCAATACATTCCTTTACATAAAAACGAAGATATTATTTTGAGGCAGGGAATAGTACTTATTTTCAAAATCAACACTGACTGCACCAATACCGACATGTTTTTCTTCAAAAAAATAAATCATTCTTGTGGGTCAGCGGAGGTGGGCAAAAAACAGCAGTGCGAAAGCTAACAAAGAGTACGGATCAGATCTCTTGCGATTTAGTCGTCGTGACTATTTCAACGTCCCTGTAATAACCAAAAAATACACAACATTTAAAAAGTACTACGAATTGAAACTAAACGGACCTAAACGAAACTGAACGCATCTGTTGCATCTAACAAGTTGTTGAGATGCGACGTGGGAAATCTGAGCAGAAAGCTCCCAAAGCGTCGACTTTGATTATGTCTATATAACAGGCAAACCTCACGTTATTGTGACGTCAGCTGCATGAGATAATCACGCGAGCAAAGAGCTCCCAAAGCGTTGACTTTGAAGACATCTATATAATAGCGAAGCCTGACGTTATTGCGACGTCAGTCCCAGGAGATAATCACGCACATGTTCAAGGCACTCAATTTCGCGTCTATTCCAGGAGGTAATCACGGAGGTGTTCAAGGCACTTAGTTCTGCGAGATTGCAAAGATTCCACGCTGTGAAGTAGCCCATTTCAGAGTCCGGAAATTACTCTCTGGGACGGAGCCATTTTGCACTGGTATTCCCGAGTTACCTCTGAAGCCGACTTAAGCACGGGCGCTTGCGTGTCTGGAGGTGTTAACGGCGTGGATACGATTAATTTAGACATAGTCGTTCCCGCTCGCGCAGCACGGACGGGAACATTTATTGTCAGCGTTTCAGGGTGTCCCTTTGCAAGGCCGCCAACTTCGCCTCGTAGTTGCTGCATATTTAAAATCACGCAGTTTCGTGGAACCAGTGGAGCACGAATTAAAAGCCCTTCTAAATACAGAGCTTCATTCTCATTAAAAATAGTTGACGATGCATTCCTTTTAATGGCGACGGCCGTAAACACAAGGACTTACTGTTTTCGCCAGCATGGCGGCCGCGTGTGTTCCTGCCTAACACCGTTCTCGCTTTATAGTGCGCCCGCATTCTGCCATGCGTATTCGAGCGTGCTTGCACGTGCGTGCCGTTTAACGTGGTGACCCTTAAAAGGCGTGGCCGGTTGCGACTGTAGCCGCTTGCTTGCCAGTGGGCGTAGGAACTCTTGCGCGGGTGCACGACGAACAACACGAAAAATAAAATAAAAATCGCGTCGTCTGCAGCCCCTACCTCATTAATGTAAATGATATTCGCAGCAGTTACAACTGCAGATGATTGTCGTCTGCAGCTCCTGCACCATAACTGTAGGGGATAATGGCAGCAGTTACAAATGCAGTTGATAATTGTCTGCACCCCTGCAACATAACTGCAGATGATAATGGCTGCAGTTACAAATGCAGATGACAGTCTTCTGCAGCCCTTTCACATAACTGCAGAAAGTAATCGTAGCAGTTACCAATGCAGATGATAGTTGTCTGCCGCCCCTGCCTTATAACAGCAGATTATAATCCTAGCAGTTACAACTGCAGATGATAGTCGTCTGCACCCCTGCAACATAACTGCAGATGATAATGGCTGCAGTTACAAATGCAGATGATAGTCGTCTACAGCCCCTGCAACAAAACTGCATATGGTACTCGCCGCAGTTACAAATGTAGACTACAGTCTTCTGCAGGCCCTGTCACATAACTGCAGTAGTAATCGCAGCAGTTACAAATGCAGATGATAGACGTCTGCCGCCCCTGCCTCATAACAGCAGATGATAATCCTAGCAGTTACAACTGCAGATGATTGTCGTGTGCAGCCCCTGCAGCACAACTGCATGGGATAATAGCCGGAGTTACAAATGCAGACAAGTCTTCTGCAGCCCGTGACACATAACTGCCTGTCCTATCTCCTGTCTCTCATCACGCTGTTCCCCTCCCGTATCTGTTTGCTCAATGCAATTCAATTTTCCCGCGTTCGCTCCGCTTGTGCGCCATCTGTTTGGACTTTTTGTTACTGTTTCGCTTGGCCTTCGGGCCACGAGCCGCAAGCTGTAGTGCCATTGCTTCTGTATTTTGAGGTTACAATATTGTTTTCAACGGCGTTTTCTTATTTGCTACCGCAAAAACCAAGCCCGCATTTATTCCTAATTAAAATAACACTGCCGGCATTATGTCTTTATGTGTAGCCTCACATATGTCTTGTGTTTTTATTTCTTTCTGAACAATGCTGATAAATTTGAAGCGGGCTACCAGAATATGTAGTTCCCAAATGTTTTGCGTACATAAGCGTCTCGTTCAAGTATCTTTTTTTAACTTTTGGGCTGGCGGCTAAGGCGACAGACAGACAGGCAGACAGACAGACAGACAGATCAAAATTTACGCTTTTAAGTAGACTAAGAAATACTATCATCTTTAAAGGGGACCTAATAGGTCGCGATTCCAAGAGCACTATCGCTTTTCTTTCCTTGTTTACATGTGAATTCTCATCGCTATTCAAGAAATCATACGACCTTACTCCGTGCATACGACGTAGCTTTAAGTGCGTGACGTAGCCTCTATGATGCTGCTGGTGCTAAAGACTACGGTTCCGCTCTTGGCGGGTTCCCGAAAATGCTGCAGCAATCGGTGTTTCCGGCTCTGGGTGAAGCCGCCGGGGGTTTTGGCGGATTGGGCGACCGTCAGTGCAAGCGTTATCTGTCACGGCGTATCTTTGTAGGGACGAATGTCGACCGCCACCATCCGTCACATGAGCTTAGCTGTGTTTGTTGATATCGCGCACAGTTTAAAAGATATCAATAACGCTGAAAAGCTCGGAGCGTCTTGTACAGGCGGAAAATCTACGTTTCCGCCTGTCTTCCTGCGTGGTGGGCGAGGAGCGTGCACGAATCGGCACACAACACAGCAGCTAGAAGTTGCCGCCGCACGCCAGAGCAGGATTATTGTTAAAAATCAGTTTAAAATGTGCGAAAGGGCTACCAAAATCAGTAGCTCAGCTTTGCGGGGAAATTTTGCTCTGGGAACCGTCGTCGGTGCGGCTTCATAAAGCCGTGACCGGATGACTGCGGCGATGCTAAGCCTTTTCTGCGTGACCCGGCATCGTCATCGGAGGGACCTGGTCGCCGCGACAGCGCTGCATGAAATTAATGCAAGCGGGCCGGTGTAGTAGTCGGTTGAAATCTTAAATCACTGCCGTGGGCGAGCATGTTGTATTTTGGGGCCTCTTTAACTGGCTTTCAAAAGTTCGTTTCCCCTATTATAGAACAGACGTGCGGATGCTAGCACGGCCTACGCAAAAAACAGTGCTGCGCAGAGGCGGAGCCTGCGCCTGGACTTCTAAAAAAATCGTGACGTACAGCCTAGCGAAGGCAACGGCTGCTAGTATCTCGGAGCGCAAGAGCCCTTACAAGTACCTCTGGGTTTTCTTGCTCCGAGCTTATACGCTCGTCGCATCCAAAACACTTTTATGCGCGCAGTAAGAACAAAAGCTTAAGACCTTATTGCCTCCGCAATCCTATTTACCATCCTGTAAGAGGAACTACGAAGACAAAACAAAGCCCGGTTGAGTTAGAATGAACAGGCTTTTAGTAACCCATTCAACTCAATTTTAGCCACGAACGAAGTTTGTTACTGCTCCCGCCCCCCCCCACCCCCCCCCCTCCCCCAAAAAAAAATAAATGGCGGGAATATTGAAATACTTTCGCATTCAGCGCTACACTGACGCAGTTTCGGCAGCAGTGACACAATAGAGGCCAGCACTAACAACATGGTTATCCGGGGGCATTTTACTGCAGGTTAGCAGAAAAATCATACCATGAAACGGAACTAGAGGTCCTGTACTACAGTCGCCCAGTCATGTTTGTTGGCAGTTTAAAGTCGGCAGCCCCAGTCGCACAAACAAGATTCCGTGACGTCACGGAGAACTCGGCATAAAGTGGCTGGTGGATCGCCACTGCTTCCTCTGTTCCTTAGAATGTCGATTTTTTGTTGGAAAGTTTGGGGTAAACGGTATCATTGTCATAGGGACAAAGCAGCAGCTTATTGAAATAAAGCTGTATTTTTTTTGTGCTCGGCTACTCTTAATAAAATGAATTGAAAAACTAGGAGTGGCTGAGCTCGGCTATGCCAGGATATACGTAGCGCGAGCTAAGGTTGAGCTGTTTATTCTCAGGTTTCCTGGTTCTGTAGGATTATCTGATTACCATGCTTACTGCTGATAAAACGATTTCCAATCTAATCCAATCCAATCCAATCCAATTTAATCCAATCCAATTCAATCCAGTCCAGTCGCGGCAGCGGCGGCTCAGGCGCGCTACCTGTGCGCCGTTTCGCTCTCTTTCTCCATGGCTATACCACACTGGCAAACGCCCCGCTATATTGCTGCGACGCACGAGCCATCGGTTCCACACCCGTTCACGCTTCGCATGATCATCAAGTCGACCGGGCCACCACGTGCCGCGCTTGCGCAGCACGGCTCTCCAGGAGCCACGCGAAACTGCTAAACCTCGGCCAGTGTAGCTCACGCTTTCTGTCTATGTTTATGTCGGTGTGTGTAGTGCCACATGCAGCGTGTGGTTATTGTTGTGTTGTACGCGTGTGTTGAAGACTGGAAATAACGAAAAAAAAAATCTACACTACAACGACAGATGCGGTGGCAGGTGCTAGCCCAGTCTTAACTATTAGAATGTCGTCAGACAGCACTCTAGCCATGCCTGCAGCGATCAGCTAGAGTGCCGTCGGATGCCACTCTAGACACTGCGTTTCCAGAAACCCAAAGCAACCCAACGTCTTGATTTCGCCGAAGAAAAAAAAACCGCACTAGCTTTGAGCGTTTGCCCCTTTATATAAGGCCTGAAATTTGAATTCTTTCTCTCAGATGCTTTTTATGGGATCATTCAGGATATTTTTTGAGTAGTCCTCAAATCATGTTTTGTGGCTTTTGGTCATAGTGGGTGCGACGTCAGATTGCATCTCGAGTCACACGCGGAATGATTGCTGCGCGAAAACAACTCTGCGATACCTCGAGAGACTTGAGAGGTTCTCCTTCATGTCACGGCTGTCGTCGATTCGCTTTGCGCCCATACCTTGCCGCAGCGTTTTCATCGCACTGTGCCGGAATTTCTCGCTAGCGCTATTCCGCGCGGCCTTCAAGCTTCCTGAAACGGCTCAAAATTATTATAAAGAACTTCAAACGCAACTTTTGCTACCTTTATTTCTTTTTTTTTGTCGTTATGATGGTCTGTTCCTCCTCTGCAACGCTCTTTTATGTATTCCGGAAGCGCGACGGAAAATGGAGATGATCTTCGAGGATCAAAAAAAGACAAATCCTCCCCGTATTCGCGATTCTTCGCGCATCGCTACTTCTTCGAGCCTAATATCAAGCCGTTTCTTCTACGCCATGCAAGTCGCAGCATCGCAGGACGGAAAGTTATTGCATCTTTTGCGACCGAAACTCCATCTCTGAGTTGGATTCGGACGGCATCTTTGCCCTATCCCCTCCGAGGCGCGCAGAAATTGCGTTCTGCGGCAAACCGCACGGAATATTTTCTAATTCAAGATGCGATCTCGGAGACTGGCGCAGTGTTCCGGTTATCAGCCAATATTGTGGAGGTGCCTCGATAAAAGCCTTGACAGAAAAATGTGGCTAGGTTGGTGTAAGGAACGCGGAAGCAACCTTAGGAGGTAATCAAATATCCGCACAAACGTAATTTCCACAGTCGTGCAGGCATGTCATTGTAATCCGAACGCGCATTTCAGATTTTGCCTTGTCTAACACGGCAGTCCTCAAAAGGGCCCTGCAAACAGTTTTTCAACTTTTTTTGGAAATTTTAAATGCTCGCTGAACGTAGTCAATCAATGCATCCAGTACTTAGATTAGGGGTCCCAAAGTAAGTTACCCAAAAATTACTGCTGTTTGCACATCAGATAACTTAGAAACTTGCTCAAAAGATTTTTATCTCTTCCCCGGTGTCCCCCCGATCTTCGACTGCTGGAATGACGTCATTACAGTGGTGTAGCGGCTAATGGCCGGCTTTTTTTAGTTACAGCAATGAACGTATTCGATAGCCACTTTAAAAAGAAAGCCCAAAAGCGAAGCAGAAATGGAAGGCGTATCTGCTGCGACGAGGAAATCCCGCAAAGGCGCTTTGTGCTGGCGATATCTATAGCTTTCGAAGTGCTTCCAGACACGAAGGAAAGAGTGAAAGAGCTTATAGGAAGTGTTGCAAGGTTCCTTTAATCTAGATGTGGTACCTGTACCGTTCGCAATCAAATTATTGCAATTCCCACGTAAGCGGGTAGGCTGCAGACTGGAATAAATTGGATGATATGGCTGAAAACTCTACTGCCTCAAAGAGGGACGTGGTTCGCGGGTGATTGTTGCTAGCCTTGGAAGGCCAGTGCGGTAGCTGTTCGGTGGCGGATCAATGGCGCCGGACGCGGAACTTGCGCCACAGAGGCCAAGGTGGTCTCCGCTGTCCATGTGAATGTGTACATGCCCAGACGTTGCATCTCATCACGGTCTTTGTGCAATGTGCTACTTCCAAGCCCAGGCCACGGAACGCTTTGCTGCTTCGTGGTATTAGAACCCTTTTGTGATATCAGCGCTGCCGGCGCGGATGCTAACTTTTAACCGCAGAGCTGTCCAAGCTTGAGCTTCGTCCGTTGGCGCTAGCAAAAAAAAAAATATATACCGAGATAAAATACCCTTCTGGTGCAAGGCGCCCGGCGAGACCTTCGAGCAGTGGCTTTAGCAAAAAAATACCCTGCGGAAATGGGCGTGCGACTCGTGAGGAGCATCCGGCGTCGTCCAAGCTTGCGCGTGTTCTTGCGCCACTTTAAGAGCTACCGCCTTCGTCTTTGTCGTCCTATAGCGCGGCGGACTTGAGTTGCCCAGGTGACTTTCTCAGTCGGTTTTCTGGGGCGGGGTCCTGGAGAAGCGGATGTCCTGGGTGGGCCAGAGGGAGGCGACGTAACTTATTTCACGCAACATGGGCCTGCCCTATCATCTGGCCTTCAAGAAACAACCCCACAAATACGGTCGCGCTATGGGAGGCAGCTCTGGCCAGCTCCGACTTCGGGATTCAGAAGGACTTAATTCTTCGAGCCCGGAGAGGAGCAGAAGAGTCTGGGGCCCTGGAAGGAGGGCACCACCCCTAAAGACAATCGCGCCACCTGCTTTTTTCCTAATAATAAACGTTTCATCTCTCTCTCTCTCTCTTAACGGGCTTGGCTGGTAGGCGGCGACGACGTCTTGGCGGCCGTTAATGCCGTGGGTGACAGTCTTTGGTTGCTGCTTGCCGTACGAGGAACGTGTATAGACTTTCTCTTTCTGCTTTCTCTCTCGTGGGATCCGCGGACAGGGTAGGGAGAAGCTATTTCGACCCCCAGCTCGGCTGTTTCTTCAGCTTTGCACCACTAGTGCAAGATGCGCAATTTTGTTTTTTCGCTGTATGGGCCTTTTAATTGAGGCAGTTATTCTCACGACAGCCGTGGGAATAGGCCAAGCGTTTACTCAATGCTTTCAGATAAATACAGCCGCTCAATCGACGATCGCTGACGGGAACGGGGGGTTTCTCCTTCCAAATTTAAGTTACAAACCAATCAAGTTTTCTGCAGGCATATCAATGTTCAGACGATCGCTCACGTCAACGTGCCTGCGCGTATGACCACGAAATTCAAAATATTTTATTAAGACTATTCTGTGAGCGTTTTCTGCACTCCATCACCTTTCAGGAAGAACAAACTACCGACGGGGGCCAAGTGCTTCGCTCTACTGCTGTTACTATAGCCATGATGGCAACTATGGCACTATAGCCATCTATAGCCAACTATTGGCCAATATAGCCAACTATGGCAATGGCTTATCCGAAAGCGTCAGGTCGCAAGTTGTGCCAGGATGGGACGAGGTGTTTGTGTTGGCAAAAAAAGACCGCTTCATATCATAAAGGTCCGTATCCTCTCGTAAGCTTCCCGCGACTTTTGAAAATATTCCGTGTGAAGTACGAAAACAGCGCAATTCGCGTTGACAGTGAAGGTCAACAGAGAGCTCGGCGAAGAACCTTTTATCCCCGCGAAGTTAAAAACCGAGCTTCTATTATCTGCGTTTCGCGGCCTCTTTCCGATGCACGCGCAGGCTAAAGCCTGTGGCGCGGTGCAAGTCTCGCAGTTTGTGCGAGGAAAGACAAAGAAAAGAGGTGCGATAGACAGAATTAGATTTTTCCCGGTGCAGCTGAAAAGCTTGAAAAGAGGCTTAGTGTTCTTCGAGAGAAGATCCCAACCCCGCAAGCCAGTTTACGAGTGTTGTGAAATGGCGTTGGCTGGTCGCAAACTGTGCAGAATGAATGGGGCGAGGGTAAGCCGCAACGGGATCCCGACAGCCTTAAAACACCAATGTTTGTTGATACGAATGCGAAGTGCCCTGTCAACAAAGAATCCGTAGGCGCTAAGTACCAAAAAGAAACTGTTAGGGACCAACGTAGCGATGAGAACCCTGCGACAACACGCACAAAGTGGGAAGTTAAAAATAACCATGACTTTGTGGCTATCTCAGTAAATTTCGGGAAAAAAATAGTAGAAAAGTATAAATATTGTGTACATTGGGAGTGTGCGGTCCCGGTATATATGCGTGTGCGCGATATCATAATCGTCACATGCAGTTTGGAAGCCAAGGTGTAAATCTCCCTGTTACTTCTTCCCGCCTAAACCCATCGCCACCATCATCTGGGAATAACCCCCGTAATCCCCGTGGATTCGTTTCTTAGGAGCTCTGCGCTCGGCAGCCTTAATTAAGTGGTCTCCCGGCATCTCGAAACTCCGTCTCTCAATATACACAGCACTCAGTTATTGCTAATGGAGCACATATTGGTGTGCCGAAAAAGCTCGAAGTCTAATCTCACAGGTGGTTTATTCTGCGCACATAAGTACGATTCCAATTTCGAGTTGTTTTAATTACGCGATGTGTCCTAAGGAGTGTGAGGAGTAGAACGGGGATTCTGTCTGCTTCGTTTAATTTTGAAGCACGCAAGAACTAGGCCGAAAGTGAGCTTGTTCGACGCGCAATCCAATTTTAAGCTTAGGCGCACGCAAAACTTTGCAGTTCAGAGGGAAATATTTTCGGAGGGACGATGGTAAAAAATAAATCAGCGAAACTAAAATGAAGAACTTAGGCAAAATGTCGGGCTGAGCGAATTATTGAAAAAATTATTCGGGCGGAGTAGCAGGAACCTGCAAACTGTGCGGTGCTTTATTAGATATTCGTCGCTCGTATAGACCCATGCTTAGACGCGTGGGACGGAGAAGCATTGTCCGACGAAGCGGAAAATTGCATGGGTCACAGCTGAGGAAACAACTAACGACGGTAGCAAAGAGCAGGTAGCCATTGAAGAACGTAAACGTGCCCGATAACCGTAAAAGAATGATCTTAAATAACGTATACCAAACATTTGCGCTAGGGCAAAGCTCCGCGAAAAAGAAGGGTTTCGTTTTGGTAGATGAATGGTTTTGCATTTTTATTTCGGTCCTTGCTTTTCGATTTTGGTCGTTTTCCTTCTCACTGAGGTCGAGATTCGCGTGCACCCCAGTTTATGTAGGGAAGGGTGTTCGGTATTTCTTTTATTTACTCATTTTGTTCGGTTTAAATTCTGGCTCTGTGCCTACCGCCTGCTGATTTTGCTGGTACACGAAGTTCGAATCAAATGTATTGCACGCCCCTTGAATAAAGTCGTCCGGCTTAAAATGGAAATACCATACTGATGGAGAAATGTCCAGTTCGCATAGGCTACCCTGATTAATATCTCCAGGCACTGAATGTCAGAACGAACGACTAAGTTGTACATTTCTAAAAAAACCTCGAAGACCAAATACAACTTTGCTCAGTTTGAAACAACTAGCCTTGGAAACCTCACTCAGCTGCGTTCAAGCCAAGAAGGAACGGTTTTTTAACTAAGGAAAACGCTATCAATATCGAAAACGTTTCAAATTTCGCGCTACTGGATGTAATCTGGGGAGGAGTGGCGCAATATGGGGAAAGTGCTAAAAGTATACCGTAGCTATTAGGGTATTAGCTGCACGTTAGAATTCAAGAGACACAATCAAACGGAACCAGAGGCGCCACTACAATCGCCCAGTCGTGTATCTTGGAGCCGCTTGAAAAAGGCGACTGCTGTGTGAATCATGTACATTTAGTCCCGTAACCTGAGTCGGTGTTTGTGTATTTAGGAATTGCATGGTTCCACTGCTGGCAGCTTTGCCAAAGGCCCAGATACTTTTGACAGCAATGTAAAAATGCGGGAAATGAAATCATTGAACTCGAAAAGTGAATTGCGCAAACAAGATTCTGTGATGTCATACAGAAATCACCCGAAAGTGGTTGGGGAGTCGTCATTGATACATATGTTTTCTTTAATATCTTCATTAGTTCTTCTGAGTTCGCGATAAAACTGCATGGTATCATTGTTATAGGGACAACACTGCCTTTTTAATAGACCAAACTTCTAACAAACTTTTATTTTGTCTCCATGGCTCCTTTAACGCAAAAACCGGCGTCTGGCGTCCAACGTCGCCACACTTAGAAGGGAAACGGCTCCTAAACCTCGAATGGACTGCGTCACGTAAAACATATTCTCCGGGGTACATTAAGCAACGTTTGCGATAGCAATGATTAGCCCATCGAGTTAAAAAAAAAAAAAGAGCCGACCCGCGTCACACCAAAACGGCTTCTAAGCTTCCTATTGGCTGCGATGTATTCTGTAGCACGTCTGCGCGGGCGCCCTACGCAGGCCGCTCGGCTCGGCAGTTTGCAACGGTTAGTGTCAACCGATAAAAGTACAGAGTATTGGCACTCTTTTCTCCGGTTGTTCCGTGCCGCCGCCATTATCATTGGGCACTTCGCATCACGTGACATTTGTTTACACTGCGACGGTTCATGGGCGCCGCCATTTTGTTGTTTCTTCGTTTTAGTCGGTCAACTCTGGTAGGCTTAGCTTGTCCTCTCTGCTCTGAGGCTGCGCGCGAGTGACGCCGTTCCGAATGCGAATCAAAGATAACGTGCGTAACAGCATTTCAGTGGCAGGAGTGTGTCCAAAGATGCCATTTTGCTGCATCTTCGGTAGTGTTGTTTGGTATACGTTATCGTAGATCATTCTTGTACGATTATCGGGAACTTCTATGTTCTTCAATGGCTGCCCGCTCTTCCACGAAGCGAACCACGGGCTGCCTACCCATGCCGCGCTAGGAGGTGAATGGCCTGACGAGAGCGAGAAAACGCCCCTGCGATGTGGCGTGGTGCGAGTGATGCCGCTGATTGGCTCCTGCTGTGGCGTGATATAGCACGAACTTCTGTGCACGCGCCCCCTCAGTCTCCGAACTGCGATGTGCAACGATCTATCTATAAGCTCCAAGAGGTGCACAGTGAACACTTTATTCCTGGCCAATCCCCCGAAGTGGGTAAATGCCGAAAACTTCAATGGTTTCATCATCATCATCATCATGGTCATTGTCATCGTCGTTATAACATGTGGGTAAAGTTGACTTTGCCGCAAGGCGTTTCGGCGCATGCCACCACCGATGGCGCGCTTCGGTTGAAAAGTTATTTCCGGCTCGATCTTATCTTGGCAGCTTGATAGTGTTTCTTAACTCGATAAACACGACTCTTTCTCCAAAACCAGGGATATCTGTGGCAACCGCGTCAAAGCTCGAGCGACTCCCTGCGTGTGGAAACTCGGCGTGTATAGCGAAAGCCCGCTTTTAGCATCGTCGCCGTCAAACATAGACCGCTTTGTGGCGGGGTCACCACTATATCATACCACCCACTCGAGTGGTGTCGTGGAAATACTAAAGAGTGTTTCGCGGTGCCGCAGCTTTAGTTGTTAGGAAGCTCGAGAACATGCGTTTAAACTGAGGTTGTGCAGATGGGACAACTGTTGTGCAGATGGGTTGTGCAGATTCAGCAGATGGGACACTAAGCTCGCAGCAGCACATATACCTATCGCACAGCTTCGCACTTACACCACACATATCATTGGCCTCATTAAACACATCACGACCTGTAAAAATGGCCTTGTTGAATCTGAGCGCCTTCGACTCCTCCGTAGGTTCCTCATCTCTCGCTTCTGCTAACACCTACCGTACGCCACCCTCACCCTCACTCAGCAGCAGTCCTTGGACGCTCTTTTAAGACATTCCTATCGTGCAGCGCTTCTCTTGCCTACACACGCCCCTACCGAACGACTCCTAGCCCTAGGCCTGCACAACGCGGTGACGGAGCTATTCGAAGCGCACCGCACTGCCCAAACCCCTCGCCTGTCCCGCTCGGCCACCGGCCGCTGCATTCTTGAACGGGCGCATCTCAACCCACCCATTCTACTTGATCCTATGGCTACCATCCCTCTCTCAATCCGCTCGAGCATCCACATCAAACCCCTTCCTCGCAATATGAATCCCACCTTCCACATTGGTGACCGTTTAGCCGGTGCCCGGGATTATCTCAGACGCTACTCCTCTTCTCCGAACGTCCTATATGTAGACGCGGCTGAGTATCCGAGAAAGCCCGCTTTTGGCATTGCGGTCATAGGAGCACCTGGCGCCGACCCGCAAGCTTCAGCCACGCTGCTCACCTCGACTTCAGTCCCCGCGGAGCACGCGGCAATTGCTCTCGCACTTACCCAAACACCCACCCCTTTCGCTATATTATCAGATTCGCAACCCGCCTTCCGAAATTACCTCAAGGTCCACCACTTCATCCCTGACCCTTCAAATTCTTCGCACTCGACCTCCTTCCAGACCCGTGACCCTGCTGTGGACCCCGGCCCACACCGGCATAGGTGGTAGTGAGGCTGCCCACCACCAAGCCCGAGCTTTGACACCCCGGGCAGGCGCTTCTTTTACCCCTCAACACGGCGTTCCCGAGAAGTCCCTATCGGTACTGCTCACACACCGGGACATCACAAAACATCACCGCCTCCTTCGCAGACAACTTCCCCCTCCTCACCCTCCCTCACAGCAGAAGCTGCCAACATGTGGCGCCTTCTTCAGACGCACTCTTTTCTTCACCGCACTCTATTAGTGCATACATACCCTCACTTCTTTTCCTCTCCCAACTGTCCCTTGTGTGATGCGCCGGGCAGGCTCTATCACTCGCTCTGCGAATGTCCGCGCGACCCCTTCCCCCTTTTACCCTCAACCACCCTCTGGGAACATGCTGTGGGGAGCTCGGACCGACCCGTCAAGAACTGGTCGCCGGTAGGGCCCTCGACGTCGCGGCGGCCCTCTGGGCCACCGGCACTACATCACCCTAAAACCGGAGTTCCAAATGAAGTGGATTCTCTCTCTCTCTCACGGTAGGAAGGAGCCAAATGGGGCAGCAGACGACCAGAAAATCCTTTTCGTCCCTAGTTTACGACGATCACAAATAGTTTCATAAAGCTGACACAAATAATAAAATATTCCCACTGTTCATCATTGCCAATAAACGTTGGATTTGTTTCCTCACCTACTTCCGCATTTTCTGATCGTCTGCTACCTCATTTGGCTCCTTCCTGCCGTGGAAGCATCGTGAATCCCCATCATCCGGCTATCTCTACACGGCGCTGCAGTCTTCCTCTTCTTTGATGGCGTAACAATCTATCTATCTATCTATCTATCTATCTATCTATCTATCTATCTATCTATCTATCTATCTATCTATCTATCTATCTATCTATCTATCTATCTATCTATCTATCTATCTATCTATCTATCTATCTATCTATCTATCTATCTATCTATCTATCTATCTATCTATCTGTCTGTCTGTGTGTGTCTGTGTGTGTGTCTGTCTGTGTGTCTGTGTGTGTGTGTCTGTGTGTGTGTGTGTCTGTCTGTGTGTGTGTCTGTCTGTGTGTGTGTGTGTGTGTGCGTGCGTGCGTGTCTAAATAACTGTCGCGTTATGTTTCACAGCCAGAACAAAGAAACAAGAAATTTGGGGAAGGATGCGAAAGCTGGAACTCTGAGAGAAGTCGTAGATGACAAGTACAAAGTACAATCTGCCGCTAACACCTGTTATCCACTCCCGCGTGGCCATCACGGCCGGTTTAACCGACACCGAAATTGTCGTCCTGGCAGCGCCTCCTCGCCACCACCTAACTGCCTTACTTCCCTGAACCCAGAGGCCACCGCATCTCTCTCGGTCGACCGGCCGCTCCCTTCACTTCTTCGTTTTGCGCAGCTGCTGACTGGACCTGGCAGCAGAAGCAATAACGCGGACGCCAGACAAACGTCCCAAGCACATACCACCTCTAGTGCTCCCTCCCGGGAGCGCTGAGGAAATAAGAAAGGAAAAAGTGGGCAGGCAGACCGAGCGAGCGGGAGATTCGAATAACTTACCACCGAAATATTAAAGTGACTACTGGCCCTCTTTCCGAGCAGCGTAGTCCGAAATGACCGCGCTTTAGCAGCGGGTGCTAAGGGGGCGAGGAGTGCACGCGAGGGGCGACACTCAATCGCCGGCTTCACTGCGGCAGCTGGGCGCTAACGATCTCCTGCATGGCCAAGCGAGCACACGTACTATATGGATTCTCTTGCCCTTTTTGCGTGGCCGAGTAATGGTCCGTGTGCGGCGATAACAATGTTCATCCGTATCGGTGGTGAGGGCTTTGTTTCTTGGGTGTCAATGCGCAAGGACAAAAAAATGGCTTTGCTTGTTTTCTTTGTAGACGTGGGGTTTGTCTCAGAGGCCTTAAAGGAGCCTTGAAGACAAAACACAAGTTTGCTTCATTCAAAAGATTGCTTCGTTAGAATCATACTGACATCCCTTCTAACGTAAAGTTCTCTCAAATAAGCTATATAATTAGGAAAAAAGGGAATGACCATGCGACCCACTAGCTCATTTCCCGCAACAATGCAATAATGTCATACCAGCCAGCTTGTGTGATTGGCGGAGGCAGGCAAAAGCAAAAAAAAAAAAAAATTAGGCAGAGCTTATAAGCTTGCCGAACAAGCTGTTTGCGCCCAAATGTAATGCATATCCGTTTTACAGCAGTAAGAATGGTGCGGTGAGCCACAAACGTTACGAAAATACACGTAAACATAAAAGTACCCATGCGCACTGCTGTTGGTACTGGGCGCACTATGCTTAAAGGAGCCATGAAGACAAATACAAGTTGGGTTTATTAGAAAGACTGCTTAGTCCCGATAGCAATGATACCAATCTCATCGCAATCTTCGAACAAATAACGGAGATATTGAAGAAAACGCGTGAAGCAGTCGCGAACCCCTGGCCAATTTCCCGCAACTTTTCTATGACGTCACGGAACCTTGTTTGTGCGATTGGCGGCCGCCTAACTGACCTGTCGCGACGACACATGACTGGAGTACGTCTGTAATGGGGCCTCTAGTTCCATTTTACCGCATCACTTGAATGCTAACGTGCAGTTAACGCACTGAAAATTAGGTTTCATTGTTGGCCCGTATGACGTCATTCTTGCTCATAACACGTCACTGTGGCGCAAAATTTGAAAATTTTGAAATACTTCTTTCTTTTTTTTCGTTAAAAAACATCTTTTGTGGCTTTAATGGAGCTGAGTGAGATACTGAATCCTAGTTCTTTCAAATTAAACCAAGTTGTATTTTCTCTTCATGGCTCCTTTAATTGTCTTACCTGCACAGGAGTCCGACGCTTTGGAGTTGTCTTATACGATGCCGGCCGATTGGCGTAAGCGACGTTGCCTTCCCTGACAATGTTTGTTAAGCATACCCATGTTTCATGAAGCGATCACTTTCTACCGTAACAAAAACAAGCCAGGTGTAAATACGGGTCAAAAACAAAGCAACTGCGGAGTTCTGAGTAGCTGTAGCGCCATCTGGGAGGTTTGACGGCAAGCAAGGCTGCTGAGCCGAATGGCGCAGTGGAAGGTCGTTTGTATGCGCGCCGTTATGACTTCATTGTAGACGTCCCGAAAACACCCGATTTGGCGGGAGAATCAAAAATTTAACCTCAATTGAATTAAGTTTTCAGTGGATACGGCATCATTTGCTGCCGCGCGCGCGCCTAGGGACACTACTATAAACACGAGATCTTTCGAATAAAACAAACTTGTATTTTGTCCTTATGGCTCCTTTTAACTCTGAAAGAACTTTTGGTTGAGTTTGTTGCAATATCTTCCTACGGGATACTACGGTTGGTATACTGAAGCTGGTACAAGCGCAGTTAGGGGGAAGGTGGCATGAAGAGAAAATACGATTTGTTCAATTTGAAAAAAAAAAAGTCTTTGAAACCCGCTCAGCTCCATTTCATCCTACGCACGACGTTTTTTTCAGCAGCAAGAACGCATGGCATATTTAAAATCTTTCAAACTTCGCGCTACTGAACGTAACATGGGCAGGAGTGACGTTTTATAGGCCAGCACTAGAAACCTAGTCATGAGTGTGTTCTGGACGTTACCATTCAAGCGATACGAACAAACATATCTAGAAGGCCCAGTACAGTCTCCCAGTTATGTTTCTTGGCGGTGACTCAAGTTGCCGGCCGCCAATCGCAGAAACAAGATTTTACGACGTCGGAGAAAAATGATGGAAGCTCACACGGACGTAATTCTTGAAGGCAGCAAAGCTGTACGCAATAGTAGCGTTTTTTTAGATGCGGCGCATCTCTTTAACTGGCCTTGTCCCTTCGGCGTCTTCCGTAGTCCGTAGTCCGCATCCCTCCCCCATTCTCCTCGCCGCGCCAGCTGCGCGCTAACGCCGCTCTCACCGCAGCGCCATCTGCGTGTTAGCGCTCGCTCCAGTCGCCGTGCCAGCTGAGCATCAGCGCGCGTTAGCGCTCGGTTAAACATCGAACACATGCGCATACGCTGCTCTCTCTCATTCCCCTCACCGTTAAGGCGCGGTACATATAAACGCGGTAACTGCGCCGCTCCCCTCAGTCGTTCCGCCGCTCCGCTGACATCCGATGACCACCGATGATTTGAATGGAGACTAACAGGCCTGCTATCGCGATGGTCGGCGCAACCGTACGTAATATAATGGAAACAACAGCAAATTGAAACGCTAAATGGAAACAATATAACGGAAACGCAACGGAAACCCCACGATGCGTTGCGCAACGGAAACCCCATGAACGGAAACCCCACATCTACCCATGGTTCCCTTCGCGGGAAGATGGTGTAAATTTTTCCCTTTTTTGCCTCAGGGCATTTTTTAAGCCTCACCGCTGTATGAGGTACCACAGCTGGATGTTCGTCTTCCTCTATCGCACACGGTTCAGCGTCGCACGTGGCCCCGTGGCCTTCCTTCGTGGCGCTCGCTTATCGCTATGGCGGCGGCCTCCTCGCCTTCCTCCGCCACATCCCACGCACGGGTCCCGCGCACGTCTCGGATTCCTCCTTGCCTATCTCTCCCAGTTATTTGACCGCTGCTCCGTGCCGGGCGCTTGCGGAAGGGGGTGTGTTTGGCCTGTAGCACTCAAGGGTAAAATTGGTCACCCGCGAAGACGACCTGAGGTAGCGTAGTGTAGTTTGCGCTACAAAAAACTCCCCCCATCTCCCCGAAGGAGATCGTGCGGAAATGCGAATGCATTGGGTGCACCGATGAGTGCGCTGCGGCAAGCAGTCACGGAGAGAGGCGCGCGCTCCACTGCATTTATATATATTTTTCCGAGCGCAGCGAGCGGAGAGAGGGTACGCGGAGAGGAGAGAGAGACCCGCGCAACACGCCCGCCCCGCGCGCGAGCTCTCTCCGCCGAGCTCCGCGATGCGAGCGCCCTCACACGCCGAGCGCGCTCCTCCTCTCCCCTTGCCCTCCGCTACTCCCGCCCGAGCCACCACATGCTCCGGTTGCTAGGCGCGCCACAGCTGTTGCTAGGCGCACGCCGGCCAACGCACGACAACCCCCGACTAAGAAATGCATTCGCATTTAAAATAGCCGAAAAGTGACAAAGGACTCGCGACTGCTGTATCGGTTTTCCTCAACTTTCCTTAATCTCGAGTATTTGCTTAAAGTTTGCAACAAAATTGATATCATCGTTATTGGAACAAAGCAGGCTTTTTAACTAACCAAACAATGGCTGCTCCACAGTACTGATTTCATCGCAACTAAGCTTCAAAAGCAAACACGTTACACGTCATTTACGTTTGGGTTAGCTTGAGCCACGGTGTAAGATGCACTTTTAGGTGTGGACACAGCAACCCAAAAATCGGTCAAATAGAGTTGGCTGTGCCGCGCGTAGACCTTTGCTTGAAAGGACATCTGGTGGCAGAACTCCGAACTAAGCTGCGCAGCGTCCTGGGCTTCCAGTGGCTTGTCCGAAGCAAAATGATTCGTAGGCAACAGCGGCATGCGTGTAAAACAACGTTGTTTGTGTGAGCTCACCGTGTGAGCTCACACAACGCGATCTCAAAGCGTAATTTAATGCATTGTTTAAAGAGCTGGGAGAGTTCGGTCGTCCTAACTTCATTTAAACGCACGCGTAGCTCCTCTGAACATTGGACACCGGCAGTGGCTTTGAAGACACCGATTCCTCTTTACTGCTTCGTGCGTGAACTTACCCCATTTGTGTAACGTCATTTATGTCGAAGAAACATCAGCGCATTCGCGGCTAGCTTAATCCATTTTAGTAGCTGGGCTACTTTCGTTGTATGTTGGGGCGTTGTTCATTGCAGCGGACGCTTTCTTTTTCCCGCTGCTTGCATTGAGTAGCTGGGGGGCTGTAGCCAACGGTAAAATCGACGGCACTGCATCGTTTGCGAGCGCGCACCTCTTCAACATTCAGTAGTACTTTCCCTCTAAGCTTCTAAAAGTACCCTTTCGCGCAACCGCGCTCTAAGAGAAATGCTGACTGCAAGTAGCATCATTTTCTGCTGGAGATGACTGCAGAGCACACATTCATTCGTTTAGGATCGCAGGGAATGTTAAATAATGTCACGTTTTCTTACCAGCCGTTGCAGTACGTACTGAATAAGGCCTTTGCACCCCCCTTTTTTTTTTTTGTTGCGCAAGCATAAAATCTCACTTCCGTGAGTGCTCAATGGCTACCGCGGCACACATTCCCTTCGTTTAAGTGTGTTATACCTCCTTTTGATTGTAACCGACTCAAAACACGTGCCTAGAACACGTTGAAACACTGGGGCGAGCACAAAGGCTTCCGCATGGCTTTCTTCAAATTATCGTCTACACCACCGGCCGGCGGAACCGGCTAATCCGCGGCGAGCAGACATCGAGCAGACGACCGGCTACGGAAGCTGCCGAAAAGGCCCGACAAGGAGCCTGAAAGATCCGAACACCTCCGAGTGTCCGGCGCTCGGGCAGCTTCTTTTCTCTGCCGCTGGAGAGCGCTGCAGTCGACGGTATCAGCGGCGTCAGTTCGGCGACTTTATTAAAACGACGAGTACACGTTCGTTTTGCAAGCCGTGTCTTCACCTAATAGTACTATATCTTACACTGTGTCTTGAGCGCTGTTTATAGAAGCAGGATGTCATGGCCATATATTTAAGAACTCGCAGCAGAGGCCTTCATTACCATAAAACTTCTAGCCGCTAATCACTGGAGTGTGCCGACCTTCATTTATGAGCTCAAATGCTTCACAAATTCTATGTGGGTGCTTCAATGGACTGGAAAGTAACTCCTGGCCTAGAGCACCTGCTGAGCTGTTAATGTGCGCCATCTGTTACGCCCCAAATTGAGAAATGACTATAATTTCATAAATTGGAAGGTACACGCCCCGAGTTTCGCTAATGGCCCATCTTCACTTGTCGTTTACGGAGCGCCCACGGTGAATTTTTTAGTGGCCTCATTCAAAAAATAACTTTCTTCTGACAGCTCCAGCTCTGCTGTCGCGTTTTTGTTTTGCCTAGACATATTTTTAATTTCGAATAACAAGGGTTCTAGCTGCCTGAACTCAAAGAGGCCGTATTTTAAATGGAAGGGCAGGAATTGCGCTTATAATAATTAAACAACCCCAAAACCGAGATTCTCAAGCAGTAAACAACCGACTGCACTATAGCGGTAATTGCTGGTTGATTCACTGCAGCTTTTGCACCGACGCTGTATTTCGTTATATGCTTAACATCTTAGCCCGAAATCTAAACGAGGCGTTGCAAAGGCAGTGACAATGGCGACGTCCGTTTTTATTGCAGTTCTCTGGGCGCAAGCGAACGCATTACTGGCGCCTAAAGGTTCACCACTAACGTGCCTCGGGTCGTACTTCGGACACACGCACACAAAAGAAGCTACGTGAAGTGGTATGGCTACAAAAGTCGCCAAAAGCCACAAAAAAAAAAAAAAACAGCTCCGAGGATTTGTGGAGGGATCTTGCCATTGTTACGGTACTTGCAGCAAATTTTCTTCAAGTCAAATCGAATAGAAAAAAAAAACTGAAAGTTCGGAAGCAATACTAGGGGGTTAGAGGAAGGGGGCTGGTCGTTCCAGTATCTCGCATAATGCCCACAACGTGATAGAAAACACAGTGCAGTAGCGGCTTGGTCGCTCTGCCCTTTCGTCGTAAGAAAACAATGGATACTTTCACAGAAGCCTGACGTACGGCAGCAAAAAAGAGGGTCGATACTGTTCTTTTCTTGCAAACATAAAGCATGCGTAAGAAAAACAGCTTTGGGAATGAAGAAATTACAAAAAATCGAACTCCGTAACAACTAATATCTCTACAGTACTAACAAAGCACGCATTAACCGGACGAACGAAGCCAGAAACACAAAAAGAAATAAAGAAAACTAAATGACGGCAGAGGTTTTTTTGCATATTTCTTTGTTCCACCGAAGGCACTGAACAAAACATGACTATCGCCTCAGTTGCACAATGCAAAACTGTGTTCCACCATACTAGGGAGGCGCTACACGGCACTGTCTCAGCGTCGTTCGCTATACTGCAAAGTGCCTGCTCTGCAGTACGGCAACGAAGAGAACGACACCAAATTACGCCCGTCGCGGCATCGCAGATAGGATTACGAGATTTTATCGCGTCGGGTGCCGTACAGGTGCCGACGCTGGCGTTAGCAACAGCCGGTGAAATACGGCTAGCATCTTGTTCTGTCGAAACAGCGTTGCGCACAATGGAACAGAGGGACACTAAAACTAATTGTTCAAAGAAACAAAGAAATTGGAACTGCAGTGTCTGCAACCCGCGTGAGGTCGCCGTGAAGATGCAAGCGTAGCTTAACACAAAAGCAAAGGTCATCGAGCAGAGCTATTAAGCAAGGATTGAGCAGCCATAAAGCTTAACGCAGGCGTACAACTGTCCCAAGGCTGCAGAAATTGCATTTCAGTGGATGCAGCGTGGTTATTGCCTTGGAACACCGTTTACTAGTCCCCCCAACGCACACGTCCGTTCTGTTTAGCAGGCGGAAAAAATAAAGAAGGTTATGTGGGCTGAATTCATCGAGGGCGAGCGACAGCTGTCGCCTGTCGTCAGCTTGGATGTAGGAACGAGTGGCGTCACCTCCAGCTTTTTTACTCTTTCTATTATGTCCGCCCTGGTATTATCCCGTTCGAGATATGTTTCTTAAGTACGGGTGACATTTCCCTCGCTTAAAGAAGCTCGAGTTCACGGACCAATACAAGAGAGCGTCGCCTACGTGTTTCTGGCCCGTAGTGATTGCTGTGTCACGATAACGCATATACCTGATGTAGACAAAAAAAAAAAAATACACTGATTTTGTGGGATGTTTGCACTGACGTCGAAAAGTGACGTCATACTTTCTGAATAAAAGTTGCTGATAGGCGAGTAAGTTACAATATTAGGGGAGAACAGGAGGCAGTCAGAAATCATTTTTTGCTGCCAAAAATGAAATGTTTCTGCTGTGTGTACCGTTTATGCAGCGTAGTATTTAATTGGGACCAAGTTGGCAGTTTTGCAAAGTGTTATCGATTTGGTTCATTAAGCTACACATTAGCTGAAGTTTCTTTTTAAGGAACCGGGCATAAAACCTCAGGGAAGCTTACACTCACGCGCAAGACTTCAATGGCGAAGCTGTTGTAGGTGAGCATTGCCAGATTGTTAAATTTCAGTATCATTGTCTATTTCCATATTTGCGATGCTGGTAATCGTCGTCACATGCATCCAAGAGGTCGTCCTCTTCTTCACAGCGAGTGGCAGATGCAAAGTCATCCTCAGCATTGTAGACTTCCACCAGCTCTTCGTCATCGACTCGAGGCAGCGGTGGCGGGATCTGCAAGTCGTCTCGGGAAGGAGTGGCACACTCGTAGCCATGTCTCCAATTATCCATAATGGCTTCTAGAGAATGCGGCGGCCCCAGTGACCTTTCCCAAACAGGGTGTCTTTTTCAGCTTTAGCATTAGCGTTGGAGTTTTTTTTTTTCATGCGCGTTAGCGTTTGACAACGGCGCTGGAGCTTTTCCTTTTTTTTTGCTAACGCCACTGCGCGAGCCGTGGCGTCTATAATTTTTCACATACTTACAATAATTTGATTGATTATGGGTTTTAACGCGCCGGCGCTACACAGGCGATGAGACGCGCCATAGTGGAGGGCTCGGGATTTATTTTGACCATCTGGGGATCATTAAAGTGCACCGAAATCTCGAACACAAGGACGTTTTCGCTTTTCGACTGCATCAGATACGTTCTAACACTAAAGTATGTTTAATAGAAATATACGTAACAATAAAGTACGTTTAAATTACTTTACTTAATAACTTTAAACGATGTTTTCGTAAGATCGTAGGCGAGAACGAAAGTGAACTCAGTGACCATTTTTTTTCTTTCCTAATGACTCTACGAAGTTGTCGCTGTCGAAAAAAAAAGAGCTTAGCTTGGAATCGACTGATTCGGACCGAATCGAAGGATCTGATTGAAAGTTTCCTTTATCAATCTTACCTGCAAGTAGCCATTATCTCGAAGGGTATTTCGGAGCACACCATTATGACCTTTTCTCAGCCGCAGAAACGAATAAAACTGAGGACGATCCCCGAACCCCCCCTCCTTTTTGAAAGAAAACAGATATAGTTGGAAACTTTTCCAATATCTCACCTATTAAAGAGGATTGCAGGATATTCCATTAAAGACGGCAAAAAATACCGCTGACTAAAACCATTGCCAGACAACGGAACAAAAATAGAGGCCACCAGGGTAATAGGACACCCTATGCCAGGTACGTGTTCTGAGCTCGAAGCCACACCGAACAAAATAAATTCACCAGAACGCAGCGTTAGCAAAGAATAGGGAGCCGCAAGCCAGCCAAAATTGGTCCTAAACGTTCGTTTCCGGCGACAGGATGATCACCGGAAGCGGTCATTTTTCTTTCCAGGTGATACTGTTTGTTTTGTTCTTTTCTTGGTTTTCGGCCCAATTTCATGGGAAAAAAGGACACCCGCGTCCCCCATCCAGCTTTTTTTTTCTCTGCCCATGTAGTTTCCGTCCTGGTGAAAAAGAAACCGTGTTACCGACGCTCTCCGGCAAAGATCCATACTGGTGGAATAGAAGTAACCTGAATGCGTTTCGTACGTGTATGCCTAAAGGAAAAGAAAAAGGTATGCGAAGTTTTAAATTTAAAATTTTAATAAAAGTCCTGGAACCCGCATTCCGACTAACGAAAGTACAAATAAAGCCTCAAAAGAAATGGTTGGAGGAATACGACCCGCCGAAATGATATGACATAGTTTGAACCGGGGTAATTGAAAAATCTCGATTTATTCCTTAGCACTTGAATTAATGAACCGTCGCACTGCTTGCTCGTTTTTTTACTTGATCGATTGGAAAATTGGCTAAATACACAGTGGATTTCGGCTGTTTGCAGATAATGACCGGGTCTGAGAGACGTACTCTTGCTTTTCGTGCAGAAGCACTGAGAGGGTCGTCCTCAAGGAATCGGTGCTCTTGTCTGACTCTTCTAAAGTGTATGAACCCTGAAAAACGTCAAAAGAACTTCAAAGCGTCCGAAGCCTGTGTTGGTGCTCTCAAACATGCCCGAATCAACGCGGGAGAAGAAACGATTACACAGCTGGAGCGCTTAAAGGAAAAGAACGAACGATAGTGCAGCAGAAAAGAAAGAGTACGCGTGACGTCAGAATACGCCACGCATGCGCAGTGCGGCAGTGCGGCGGAGCTGTGCCTAGGGGCTCGCCGCGCGGCTACTGTTTGTGTAATGTATGTGTACGGCCTCCGCGAACAGAAACGGCGCGGGAAAAAAAGGTGGCTTGGAAGACACAGGAAAATTTGGTAGTCCTAGAAAGGAGATTAGGAGTAGGTGAGCGTGCTCAATGCGAAAGAGGTGCGGAACGCCCTGAGGTTCCGCTCTGTGATAGGGCGTAAACCAACCCAAAGCATTCCTCACTGCGCATTTGTATGCTTACGTTCTTTGGAGGCACCAAGAACAAGAGGTGTCAACAAGACGTGTCAACAAGAGGTGTAAACAAGAGGTGTCCAACGATACGCTGTTAGTGGGTACTTACGCGAAGTTGTGTCGTCTTTCCGGTTTTTGAACGCACGAGTTACACTAGACTACTTGTCTCAGGTAACGCGCAAACGTCTGTATTGTGATGTTATTGAACTTTTATTCCCGGAACCTATGTACCGGGGGCTTTACCGTGGAGCTCATACTAACAACGTCCTTAAAAGAGTTAAGCGTATGCCAGTAACAGGGGGGGGGGGGGGGGTAAAAACCTTTTTCTTTAAGTTACACACACAGACCCTGCCAGTTTTGACATGGATGCATGAAAAGGGGATGTATTTGCCATGGGGCTACGAATGTAGGCTTTGTAAAAAGCCAGAAAATGTACAGCTGTCTTTGTGGATTGCTGGGACGCGGTGTTTTTTTTGGGGATGTCCTCCAACGAACCTTCCACAAAGATCTGCCACTAACACTAGATGGAATACGTTACCTTGACATAAAAGACGATGTCATACCATACGATGTTTTTTTCCTGCTCGGCCTTCACGCCATATGGAGGAGCAGAACGGCAGTACGTAACAATGACGTCGACGCTATGCCTGTGGTAAATTATTTCATTGAAAATGTGTGTAAGCTTAGAGAAGTGCACGCAGCACAGGGGTGTGATGATGATGTAGCGAGAATCATGAACGATTTATGTGTAATGAAAGTGCACAAATGTTAACTGCCTGCTTAAAGTATGGCAGGGTGTTATTACATCAACCTGTTGGTTGAGCATGTAACTTTTGTGTTACGCCAAGTCAGGCAATAAAGAAAAAAAAAGCCGCAGTGGCTGAGGGTTAAGGCGTTGTGCTTCCGAGCATGAGGATGCGGGTTCGATTCCCGGCCGCGGCGGCCATTTTTCTGATGGAAGCGAAAAGCAAAAACGCCCGTGTGTGTTTGAGATTTCGGCGCACGTTAAAGATCCGCAGGTGGCCAAAATTAATCCGGAACCCTCCACTACGGCGCGCCTCATCGCCTGCGTTGCGTCGGCGCGTTAAACCCTGCAATCAATCAAATCGATCACGTTCTTTGGAGGCGAAAGCCCGGCAATACTTATTAACAGCTTCTCTAATGCTACTTCATACTGCTGTCTCTTTCTTTTTCTCGATTTATTTTTTCTTTTATTTTGGAGCAAATTACGGCGACCGGCTGCATTTCCGCTACACGGCGTTTTCCGCTCTCACGGAGCGGATCGCGCCGTTTTTTGAAAGGACTGCGCTAGGTTATTGTTCACTAAAACATACATACACACATAAAGAGGTACACTTTGACTTGAAGTCGGCGCTTCACGCCAAATGGTGCGTCTTTCTGTATCCATTTTAGTGAACTCAGCGCAATCGTGAAACATGGTTAAGTAGCGCGTTAAAGTAGCGCATCCTCTCAATAATGTTACACCAACTGCTCCGACACCAATTAATGACAACACCACTAAATTAGGTCAGGAAGCCCACTGGAACCCGCCACAGCTTTCGAAGAATCAGGGTGTTGCGGCGGAATTGGTGTGCACCTTCTCTACTCACGGGTCATCACGTTCAGGTGTCACGCGACCCGCACTATCCCTGTTGATTGATTGACTGTAGGGTTTAACGCGCCGACGCAACGCAGGCGATGAGGCGCGCCGTAGTAGAGGGTGCGAAATCTAATCGATCAAAACAAACTTGAATTTTGTCTGCGTGGCCCCTTTATATCAGCGGGTTTTATTTTGTAAGAAACTCTATGGTCCAGGCTAGCTGTGCCAGCCAGTGGCGGCGATGAGGCCGGGACTTAATTCTGTTCTATCACCGCCGCTCACGCGGTGCGGCGTGACAAGGCTGGCTTCATCTCGGTTTTTTCATGCAGCAGCCGTGTTCCTTGCTAAGGGTGACCATATCGATAGCTATACTTTACAAAAGGGTCTTGGCTTGGAATTCCCGCTCCAGCCTTGAGGGTAAAAAGGATCACCGCCTGAAGCGATTCAGCCGTAGTTTAAGAGAGAGAAAGAGCGATGGAAGGAGAGGGAGAGAGAACCCGAATTTATTAAGAGCATCAATCGGAAAATGACGTGGAAGTGGCTCGTATTGTCAGGAGACCCATAGGCCGTCTTGACTGGGGCTGCCCTCTCGACGGTGATGAGCGGGTCCGGGACGCAGGAGCTAGACACCAGGTCTACAACTGTTCTTGGGGGTGGGGGAAGGAATAGTAGAGGAGGCAATCCTTTATTAAGTGCGTGTTCTACGAAAATGTGCCTGAGTGTACCTGGCTGCGGGCAGAATTCGCATCATACTGAGCATTGCTTGGGAACATTAAGTTCGGTCGGGTTGGGCGGAGGGTATGTGTTTTACTCAAGAATTCAGATAGCCGTTTCCTGATTCTTTGAGATTTTTGGATGTGGGCGGTGAAATGTTCTCGTGCCAAGCTTATAGTGTGAGTAATCTCTTCACATGTGGTAAGTGCGGTAAGCTCTACCTACTCTTCCGGGCCCGGTTGACTAGTACGCGTGCCTGATCATGAACAACTCGTTGCCCTTCATGGCAGTGTGGGCATATGACCATACGATTCGCACCCCTCTGTTAGCGGTTTCAATTGATAGCGTCCGGAGCACTCGGGGGTCACACATCCCGACTGGTAACTATGCTTCTTGAGGGTTTGTGATGATTGTACGGGCTGTGGCCTGTGTGAGCGCTGGCATGATGGCCAATCCACCGCTTCTTTAGTTGAGCTTGTCGTTGCAGTAGCACTGGTTACAATAGCGTCCTAAATAAAGGCTTTTAGAGTATCGGCACTCTTTTCTCTCATTGTTATGTGCCGCCGGGATTTCAGTGGTCGGTCGGCGCCAGGTGATCTTTGGTTTACATATGGGCGCAGCCATTTTGTTTTTCGGCGCCTCTCCTCTCTCTCTCTCTCGGCTGCGCGGGCGCTAGAGCGGCCGGTCGCACTCTGCCCGTCACAACGGCGGCGGTTTCGTTCGGAGAGATGGCAACACTGCAAGCCAGAAACAAAATGCTTTCCAGACGCCTCCGGTGCGCGAAGTGGCGGTACTCTTAAGCGTAGCTTATTTAGTGACGCTAGGTTACAAGATGTTGCTTGGCTGTCACTACTCTTTCGGCCCTTCATCCTGGAAGCACTGACACCGCACGCGCTGTTATGGCCGATGTGACGCTCAGGGCTGTCTGCTTTCCAGAGGCTTTCGGCGTGCTTATCCCCCAGAAAAACACGCGGTTTTACGTTTTCAAACAGTAATAAAATATCTGAGAGCTGCGTAAATTACCTTTACGTCGTCCAATCAGGCATAACTTGGTGTGAAAGCTGTGGGAGGGTTGCTCCGAAGTAGCTGCCATTGGCGTTGTAGCGCTCCATGCTTCCCAGTTATCACGGCGTGACCTGCACAAAAAAAATGAAGCAAGCTTGCACTAACGTGTAAGACTTGAACAAAGGTGTATCGACACAGCAAATTAGTTCGTTATATCCGATATTTATTATAACCGTACAGGTAAAAGTCGCGTTTAACAAATCGAAAATCTGCCTCCAAAAAAAAAAAAAACAACACTTGATGCAAACATGCATTTTTTAGGTTTCGAACCAACTATAAACAAGGTAACCCTTCCCTTCCTCCTCGTTACATTTCAAGCTCAATGGACCGGAACGTGAGTACGTGAAACTAGGAACATCAGTACGTGAAACGTGAACATAGTTCACCTGACAAAACTGGCCTATGTGTTTGCTTATTTGATCAGAATTGATCGTCTGGTGGCTACTCACAGCCCTGAACAGGATGGAGTTTTCCACAGTGTCCATGAACAACAGGGCCTTTATACTTGTGCAGTTCGGACGACGCGGCTTTTCCTTCGTTGTATCTGATGTTGTGCGCGGCTCTCGCGGTTTACGTTTCGTTATAAAAGAATAAGTGTCATTTAAATGAAGCGTGACCAACCAAAGTTTGTATTTAGTTCACTGTAGGCATTACTTCGCTACATCAGTGTTTGCTATAACAAAGTGCAACTGTATATTGGAAACGCTGTGTCATTTCGTGGGCCCTGGGCCAATAGTGATGACAGTACATTGGAACTAAAGCTCTCCTCCACTTCCTACGAGACCCTGAACTGGAAACACTTCTTTATATCTTAAACAGTTCAAGTTTCTCGAAATATGTATTCTTTCGGGCTGTGGTGATTATCTATTTCCTTTTCTGTGTTGGTGTTCTTGCCATTCTTTCCACCGTTTACTTTGTATTTTGATTCAGAGTACCTCAACGATTTCCTTTTCAAATTTAATTTCTCTCCGCCCTTTTGCTAGCAGCACTTCCTCGTATCTCGTTTCCAACTACAAAGAGGGGAACAGCGCAACACAGACGAAACACATGAAGAAAGTGACAAGCACGAGCGCTGACTTACAACTGAAATTTATTTTTCGGCACGTCACATACATACGCTGACAGTAAAAAAAAATACAAGAAAGCATAAATAACATAGATGCTGGCGATAACCAGGCAATTGTCACACTACACCAACGCCTGGTTCCACACTTTCCAAACTTGCCCAAACCTTCACCATTGCAAGCTTCGTTTCCAACATTTCTTGTTTGCCTTCTCGCTGTTCTACCAGTGATGTCCATCATTTATCACTCATCGCTGTAATCATCCTTCATCTGGCGTAGCAAGCCCTGTCCCTAGCAGGGCTGATTTCACCAGTTCCCATTAAAGAGCCCCACCTCTCTCTCTCCAAAACACTGTACAGCGTCAATGTTTAGCATGAGAACCATCTGTACACCCCTAACACACCCATGTAACTCACCTCGTCGAGAGAGAGAGAGAGAGAGAGAGAGAGAGAGAGAGAGGAGAGGAGAGAGAGAGAGAGAGAGAGAGAGAGAGTAGAGAAGAGAGAGAGAGCAGAGGAGGAGAGAGAGAACATTTATTTGAGCTTTCTGAACTGGTAGTGCATTTCTGCATGCAGCCATTATCATATTTAATACTCGCATAATCAGAATCACACACACAAACACACGGCCCCATTCTCGAGGCACAAACGGGGCGCGCCTCGGACAATGAGTTTCAAGCACGGGACGCGCAGCAGTCAGCCCGTGAAAGCAGACGAACAGAACGGCGTGTTACCACAGAAACCTGAGCGTTGCAGCCCCGGCTTGTTCAAGAAGCGAGACAAGAAGTACCAGCAACCGCGGGGGAAAGATACCTGCTTTAATTACAGGCGGCCAACATCTGGCCGCGACTTCTTCAGTTATGAATTCATTCCATCGTTGAGGCCTCCCTCGGGAACCGAGGAAAAGGCCGCCTTTTTGCCTTTTTGGAAGGGCACCAAGATGGCTGAAAAGGAGAGCCGCTATTTTTGGAGGCCCTACGGTCCCTTATTGTAAGCACGTCCCTTGCAGGCGCAGAGACGCCGACGAGAGACGCGGGTAATTTAAAGGAGGGATGAGCATAGAGGCACTGCGGCGCCTGGAGAAGCACGCTGTTATCGGCGCATGCGACAGTTGCTGCTCTCAAAGGGCGTGTACGAAGGGCCTCCCAGGTTTTCAACGCTTCAGGAGAAGATTTGAACGCGCAGCGTTAAGGGCACAGCGCCGCAGAATAGCCGACGTAGTCGGTGGCGTTGACCACGAGCGAAAAATCCCGTAGCGCCACCTTGCGGTACTTGCTGAAACTCCAGGATCGTATAGCGCTGCCCCAAACAGGTATCGTGCGAGAATGAACGGAAAGTTTTCACCACTCGCGGGCGCCGCTAGGGGGCACAATATCGTCAGAGCCAGGTGTAAACCTTGCTCTCAGTGTGTAAACCTTGTGTAAACAAGGTGTAAACCTGGCAGGCAGGTTTACACTTGGTCTGAGTGAGTCGCCAGGGGAAGCCAGGCGGCTCACCCATCTGACCGAACGAGCCTGGAATTTTTTACGGCTACTCAAATCAGTGAATCCAAGCGCCTTCCCGCTAGTATTGAATGAAAAACGTGCATAACATAATACGAGCGTCCTCATATAAGAGAACACTATAGTGGAAGCATTGAAGCCCAAAAGTACGTGTTTTGGCAATCGCACCCGCAGGACCCGTTTTGGACGCATACATTTTAGTCTACTCGAAAGCAATCCAGAAACCCGTTTCAAATAAACGGGATATAACGACCTGCTCTGCGAGCGCGAAGCGCAAAAATAACATGCGATTTTTTACCGCCTGCCCGTTGTAAAAGTGGCACTCACTTGCAGCGATTTGTCAGGTCGAACAGCAAGTCGCTTCCTTCGGGAGGAAGCCGAAAAGGCTTTTGATCGATTGATTAATCACAGGGTTTACGGCGTCAACGCTACATCTCTAGCCCAGCTCCCCACGTGCAGGAAGTCCTTGCCCTGTTGGCTGAAGACACCGAGCTCCCAAAACATCTGAAGCCCCGCTGTCTATATGACTGAGTGAACAGCTAAGTGGTGCAATCAACACAACTTTTGGGCAAAATAAAGTTATTACTACTACTACTACAGAGGGTATGAGGCACGCTGTAGTGCAGGGCTCCGGATTCATTTTGACCAACTGGGGATCTTTAACGTGCGCCGAAATCTCGAACACATGGGCGTTTTCGCTTTTCTCCGCCATCTGAAAAGCAGCCGCCGCGGTCGGAGAAGGGTTTTAGCCGCGCACATTGTATATATCCGGTGAGGCGTCGAAGCAAACAAACTGTGCGTGCTGCGCACGCGCAGTGCGAACGACGCAAGGAAATAGCGCACGGTAAAACTTTGCCTAAGGCCTCGTAGGCTACACTAAAACCTTCTAATAACGACAGTGCAAGGAGGAAGGAAAAGCCCATTGCACGGATGGAATATCCCATTTGGAGATGAAAGTTTGGATTTTCGGAGTACGCTAAACTGCGACATTGGTACTGGCGCATAAGGAAGACAAGGAAAAAGCAAGAGCAGAAGCAACGAGCGTGAAATTTTGACTTTTTTATTTCAGACAACAACCTCACCGCAAGATATGTGTAGAGACCCCCCCCCCAAATAAAAAAGTATGCTCGGGATTTTACAAATAGCACCAAACGTTTTTCATTTCTTTAATCGCAACTCCCAGGGCAGGTGGGAAGGAGGGGATTACGTGCTTATTTCCCTCGCGAAGAACGCAAAAAACGCTTCATACCTCTTTTTAGTTCTATCTGCGAGGAAAAGCAGCGAACAACACGTGTCTCCTGGAAGGCAGCGGGGCGTGAGCACCACCGGAAGTTTTAGATTTCCCCAGAGGTTCAAGATTTTATATCCCGCTTTATTTTAGTTGTGTCCATTTGCGTTTTTTTAATAATTTATTTCACGCCACGCATTGTATAATGCGGCGTAAGACCACATCGATAACTTGGGGACTGCGGCTTTTCTGTATACTTTTGGTTTAACTATCGACAACATTATCGATTTTTCATGTTTTTACCTTCGGTTATCTTTGTCAGTTTTACGGCACGACCTTGTCCATAATAATGGCGCGTGTTTTGATTCGTGCGAGTGGCGCCAATATTTAGTGACCTGTATTTAGACTCTTTGGGCAAACACACTGCTGCTTGCTAAACTGCCACAGTCTGCCTGAAAGCTTGCAGATATGCAGACGGTTTTCTTGTTGTATACAAGGGCGTCATGGCGGAGGCTGGACCAGTTGTTGTGATCCGATGTTAGTCGGGGTAAGCTAAGAGGGCTGAACTTCGCTGATAAGCTGTCAGAAAAAAGTTGCAGTTTTTGATGTTCGCATCATGTTGAACAAAAGTTCTGTCTGCCGGTCTTACCTCTTTCGGCCGGTGAAACCAGTACGTGTTTTCTATCCGGCCCTCTCAAATGCTTAAAAATGCAGCGTAATTTCCCTCTGTGAAGGTGGATGACCTTGGGAGCTCTTTGTAGGTGATTGGTTGACCACAAACTACCGCTCAAACCACGCCGTCACGCCGGTGAAGCTTTCAGCGGGATCGTAGCCACACAGGCGCCTTGCGCTTTCCGCCTTTCAGTATCTGGGGTCCCGACGAGCATTGCTTCCGCGGCCCGATCGTCGTCGGTGATCTCCTTCCTCCGTGCTCGCCCATTGCCGCCTAGTTCTTTCTCTGTGAGTCGGCTTCACTGGAAGACCACAATGCGGGAAAGCCAACTTGCAACGAGCAAGAGGACACCGATCTTCTTAAAGTCGTCTTCGGTTCAAGCACACGCTACTGGGAAGACATTTCCCCCTAGCAATATACGCCATCTTATGTCAAGATATATATCAAGATATGATATGGCGAACAGGTGGCCGAAGGGAAAGGATGTGCCGAAGGTGAGGAGGGTGGAAGCGGCTGTTCTGCATCTACGCACGCAAGAAGCGGAAGAGTTATCCTAGAAAATCTGTGCTGCAAAAGGAGATAGCTCCACACTCTACGTGCTGCTCTTTGTAAGTGTTGTGAACACGAGGTATTTGACGGCTCGCAGAGGCAGTTCCTACGCTAGCTGGATGCTGATTGATATAACTACAAGGCTGTTTCTGGCACAAGCACGGGACCAGCAAGCCACGCCAGGAGTGCGCCCAGTGTTGGTGCCATATTTAAGAAGAAGGCGGGTTGATGTGTCCCGAGCATTTCTTCGGCTTCCTAAAGGTTCGCACGGACGTGGATAATTGTCAACAAGGCGCAAGAGAAGCAACCCTGTGACGAAGAGCAAGCCAGTCGTTGGGTCGAGAGTGAGGGCAATGCCGTTCTTAAGACACTTTATCCTTCAGAAGACACTTTATCTTCGAAACTAGTCCACAGCATTTGCGATAGTGACCGCTCTTTGGACGACAAAAACAGACATTATTCCCGACAGAAACAATGCGTGCCCACCCTCTGTCTGGTCCTGTCGAGTGATTAAACAGAATATTTTTTCGAATAATTTGTGAACCTTTGTGAACCTGTGTGCGAATGTCTCCTGTAGAGGGTGCAATTGCCTTAACAAGTTCAGGGTGCTAATCAGGCTGCTAAAGAGGTATTTGAAGACCAGCATTCGTCTGGCCTGCTCTCTCTGGTACTTGGTTATCTTTTAAGGGCGGGACACTTTAGGGGCCCGGGATATAGTCCGTCCAGTGTAGGCGCGCGTCACGCACCCAGGCTGATACCAAAACTAGTACGCAGACGGTGCCGCCACAGCCTCTCGGAACATACCCTGCAACTAAGAGCCGGTTCTTCCCTCCGTGAATGCCGAACGGTTGCCACGGCTGGAGCGACAGCGGCCGCTTGCTTGCGAAAAAGACGGCGACGCCTTAGGGCAGATTCGTCTGTGCGACAATGGGAAGCAGAAGCCAAGCATCAACGAAGAGAGGAAAATCCCCATCTTCGTCGGGCAGATAAACACGAGGTGCCCACAACAATACCACATAGGGACAACACTGGCGAATCACTGCTCCGCACTTCCGACAGCTTTCAAGTTGACTGGAACCGCATCCATTTTTCGCGCTAGTAACCGCGTACAAGTAAGACGCACACCAACTAGCTCAACCTTCATCCTTAGTCGAATAAAGCGTGACAACACAACCACGGCATCGCTGGTCCCATTTAAGGACCGGTATCATAATCTCTATCCGAAAGAGTATAGTGGCATGGTATCAAGCCCAACAATGACGGATTTGTGACATCTATATCCTTGCAGGGTTCAACACGGGTGTGGATGCACCTATCACTGGTCGCCATTTTGAATGATTCCACCGATTCCCTCAAAAAACAAAATAACCCTCATGATGCCTTTTTTCCTTCCATTTTTAATGATGTTTAGTTATGCACCGCATGGCCCTGCTTTTTTCCCTTTTGTCCGTATTTGCCTACTTTCACTTGTCTTCTGGCAACCCTGAGTTCTCCGTGGGAGCTTAGAAGAATGATAAATTGTTTTGCAGGAACTCTTGTATGCAGGCTAAACTTTCGTAAGCAGGTTATTGCGAAGCCATATTCATCTTTTATCGCCTGCAAGGGAAGGAGCACGATATTATGACTTGATATCTTGATATCGCCGCATACTTCTTGATATCATCTGCCCATCTAACCTTCTGCCACCGCTGGCCACGCTCCCCTTATCTGGGGATCCACTCTGTTACCCTTAATGACCAACGGTTATCTTGCCTTCACATTACATGCCCGGGCCATGCCCATTTCTTCTTCTTAATTTCACTATGTCCTTAACACGCGTTTGTTCCCCGACACACTCCGCTCTTCTCTTGTGCGTTAATGTTACACCTATCATATTCCGTTCCATTGCTCGCTCTGTCGCCCTCAATTTAAGTTGAAACATTTTAGTTAGCCTCCAAGTTTGTACCCCGTAGATGAGTACCGATAAGATGCAGCGGTTATACACTTGTTATATATGGTCGCAGTTAGCACAGGGCCGGGATAATTGGATATCTATGGGAGCCGCCTTTGCCCTGCAGTGAGCGTAGACAGGCTGATGATGATATTGAAATTTCGATGTTAACGAACACCAAGATTTGCCTATAAAAAGGCTAGCCCGTAAGGAAGGCCGTTATTGGATCCCACGAGCTCTGTTTTGGTTTCATGCTTAAAGTTGTACATGGGTGGGATATCGCGTAGGAGTTCGAATCACTCCAGAGGAAAATCCAGGCCTAATTATTTCACGGCAGATTTTTTTCTTTGCGTCTTCATTAAGAGGCGGATGAGAAAGACCAGTGTGACAAAATTAATTCCGACACCCCAGACGCTTCTAACGCCCTCACCAGATTAGATTTGAGAAAGTATTGCCCTCGGGGAAATTAAAGTTTTCGAGTTGAGCTGAAACAGAACTCAGCGAGCTGCAACACGCTAGCCTATAATATGTTTCATTTACAAAGATTGCGAAACCAGTGAGTACGGTCATTGCGGCAGTTCATTTATTCGGAAACTAAAGTGAGCCCAGTACGGTTCTCCAAGTGAGCAGTATAAAACCAATGCAGCCGATATTGACGACCAGGTCAGTGTCCACTTAGTGTACCGAGATCTAGTAAGTGTGAAGAGGTACCGAAAGAGCCTTTCGTTTTAAGCACAGGGCGGTAGCAAACACTTTAGAAATGCCGCTGAAAGGGGATTCAGGGAACAGTTGTGACTCAACAACTAAATGACGAAATTGCAGTCATACTAAAAAAGGGCTGTTGGCGCGTCTCGCCAGTCTGTGCACTAACGGACGATTGATTTAACCCGCAAAATGGCGTCTTTTTTACTTCAGGAATAGTTCATGTAAATGAACCCTGTGTTTGTGCCTTAAAGTAGGTTAAGGAGAAATTGTGCTTTTTTTCGCTTTTCGCTGACTTCCCAAAACCAGTCAAAATTTCGGATATAGTTGCATGACTGGGAAGCTCTCCCGGCGTGTGTACGTATTGCGAGTGTTGGTGTTCTGCGTTTGGTACGTGTCCGCACTGCGTTGAAACCGATGTATTAGAGCATGCTTGTTTAAATAACCTGTAAGGGGGCAACGTTTCTGACTCTGTTAAGTAAGCGTCTCGGTCTCGGAATGAGTACGCGTTCAAACGCTGTCTCGGTGAACGTTTAATGTCTTAGGCATTTGTGCTGTGTCATTTGTATACCTCGGTCCTTAGCCTACCGTTCGTTATTTGAGTTTACGTGCCAAATCCCCCAGCCCATATTTCACATTTCTACGACTGATTTCTTTCTCGTGCTTGGAATTAGCCCTGGCAGCTTGTACGTGGGAGTTATACCCATCCAAATCTTCAAGAAGTTGATTGCCTGTGCTAACGAATTGGCGCATTGCGAAAAAGTGCGACTGAATTATTTTATTCTTATCCGCGTCCTAAAAAACAAACACGTCCTTAACCAAAATATTAAAAACTTACAATTTTTGGAACTTCCAAAGGTGGGCGTATATTTTGGAAATACGGCCTGAAGTAAGAATCAGAACCTTCGAATGGACTCCAGTCGCGTTTTAAATAGCGAACTGAGCTAAAACGTGCACATAAGGTACGCGCGCCTTAAGGAATATACGAAGGCGCGCACTGTCTCCATCGTAAATCCTCATTCTTCAATTCTTTAAAGTGTGCGAGTATCCCTCGAGTGTTCTCCACGCAGGAATTCTCTGGTCGTACTTCCGCTATACGGCCATTCGTACGCCGTTGGGAACGACAGCATCGCTGCAGACTGTTTTTCTTCCATTCAGATTTCGAGCACGAAAGCTACAAATTTTAAGTCAATCGGTTTCCGTTCCGAGTTGTGACTTATTTTTTTTTCTTCCCCGCCCGCTCAATACTGGCGTAGGAGAAGAGTGGCGGAGATATTACCAGCCCTTGTAGAGAGACAGAGTACCGCTTGAGTTTCAAGCCTGGACGTTTCTTTTTTTATCTTCTTTTTTGCTACGGTTCATCTGTTGCGCCGTTCGCGCGCGCGAGCAGGTGCAAGAAAGCATCGTAAAGACATCAACGTAAACTTTCCCTGAGTTGAAAAGGTTGCCCCGGAAACGTCGGATCTGAAACTGCGCGCCAGGAGAGACAATGAATATCTACTCACTCTGTTTTAAACCCCCAATTCGTACAAAGTGTTCTTCTCTTATATCGGCTTTGATTTATAGGATGGAAAATCTACAATCTTTATACGTTACAGATGGCGTCTTTCCGGCCGGAATTGTTCTGAATGAGTTTCTCTCCGAGTGTTTCCGCTTATGTTCTCGCCCCAGTAACGTTATAATCATCATTTTCATTTATCTCGTGCAAAAAGCTACCTTTTTCGGACTTCGAAAACGTTGGCTGTGAAAATACAGCGCAGGTTTTTGTTGAAAAGAAAAGAGAGAAATAAAGGTATCATGAAGAAGGCATTAATATGAGATAGAGAAAACAGAGAGCAAAAATTCCCGTACGATGTAGACCTAAAAAAGCAACGCGAATCTCTATCACCACCAGGGTTCCAAAAAATGCATGGTATTTGGTACGGAGGGAAAAAGGGCGAATCCATACGGGTTTTCCTTTGTGTAAATATCAATACCGAATGTAGGTACCTGTAACCGAATGTAGGTACCTGTAACCGAATGTTGGTACCTGAATGTAGGTACCTGTAATAGGTACCTGTAGGTACCTCTAACCGAATGTAGGTACCTGAATGTAGGTACCGAATGTAGGTACCTGTAGGTACGTGTGCAGGGATGAACGGCTTGACAAAATGAGATAGTATGGGAGTTACTAGGGCTATGAATATTCATACATGCTTGTAAGCTTGGGTATCGTGTGTCAAGGAACTGTGACTACGAATGTGCGCCGAACTATTGGGTCAGGGGCGCCAGAAGATTTTCTAGGCCCTTGCCTAGGTGTTTTATTTTCATAAAAAACATACAATATGCAAAAATACAGCACCTAATCTGGGGCTCGCGATGCCTCCTTTCCCGCCACTGCTCCGGGAATACGGGAACTTGCTCTGACAATGTGAAGCATTGAGGAATTTAGTTGGGACAGTTTTGGAAGCTAGAATTTTGAAATGTATCTCAATATCAGCTTGTGTATGAACGCCGTGAAAATTCTTTTCGACGCTCGATTTCGTTTACTTCATCGTTAAAAATCACTGCCTTAGAAATACTCCTCACGGCCTCCACCCCTCGTAAACCTAGCTATACCATCTTCGACACTCTAGATCGTACACAAAGCAGGCCCTAGGCTTCACTCCTGGGCTTCACATAACATTCAAGGAGTCCGGAGTAATCGGTCATGAAGGGTAAACGGCCCTCGTAATGTGTTTTCCAAGCAGGGAAGAATGCAGCAGAAAAAACACGATGCAGATTTCTGAATGATATCGGACGAAAATTATGAGCTGATTATATAACAGCAGTATTTGCCGAAAGCTGCATATAAGAGGGCAAACGTGATTAAGCAGTCACCCAACGTTACTAAAAATAACCAGGCGTGCCTTGGAAAAATAATTAGTTGCGGCTTAAGCCCCGCTTGAAGGACTAGCGCTAATGAGGCAGCTTATTCAGGTACGGAATTAAATAAAACCATGGCAAATGCAGAGCCGGTTTACCACAAAGCAGCGACTGGCCCTCCTGAAGTGGATGTGAAGGAAACTTTATTAGATGCCTTATGGAGATAAGTATCACAATAATAAAAGAAAATTCTCATTGCAGCTGTCGCAACGGGCAAAAAAGATGCTGCATCTGCACATGTAATTAATAGCGGTGATTACACTGGTCCTGCAATATTGAAGACATTGTGGTACACCATGCAAAAACTTATCGCTCAATCACCGTAAATCTCTTTGTTGCGACTTTCTTTTTTTTTTTTTTGAAAAATAACGTCGCCTTCTTCTCATCGGAGTGCGTTTCACAATGACGGTAGCTGCGAAAAATTACGCTAGAATTTTTTTAAAATAGGAGCTGTTTAAGCTTGAGTTCCATCCGTGCCTGGCGTCGCTCAAAACTCGCCGCAGCAAAGTGGAGAGGAGCAAAATGCCAGGCCAAGAATTGTGAGGGAAAGTGGCGAGGAGGCAACCAGCCGACGGGCAGGAGTGGGGAGAGCACGCCGCAAGAAAAAAAAAGCACTTCCCCTGGTGGGAATTGAAGCTGGGTCCTCTGCATTATGAAACCGGCATATATTGACATACGAGCTTTTAACCGATGATTCTTCAGCGTAGAAGGCAGGGCAGCCAGGCTACATCGAAGAGAATGGGCGACAGAACACTGCCCTGGGGTACGCCTCGTGTCTGTTATTTTAGGACTAAGTGAGGTGTGGTGACTTTGCGTGTCTCTGATATCGTATTGGGGATGATTAGGCGGAGCAATTGCCGGCAGCTATGCAAGGCTAAGTCAGCCTCATTCAACAATACATACATACATACATACATACATACATACATACATACATACATACATACATACATACATACATACATACATACATACATACATACATACATACATACATACATACATACATACATACATACATACATACATACATACATACATACATACATACATACATACATACATACACGAAACCGGTGTCTGTACAATTGCGTTGTCATCGCAAACCGGGCTTCCAACATTTCCGTTGGGTTTTTACTCTTAGGCTGAGTTAAAATGAACTTTAGCTCCGGACTTCTTCAGTTTGCATTTTCAACTTTAGGAGGCTGGATTTTGAACTTTGATATGACTCAATTTCTACGGAGAAGACCGCCGCTCCGCTCTTCCCTCAGACATCGCGTCTCAATTGCGAAGGTACGTCACGAAACTTCTTCAAGTGCTGAAATAATAACTCGAAAATTCCGAAAGTGTCCCAAGTTTTAAGCGATAATGTAGTGGGCCGCGTCGATTTCTGGCAGTTTGGCTGGCCTTACCTAAACCGCACATGCCTACAAAAACACCAGGCAAATATGCAGGTACATTCACGGAAAAAAATGAAATGTGAAAGCGAAAATATGAACCAGACCATGCAAAATTGAAGCTTACGGCTCGTTGAGATCCCACAATGGCGTGGTTGTGGTATATTTGGGAAGCTACATCTTCGGACATTGTTGCTGTTATGGAGCGATGCAAAAATTTGACTTGCGTGGAAAGGAACTGTGATATTTGTATTTTACAGTTAATATTTTCGCGTTCACTATTCATTTTTTCATGACTGTACGAGTTTCCTAACAGACGTAAAACCATTTTACTTCAAAACAATTACATGGCTGTAGTTTAGTGTGAGAGCTCTTTATTGCAGGGTTAGAAATGGCTCAGCAAATTTATTCCAATAACACGCAGGCATTATTTATCTATAGATGCGTAGCACAGTTTCACCAGCACAGAAGCGGCGTAGCATCCTTTTTTATTGTTCCGTGTACCTTTTATTCAGTTTTCTGTGAAATAAGCCATAATTCCATTCATTAGCCTGGGCTCAAGGCAATAATTGATGCAGTAGCCTGTTCTGTTTTATTGTCATACGGATGATTTTAGTATATCTGCCAGTCATTAAATTTTGATTGACCATTCATTCGATGTTGGTAATGTTGTTCTGCCTTCCCCCTTTGTCTAACGTCTTGCAAGGATCCATACTAGAATAATAAACGATGATAGTGAACATCAAGTGTAACAAAATAAATTACAAACAACAATCAAGTGCAGCAATGAAGATTATATATTTTTTACTATATTTTTACTTTTACCATACTTATGATTATTATAAAATATAAAATCTTTATTACTTTGAAAAATGTTGTTTGGAACCTAAAGTGCTTCCATGCATTACCCTTCGCTGGCCGGCTGTTTCGTACCACAACATTCGCAAAATTTACAATTAGATACAACTCAGGGAGCAATAAACACGGGGTGCAAAAGTGCTGCATTTATTTATTGCAGAAGCATTCTCTTTTTCCCAGCTCGGCCTTCTATGACTTTTTTTTAAAAAAGCGGCGATTCCTTTGCGCAGTAACCTTGCATTTATGAAGCCGCAACGCGGCAACGTTTCCTCCTACTAGTCACTCCCAAGGACAACGCAGGAAGAAATGGCAGCACACAGCAACCACGCCCTCTACATAACGTCCTTCGTTCTCTGTGTAAACATGAGAGGACGTTGATTGGCGGGCCTGTACATCAAGTCATCGAGAGAAGACAACTCTTGTAGGAGCCGTTACGCACACATAAAACACCATGGAACAGACCCAGGCCATTCCTTCACGGCTGACCGACTATGGTTTCACATAACCATTCGCATTCGGGTCTCAGCGGAAACAGAAGGGCGGTAGAACGCCGGGGAACGCTGAAGACGAATGACACAGTGCTATACGGGCCGTTCTTCAGGAAGATGTTCCCCTATCGAGGAAGACAGCTGGCAGTATCAATCACCTTGGATAGAAGGCGGGCACCTATGGCGAAATCTCTTCGCGGTTTATCGACAAGAGGCCACCCCATAGAGACAGAGTTTCTGGCTTGGCTGTGTCTAGAGTGCCGCCCGACGGTACTATAAGCACTCAACTAAAGCGACGTCCACCAGTGTTTCGAAAAAAAAATGCCGCGTCTGCCCCTACTTCACCCTCCATTAACGTAACGTAACGTAAGGTAAACTAACCTAACAAAACCAAAGCAACGGGAAACAAATCATTTGACACACCGAAAACTTACTTGAGCCATTAAATTTACATAGAAAAGTGAAGATGTAAAAAATAAAGGACTCCAAGAGCCGGACTCAAACTGCCGCGCTTCGTAATAAGAAGCTAAGACGGAACCGCTAAATCACAACCGCAGACGCTCTGGCTTGTGTCAGCCCAGTCTTCAAAAAATGAACGCCACCCCCCCGCCACCCCCCTGCGAAAGCGGATGTCCGGCGAAGTTGTTGTAAACCACTACACATGCTGATGGGGGAGCGTGTGAAATGTTCCTCGTTGTCTGCGTGGGCTTGACGCTCGCACTCGGCTTCTCTGGCGGCAAATGTTGGGTCCTGACGCACGCGCTCGGCGTCTTGGGCGAGAACTGCTAGGTCCTGCTTAGCCTGACGCACGCTGTATCCCTCGAATGACGTCAACCCCCCTCCTCTTTAGAGAGCAGCTGCAACCTAATATTTGCCAGAACCCTAGGGTTGGGGGAAGGTTCCCATTATCATCGGCGCCGTACCATCCATCATGCGGTTTCGATGCTTTTGTGGGTTTCTTTACACGAATGCTGAGCTGTATGCTGCACGCGTGATTAGCCTGACGCATGCGCTCTGCGTCTTAGGCGAGAACTGCTGGGTCCTGCCTGTGTTCTTTTTGCTTACGACACAAAATTTTCCATCCAACGAGAGGCTAACAGCTTCGCTGTAAAACCTAATGTCTCCGGACGGCACTCTAGCCATGGCTGTAGCACTAAGCGGGAGTGCCATCGGACGGCATTCTAGACACTGCGTTCTGGCTTCTCAGTCAAGTCTTGGCTTTCCGATGACCGTACTGAGAAAACAATGTAATCATCACGGTCGCAATTATTTACAACACAAATCAATGCTCATTGAGGTAAACACGGTTTTTCCAGGGTATCTTTAGGCAACAAGAATAACACTCAATTTATATATTGTAAGCGCTGACTGTAGCGACGTCATGAACATCCTTATCCGGACATTCCGCCGGTGGTCATGTCCCAACGGCTAAGTGCCACCTGCGTCCTATGCGCCAGTGCCATTTTTTAAATTGCCATAGTGCGCATTTTGGCATAAAGTCCTAAATGTACAAGTTGGTACCCGTTTCCCGGAGGAAGTCGAGATGACAGCGGTGATGGGGCCCCCACATCCATCGCTGGAGATTGGGGTGGTCTCCCAGGATGCAGGCCTGTGCCGCGAGGGTGTCGGGATCTCCCTGCACTCAGGGAAGGGCACGTCCGTAGCAGGTTACTGGTGTTGGCGTCTTTGGCAGGAGCCGAAGTTGTTGGTAAACGGGGCATGGTATCGCGGTGGCCACCCCCGTGTTACTGCCGGAGAGAGGGCCACCCCAACTCGAAGTCTACGCAGTAGGACCTCCTCCCAGCGAGTGAGCCCACTGAGAAGGTCTGTTCAGCACGGTGGGATGAGAGCGCGTGTGGTGCGACGCAGACCTTCCTTTAGTTGGAGAAATTCTTCATGTGGGTCAGTTGTAAGCAAGTGCAGCGGTCGTGGAACCGACGTAAGGTGACAGGAACTATCCGCCGCAAAGTGAGCGGCGATAGTATAACGCCGGATCACCCGCCGCGGTGGCTCAGTGGCTAAGGCGTTGCGCTGCTGAGCACGAGGTCGCGGGTTCGATACCCGGCCGCGGCGGCCGCTTTTCAGATGGAGGCGAAAAGCAAAAACGCCCGTGTGTACGAGATTTCGGCGCACGTTAAAGATCCCCAGGTGGTCAAAATTAATCCGGAGCCCTCCACTACGGCGCGCCTCATCGCCTGCGTTGCGTCGGCGCGTTAAACCCTCACAATCAATCAATCAATAACGCCGGATCCACTACAGTTGGAGAGGGCAGGGGTACGTGTCCAGTAATTTATGAATGTCTCTTGAGACAGACGAGCTCGGCGCTACACGGCGCAAATCCCGTACGGCCGCCGTTAATTCCGTGTAAATTTGTAGTGTGAAGCTTCCATGGGCTTGAAGAAGTGCCGGTATAGCGCTTGCAGTCCGTCCCGGATGGCTCTAAGCTCCGCCAGCATAGAAGTCCAGGTGCGGTGTGCTCCATAAGCCCAGTTTTGGTTCGCTTCTGAATGAGAGGGACATTCAATCGCCGTAGTTAAAACGCCGTCTTGGGCCCCAGCGTCCACAAATGCCTCTACAACGTGGGGCTGGTTCACAGGCGCTAGTAATGGTACGCTCCCGGATTGCACTTCTGCGTTTCTGGTCGACCTACTGTGGAGTCGAATTAGTGGCCAGTTGTCGGTCACTTGATGGTACAGCCAGGGCGGCCTAGTTGCAGGGTGGGCTGGTAAGGCGGTTAGAGAACGGCCTATGCAGATCGCCAACGGCGCTGCCTCCGCAACAAAATTAAGTTTGTGCTGGCGGCTTAGCGGCGCTGATGTACAAGCTCATGCAGGGTTTTAATTTGAGTTTCTGCCTGAATAGATGGTATAGGCGTTATTTGAGGGAGGCAGGTGATCGTCCGCATCGCAGCTCTATTAATTGGTTCAAGTCGGGCCCACTCCGCTTGGGTTATATGCTGCAATTGAGCCTGATAGACAAGGCGAGGCTGAAGTATTGACCGCACCAAGAGTCGGGCCATTTTGAAGCAGGAACCTCCAGACTTTTGTGAAATGCGTCGGGTAAGGTGTAGCATTTCACCCGCTTGTTGGCGGACCGATCGAAGCCACAAGGCAGCTGACCCTGACGATGAAATCTCCAATCCCAGCACGCGACGAGAGGTGATTGATTTGATTGATTGTAGGGTTTTACGCGCCGACGCAACGCAGGCGATGAGGCGCGCCGTAGTGGAGGGCTCCGGATTAATTTTGACCACCTGGGGATCTTTAACGTGCGCCGAAATCTCGTACACACGGGCGTTTTGCTTTTGGGCCTCATCAGAAAAGCGGGCCGCCGCGGCGGGGAATCGAACCCCCGACCTCGTGCTCAGCAGCGCAACGCCTTAGCCACTGAGCCACCGCGGCGGGTGCGACGAGAGGTGACAGTGCGCACAGGCTGGCTGAAGGGTTATAGCGCGATCGGTGACATCTCCAGTCTACGACTGCCCAAGCGTTGCCCATAGACAGACTGGCTGTCTTTTCGACTGTAAGAGAGAGACCAGCGTGTTGACACAATTTTTTGGGTCAGTTAAAGCTTGTTGCAGGCTCGCGGCTTGCGAGACAGGTCTGGGTGGACATTCCATATAAGCTCGTCCGCGTACACCAGCAGGTGTAGGCCTGATATGGAGCCAAGATGCCAGGCAAGCGGCAGCATAACTACGTTAAAGAGGAAGGGTGAAGTCACCGACCCCTGAGGCACTCCACGGACGGGCGTAAAATGGCCATAACTAGCCCCACCAATCCGTACTGAAAATGATCTTTCGGTCAAGAAAGTCCGGATGAAAGAGCGGACCTTTTCCGGGACAAGTAGGCTTTGGAGAACTTCCAGGATAGCGCTGTGGCTGACGTTTGTCATATGCCTTGTGAATGTCTATGGCAAGCAACGTCCGCACTTTGTGAGATCGGACTCCAAGTAGCATCATTGATGATAAGTGCTCAAGTCCATCCTCTCTTCCCAGACGAGGTCTGAACCCAGTGTGTGCCGAATAGTACCACCGGTAATTGTCCATCCACCGCTGAAGTCGCGTAGCCAGTATTCACTCCGACAGTTTCCACAAGCTGCACATTAATGCGATTGGGTGCAAATTGTGCAGATGCTCGAGTGGTTCGCCTGGCTTCGGTATAGGCACGATATCTGCTCGGAGCCATGACTCTGGTATTTGGTCCGAGAGTAGCACCTCATAGATGGAATCGAGGAGACGGCTCAGGGCCGGATCGTCGACTTTCTTTTAAACCTCGTATGTAAAGCCGTCTGGGCCGGCAGATGACCGAAGTTTCACCTGGTCTATCGGAGCTAGGAACTCTGCCGTGGTGAAACTACATCGAAGACAAATACTTCCGGGTTCTTGCCTGATGCCAGGCACGCATTGGCTGCTGCATCCGCAGTGCGGATGACTGATTCCATTGCTCGAAAAGTACGCCAAATAGACGATGTGGTGGACGAAGGGCCGAGCGACTTACACCAGCCAAGCCTTCGTTGCCGTGAAGGACGTTTCTCATGTCGTCTGGCTGCAGCGGTCAAGCGTTCCAAACGCGTTCGAGCCGGCGCACACGACGGATCTCGCGAGGCAGCTACTTCAGCCTCTTTGCGCTGGGCCCACAGCGGGAAAGGTCAGAGGTCAGGGTTTGGCCGGCACTCCTCTACCCACGTCCTCCGAATGGCACTGCTCAGAGCCTCTTTAATCACAGTGGTGGGGTCTGTTCTGAGGGCCGTCATGGTTGCATCGATGTTGCACCGAAACTCATCCCAGTTTACTATAGTGTAGCTCTGCCGAAGCCGATGCGTCGAGTTCGGGGCAATGCCAAGCCTGGTAGGGTGATGATCACTGCTCCAGCAGTCGGCCTCTCGCTGCCAAGATACCAGTGCACTCCCATGCCAACAGGTTAAGTCGGCTGAGTAGGGCAGCAACCGGGGATGAGTGAATCGACGCGTAGGACATGATGTATCATTTAGTAGTGCCAAATGAGCATCGTTGAAATGTTCAAGTAACTTACGTCCACTTTCACTTGAGTTAGGGTATCCCCAATCGCAATGGAGTGCATTGAAGTCACCAGTTACAAGTATGGGACAGGCAGCGTTCGAACGGCGCAGAGATGTTAGCCAGCCCAATCGTACCCGGGTGCACGTCTACGTGTGGCCTCACATAACACAATACAAAAAATTATTGCAAACATGGTTAGTTGGCACCTTACCGCAACCACTTCTCCTGCCAAGCCGTAGTGAGCACCATGCTTCTAATGGAATCGGAGAGTTTGAGTTTTGTGGATAAGATTGCGGTTCAAATAAATTGTGGCTTTGCAGGTGGAGACGTAGTTGAGCCACAACGCCCATCAGGTTATGAAGGCGTTGCGAGGTCAAAGTTGGGAGGCGCGGTAAACCGTTCGTCTCTTGGAGCAGGAACGCCCAGGCTCGAAATTGCCTAGGTGAAGGACTTTTCCGAAGCTCACTAACCTTCGTTGTGAGACCCCGGAAGTTCCACTGTATATGATTGTGGGCCAGGCATAGTAAAAAGGGGTCTAGCGAAGTGCCATTGTTTCGCTTGGCATGAACGTCCAAGCAATTACGCTTCATTGTCGTTCACCGTGTTCCACCATCAGCATCATCTCCCCCCTCGCTTCTTTGCCCGGGCTCGCTACTCCACCAGGTTACCCTGTTCAGGATTGTCGCAACAAGGCTCGCGCAATAAAGCCCTGCTACAAGACTCCTGGCGTGTAGCGGCTTTCTCTCCTTTTAGCGCCTTCTCTCATAACTTCGACTTTCCGCCGCTCTTGCTTCTTCCGGCATTGTCGGCTCGCGTATTAAACCGTCGCATGCATCTAACTCGCGTGTTAGGGCTGGCTTAGCGTTCGCCTATATTACACTCTGCTCTTGCCATGCGCCTGTCAGCCCATGCCATGTGCCTTAGTTTCAGTTATGCTTTGCCTGCCAGTTACTTTCCTTACCCCACTGCAACAATTTGTCATGTTCAGGTCAGAAGATGAAATTACGCAGCCCCACTCATGCTTGTTCAGCGGATTAGAAGGCTGAAAGCAAGCCTTCTAACTTGCTTTCAACATTCTGATTCGCTGGCCGATCGTGCTTGTTTTATCATATTTTCTTTCTTTCTGCCCACACGAATATTAATTGAGTAACTTGGTAGCCGTGAAACTGCTTGGGTGCCGTGACACTTCGGAGATATTCTACGTGTCCCGTGCTTCAAGATTTGCGCTGTTCGGTAGGCAAGTGAGTGCGTGTATTTGCTTGATGTATTTTGCTTCGTTTCGTAAAGTGTTGTTTGCTACCATGTCCGAATTCAATGTGTTCGTTGCTTTACCTTCTATATTCATTGTATATATTTTCAATGGGATTTTTTTCGATTTCTTACAATCTACACATTTTGGTAACATTGTATTCTTATGTTCCTTTAACTATTTTGACACGGTATGTTATGCACTCTTAGCCACGCCATGTATTGGTCTCTGGGCCTGAGTCGAGCTATTTTACACAGCGTTTCGCGTAGGAATCCACCTACGTTCCCCTAAAAAATAAAACGAATTGTCTTGAATCTTTTGCTTGCTGGCACAGACCCGAAGCAGTAACTAAGTGGCTAAGGCATTGCGCTGCTGAGGCCAACGACACGAGTTTGCTCCCGACCATGGAGGCTGCTTTTAAAATGGAGGCGGGAAGCGAAAACGCCCGTGCGCCAAGATTTCTGCACACGTCGACGATTATCAGGTGGTCGAAATTAATCCGGAGCTTTCCACTACGACGCGCCTCATAGCTAAGGTGTAATTTTGGCGCGTTAAACCCCCAAATTAAAAATTCAATACTTGCTTGTACAAAAGGCAAATGTGCTACAAATACTCAGCAAGCGATTTTTAGCGGCTGTGCAAAACAAGCCTGCGAAACGCTGAGCCCGGCTTCCTCACTGCCGACGCAGGACCGAGGTAAGGGAGGTAGCATATCCCTGACAGACGTCGAGTTAAAGTACGTATCCAGCAGCTGGATATTTGAGACGAATAGCGTGAAACCAGGAAAAACAGCACTTCCTCATAAATTTCAGGATTTCTGCTCAGTGCCAAAGCGCGTTGAGAGTTTAAAAAACAAAGCGAACAGAGCCGCATGTTTCCTGAACGTGAAGGGCTGCCCTGGAAGACGCCCGAGGCATTTCGAAGTTTTTGTTCTGAAGGCAAAGTCAGCGCAGCAGCTGCCATCTTTTACAGCAGATAAAGTTAGGTGGGCCCTTTCCCAAGTTATCCAGCTTTTGCAAGTCAGCACACGGGAATTTCATTACTGCGAGAAAGGGACTTGCCGTTACGCTGTTCGCAGCTTTATTAAAAACTTCGTTGCCCCCTCTCTGAATTACAGCCGGGCGAGGAGAAAACATAAGACAAAAAAGGGGCGCCTTAACTTGCACAAGGTCCGCAGATGCGATAGAAACATGAAATGAGCGCGAAATATAAAAATTTAGAAAAAAAAGGATAGGATGTTTTTTCTAAAACATTTTCCCGCAACCTCTTTCAATGGGGTCGTGTAAAGCTAAATAACACGAAATATGAAATTAGGAGCCATTCCATTGAGTGAAGGTAAAAGTTGCACAAAGTACTCATTACACATATGGCTAAACAATATACCCGATTTTATTTTTCCCACCATTTCATAATGCTAGTTGCTATACAAAGGAGGGAACAGCGCACATTCTGACAAAGGACGGACAGAAACACATTGTGGTGTGTGTTTCTGTCCGTCCTTTGTCAAAATGGGCGCTGTTCCCTCCTTTCTATCTCACCACCAACCAGCCCAACATGCTACCCCTTTGGATTAGTTCCTATAGCTTTGGGATACTTCGTGAAACTTGTAGGGACAAGAGTTTTATCCTACCAGACAAATATGGAGCACTTCGTTTCCTTCCCGTAGAAGCGCATGTCATGAAAGCAGACGGAAATTCCTAAGCCTTGGCAGCCTCACTGTGAACTTACCTAGAAAAGTAAACAAAATTCGCCGTTATCTAGTCACCTTAACAGCCGATTGGACACCAGAAAATTGTTTTTGGAAAAGTTTCGTGTAAAGAAGAGTTGACGCCGCCTGCCGCGGAGCATGCGCAATACGTTTGGCGTTGCCGCAAGTTGTCTTTGCCCACACTGCGCAAAATGCACCGAAGTCTAGCCCAAATACTAGGCAGGGCTTAAGTAACGAAAGACTCAATTCGGTGCTTTAGGAACAAACGTCAAACTGCCATGTCGGACAGATTGCCAAACCTACATGAATCGTTTTGTGCAAGTGAAAGTTCATCAGCTAGTTCCTAAATGTGCAAATTGACAATTAGTTACCATTGTAAATAATTTGTCGAAGTATCTTTTTTCACCGATTGACGAATCCAGGACCTCGAGTGTTTTTCTTGTCTTGAGCATTATTCATTAGTTTGCTTTCTTCTCCCGCGAATTGATTGATTTGCCCACTGCAGGATTGCTTACACGACGTATGTGTTGATTTATTGATTTATATTTGATTGATTGATTTATTGGTTGGTTGGTGGGTTGATTAATTGAACGCTTGATTGATTGATTGATTGATAGATCTATTGATTGATGGCTTCTTCTAGTAGTCAATACCACGTGATCGAACATTTATTGTACTCTTACTCTACTCCCTGTGTTAAGGATGAGTGATTGCTTGATTGACTATTTGATTGATTGGTTGATATATTTTTATTTACTTATATTTTTTATTTATTCCTGTAGTATTCAATACAGCGCGATTGGACATTCATTGAGTGTACATTTACTTTTCTCCCTCTGTTCAGCATGGGATTGATTGATTGATCGATTGATCGATTGATTGTTAGATTGATTGATTGATTGATTCCTCTAGTATTCACTACCGCATGACCGGACATTCATTGATCGTACACCTACTCTACTCCCTCTGTTCAGCACGAAATTGACTGTTAGATCAATCATTTGATTGATTGATTGATTGATTGATTGATTGAATTGATTGATTGATTGATTGATTGATTGATTCCTCTAGTATTCAATACCGCGTGATCGGACATTCGTAGACCGTGCACCCTAATCTACTCCCGCTCTGTCTTGCAGGATGAGGCCAGTCTTCCTCGCCCCGGCCGAGGCGCATGCGGCGGCCCCCTTGAGGAGGGAGACATGAGCCGCTCTGGTCGGCTTCTACCTTGTCACGGGGCACTCGCACTATACCTCCTCACCGGTGCCTTTGCGGTCTCCGTCTCAGCGTGAGTACCGTCAGGAACTACCCAGTCGAACCCTGCCTCCTTGTGGCAATAGCTTTGAGCAACGCGTCAACCGTAAATTTATAACGATTCAATCGGAGGTTATTCGACATGCTTCTAAAAGTCAGTGTGCTTAGTGATGTGTTGATATATTTCTGGAACGAACTCGAGAAATTGTTTTTGGGGAGCGATTATTTTTCTTCTTTAATAAGGCAAGGAGTCAGAGACTGTCACGACTCCTATACAGTTATCGTCTTCCAGCGACAACTTTTTTCCCAGCGGCACATTTGAAAGGCGCTCATTAAGTCAGTGCTTCGTGGATAATGTGTGCTGCTTTATGGCCCTTTCACACTTGCGACTGGAGCGATAGAAGCGACGAGATTTCTGTCGTTTTAGTCCCCCGGTGATCGCTTTTGTCGTTTAGTTCTCGACTGACTTTTGCCTCGGCGACAGAAATCGCGTCGCTGTTGTCGCAGAGTGAACGGGCCTTTAAATGTAAATTGGCGATCATACATCGATTTAGACTCAAGAGACCGAGAGGGAAAGCAATAAAAGCGAACAACATAAATTAAACGATCGTGTCAGATCGTACCATTTCTAATTGGTATTCCACATCGAAGCACCAATTTTTCACACGATGTAAGCGCAACTTTTTTGATGTCTCAGATACTTGCGAAGAAACTGTGTAAGCGGGTTACACCCGTCGTTGTGTTTCTGCGAGTAAACGTCTGACGCTTAACTCATCTGCGTGAAAATTAAGTTAGTTCCCATTAAGACAAGCTCGTTTAACACGAATTCTCGCTATATGCGAACAATGTGGTGACGCTTGTTTGGTTTTTCATAGACCCAATGCAAAAAAGATCTGCTTAAAACGAACAGCCTTCCAGGTACTCTTCGGTTAAGACGAATAACTTTCGGGGTGACCACCACTGCTCGCGATTCTGGGTAGCGAACATGGCAGTCTTGGCGGGGTGCGACGGGGCATTCACGCGACCAGAGGGAAAGAAAAGAAAAGAAAACCCCAGCGCGAAGTGAATTCGTGCTGCGGAGGAAGGGAGGGAAAAAAGACACGTGGATAAAGGTGCCACTTCTCCCACCCTTCAACCCGCGGAGCCAGCGGCAAAGCAAGAAAAAAAAGCGTGACGGCGAGTTTTGTGGCCACTCTGCTCTGGAAGAGAGAGGCGCAAAACTAGGAGGATAAAAGGTGTAAAAAAAGCGACGACGTAGCAGCTCTCCTGACCCATTGCCCTTCCTCAGCGGGAGCATGTGAGTTCGTGTCGGTTCGCGTGGCGAGTCCCACCGCGTCACCGCCGAGAAAACGAGGAGTTCCCTCTCTGTCTCTGCTGCGTTGTCGCTTGAGGTAGCGGGCGTAGTCTCAGTCGCGCTTGGACTGGATAAAACCAGGGAAGAGTTATTGAAGACAGTCTTTATCAAGTTGCGTACTCAAATAAATGATGTCTTTGTCTTCTTCCTCCATTGTAAGGCCACTACATTAACCGTCTTTACGCAAGATATTTGCATGCACTTGGGCGTGTTGCCGAGTCTTTTTTTTTGCGAAGGCTTCTGATAAGACGAACAAATCCTCATAATCCATTCGAGTTCGTCGTAACGGGAGTTCACTGTAGCTGAAAGTTTATTTTAAAAAGGCAATTTAACGAAATTGTTGAGAATGCGGGGGCACATTTCTCCCGGAAACAGTATTACGAAAACCGCCCATTAGTCGGAACCACACTGAAGGTTGCTTAGCAGGCGGGAATAAACATAAGAGCACTCATGTTAATTTTTCTTGACTTCCATAAATCTCGCTATATCTCACTACGAAAACCAGCCTACGTCCTGACTAATTTAATTGTCATGACAGGAAAATTTGCAATGAAAATAGCGGCTCTTTAGGACTCTGAAGACATCAACTTCTAAAACCACCATTTTCTTGAATCGAAGTGCACTGATACAATGATGTTAACCTCACCAAAAAAACAACAACAAAAAAACCACCCAGGAGTGTACGAGCAAAAGTGTTTTTTAATTTGATTTTTTGTGGTAACCTCTGATACGTCCTGGCAGCGTATCTTGGAATTGCGTATGGTTTAGCTGAAAGCCAATTTTGTTTTTTCACCGAGTTCGTTCTAAACGCTCCTATTAAACGCCAGCCCGTCAGAGATGCGAAATGAGCCCTGGTGTGCGCAAATAAATCCCCCGGTCGTCGTTTACTTAGTGGTAATCAGCACTACAGATCGCTGTCAGGGTTCTTTTTTTTTCCCTCTCAGCCACGCATTCCAATCTCCCTGATAATAGCCAGAGAGTGCATTCGTGCATAAGAGCGTGCACTCGCTTTGGCTTACCCATCCTCTACTCGCACACTAGCCAGGCTCGGTATGAACGCAGAAACGTCGAGTCTCCAACAAAAGCTAAACGGCAAAGAGGGAGTCACCATTTATATATACCGCGTGGCGGGGTTGGTTTTTTCTGCCGCCTCTAAACGAACCTTATCAGGAGCTCGCAGCCAGTGCAGAAAACCATGGCCCGGCTTCGAAAAGCTTGCGCTGAAAAACCGAGGCGGTACACGCGAACGGAGCACACCGAGATAGAAGGCGGGCGCCAAACGTCTTTCCCGCTTTATTTATTAAGCCTATCTGCGTTTACATAGCGGGTTTCTTGTTGGGTGCGCTTGGAAGAGCACGCTTCGAGGGGAGGGTCTTCTTGTTCGTGGCAACGCTCCATTTGAAGAGACGCTTTTCCCCGCTTTTACAAATAACGGAGTAGGATCGAGATACTGTCTCGTTTCGCAATCAACGTTGGCGCTTCAGTGAGCAGAAAAAAATGGGGAAAAAGAAACCGAGTATTTTTGAATCTTCGAAGGAAGGAAGCTAATATAGGTTCCTTGCAGCCGTTTCACCGAGCAAAAGTAAAAAGCGAAAGAAAAACAAATAAACTCTCTTTGCAACTTTGTATGGTTTTAGAACAGTTGAGAATCCATTCTCAGCTTTTATGCGATTACTAAATTGAGGAAAATCTGGTATTTTACAGGGTCGCCGGGAATTCTGGTTTTCCGTGGGTAGAGAAAAGGATTCCTGTTCAGTTTATGTTCAAACTTTAACAAATGGTAGGAGCGTAAATATGACTTTCTTGATTGGTGGATGTGTTAGTATGCTGGAAGATAACTCAGACTGGGCGAGAAAATGGTTGCGGGCCCGGGCTATTTAAGCTCCTTATTGCTAAGCTAAATTTCTAAGCTCCTAATATAGTCATGTATTTAGAAACAGCTCGAAGTTAGGTGGGCAATATTCGTGGAAACGAAATTTTCGCTTCCTGAAGTGAAACCGTAAACCGTTCGAAATATAATGTTCCTCGTCCGTAGTTTTCAGCTACTGGTAGCTAAAAAAAGCTTTGGCTGTTGCTATATAAGAGTGCCTGGTTGGCACGCAATAGTTAAGAGAACCGATTGTTGACAGATGGAGTGTTATGAGGCTAACTGCCGTTCGTCTGTATAAATGACGTGAAATCCTGGTAGAATGATTTATATTCGAAAAGGTTTATTCCAAGGGTTTAGTGAATGCTTGCAAAACAATGCTTTCTAAGATCTTGCAAAAATCTTTTCTCCACTAACAGAATTTTGCAAAGTCAATGTCAAGGCCTGAGTAGGAAACCTTGCGATGTGGGCGTGGTTTCGGGCAAAAAATTGTATCGAAAATTTTCTCTCAGTATGTAAACTTCACGTAACACTGCAGCCCATGCCATATATTATTTCTGCTGTTGATCGGCTCTATCCAGAGCATTATCAGCAGGAGCGTATTTTAGCGTACAATCTGTTCATATTTTGCATGCACTACTAAAAAAACTCAAGTTCCAAAGATTGAGTCGGCGCTGTGGATGGCCGTTCTTGCAGTGTTTTTGACAGCGTTGCCTACTGCATGCTAGCTTCTGAATTCTCAAATTACCCCGCTTTAAGTTGTGAACTGGCTCTGCACTGAACTTGATTTTGGCTGTAGCACGCTCGTGAGCATAGACCCATGCTCAGAGGTCAGATGTTTGCTCTAGGAAATGAAGGCGCTAACTGTAACAAATTGACAGAAACCAAACTTGGATTTTATTCCCCTAAGATGCATTTGGTGGGATCGTCTTACGTTGGACTAAGCAGCGCTCATCCGGTTGAACAGAGAAGAAAGACTATACAATGCAAAATCAGACAAATTGTATAATTCCAACGCCTCAGTTCCCTGTAAATAATACCAGACTACAGCGGGTTTTTTACAAGAGATAGGATCGACAAGATATGAATTTAAAAGCGACGCCGAATAGATTTGGGAACACCATATAATTACATTCTTACCAGTCCAAAGTCTAGAATGCGTTGGTCATGTTTGAGTTGTTCTGGAAGATTTACCCTATTTTTTGGAACAAAACTGCCCTCGAAACTGGTTTATTGTTGGCACTTTGTTACATGTTTGTTGCTTGCTTGAACGAATGAGCGAACGACTTAACGAGCGAACGAACAAGCGAGCTAACGAGCGAGTGAACGAAAGAACAAGCGAGCGTACCAGCGAGTCGAACGAACGAACAAGCGAACGATTTAACGAGCGAGTGAACGAACTAGCGAACGACTTAACGAACGAACGAATTAACTGACGGGCGGACGGACGGGTGGACAAACGGAGGAGCCAACGAAATTCCAATATTTATAGCAAAAAACCGGCGTCTTGAACAGCGAAACAGTACAGAACTGTTTTTAGACCAGTTTGTCGTTTATGCGCCAATTTATAAGGTGACCGTTAAAAACGTGGTGTTTTCTTTTCCTGGAAAATTGAAGAAGTCGGGCTGTAACTTGCACTACGTGGTGAAATTAAAGATAATTAGCGAAATTAGGCCCAACGTGTTGAGCTACGCAAATCGGAAACAAATAAAAGGTGCTGTCCTTTAACAAAAACTAGTGTATCGCTTGTTTCAAATCAGCGGGATGACGTTCTCGGAAAAATACTTAGAAAAGGTTCATTAGCACTTCCAAATTGCCGAATTTTTCTCGTGTGCTTAGCGCCCCAGGTTCATTGGAAACATACTCTGTAATGTTCCCCTAAACGGAACTGCCAGACCTTCCATGGCGAAGCTTTGTTGTAGAAGAAAATTATCGCTGCAGCAACCTGTCCTTTGACGAATGAACCTTTCCTTTTTCTTTTTAGTGGCCACAGCTGGAACACAATGAGAAGTGACGAAAACCTGGACATCTCCTCCATTCTACCTGCCAACCCGCAAGATTACGACAACCTCGCGCCGCCAAGGGAAAACGGTAAAGAAAGTTTCGTAATACGTTATCCTTTGTTAGGGGCGCACAGAGAGTCTCTTTTTATCCCTGCAGTAAAGTTACTTCGGGCGCATGCATCAGAGTTTGACTATGGTTCTTCAAGGCAAGCGTACGTTAGAGATGAAAGGGCGGGTCGAGCGCGTTGCTTTTCACCATCGTGCACTTGAGGAGAAAGAAATAGACCTCGGTTTATGTTTTGTTGTCTTTTCGTCCTCGTCCACTTGGGGAGAAAGAAATAGGCCTCTGCATTGTATCTTGCTGCTCCTTCACGTCGTAACAAGCAGAGCCATGGAGTACCTCTACGCACTCGAATTTTGAAGTCGCCTTGAATTGTATTCCTGTAACTGAGTGTGGTATTGGTGTATGCCTTTGTACGAGTTACTGTAATGCTCAGCCTTCTGCCCAATAAGAGTGTGCAATAGAAAACAAAAAAGGTCGATGAATGTTCGGGAGCAAGAACAGACACTCTTTTATGTGTATTTTTTGTTTTTTTTATTTTTTCGTGCACTGGAAAGGGTTCATTGGACATACGCGAGAAAGCAGACATTGATTGGGCTACTTTTTAAGAAATTAGATTAGAAATGTGTTGCGTCACCAACTTTCTGGTCACGTTACAACAGTGCAAGCTCAGATTAACCAGAAAATACCTCCTGTAAAAAGGTCTTCGAAAAATAAATGAATGAACGACCAAATGAACGAAACTTGAGGGAAGGAACTTGGGCAAAATTCGTTCATAGGGGACGTTACGTGCTTTGTAGAGCGCCTAGCTGCCAAAAACAATGTACACTATACTTATCATTCTTCCCTCTTAACGCTGCCTTCCGAAGCTACAGCCCATTTCTGCGCAGGCTGACGTGGCTTTGCAATATTTGTTACTAACGCCTCAAAAGCGAAGTCGTTCAGAGTAAAACTTTTACGTAGGAAATGAAACAGGCCTGTTCAAGTCTGTCTTGACTGCCACGGATTGTCGATTCCTTGGGCGCTCTGGACTTGCTATTCTACAGAAGAAACTATGCTGTGACATCTGGGGTTAAGGCGCCGTAAAAATAAATACTGTGTGAGCATTTATGGCCCTTTTTTGTCGCTTTCAGCGCATTTTTGCGACGTCTTTGCTTTGTTCAAAAAAATACAATGTAGCCCGCATTAAATGTTTCCGAATCCCTCAAGCGTTCAATGCCTCAAGTAAAGAATTTAGGAAGTTTATGTGCCACGCTAGTTGGGTTCGAAAGGGGTACGTACGAATGCTGTCAAAATTTTAATGCGCGAATTTTAACCTAACCATGTTCGGCGATGGGCTGCATTTTTGGTGACTTGCTAGTTCCTTCGTAACTGCTTCTAATCTTCTTTTTGAACGTCATTAATATCTTTTAAGGACAGGAAAACAATTATTCTTTCTGGGGGGTGGGGGAAACGCGTGCCTTTTAACTACACGTTATGTTTGTACCCTTGTGAATGCCACACTTTAAATTATGACGTTTCTCACCTCGATTAGTCACCTTCGCTCAAGAAAGCGTGCTTTCTTTTTCTTTATTTTAACATAACACCTGCGTTGTTTTTTACCGCGTCCGCTTCACCCTTTTTCAAACGTGAGCTGATCTACGCGTGGCCATGAATGAACCAAGCTTTCTCTTCATTACTGCATCATACATTGCGCAATTGGTGTCACATATTTTGCACACGCAATCTTTGTTGATAGAAGATGCCGAAGAGATCTTATCACACCTTTTTGTTTCTTTTGCGCAGGCAAGCCAACGCCGGTGAAGTTTCATGTGACCGTCCTCAGTCTAGACTCCATCGACGAAGGTTCAATGGTAAGCAAAAAAAGAAAAACGAAAACAAGATCCGTTACACCGGTTCCTTCTTTTCTTTACTAGGAAATCGGAGCACCTGACACAAGCTAGAAAGACTGCGTTAAAGTGACAAGCAGAATACTGCTGAGTATAACCCGAAGTTCGGCGTATTTCGCTTAGTAGGCGTGCATGTCTAGCCGAACCGCAGAATGCACTTTCGAGCCAGGGAACTTGAACTTTACGAAACGATAGGGCAGCCCTTATTCCCCGCGTGATAATGGCCCAGTCTTTTCAGCTTCCCGCCTTTCGTCGCTGAACGCCTGCCTGCGAAGTGCTGAAGGATCGTTTTAAAGGCGTCAGGATTTATAGCTGACTCCCATCCGAGACCTGGCGGAGCTGCGGAGTCGGAAAATTGAGGCCGACATCAAAGGGCCCTTCTTTCATCCCGAGACTCCATCTCCGTGAGGCGGACTTCCCCTTCCGCTTGGGAATCGATGGCGTGAGTGCAGGAGTAGGAATGAGGAAACGGAAGTAACCAGCCCCATAGGATAACCTGTGTGTCGTCTACGGCATGGTCCGATGCGTAGAGAGAAAGTTCGGCGAGATGAGGAGCATCCTCTCTTCTTCCTTCCGCCTCCACCTCCTTATCCTGTACATCTGCGGGAATTCTTCCGCATCTCTCCGGCAATGTCTGCTTCTCCGTCTGTGCCGCCGCAGTTGCTTCCGATGCTCCACCGCGCCTGTAATGTAGAGTTGGCGTATTTTTGTGACGCTGTCATGCCCTCTTCCACTCACTGTGGCTGACCGACGAAAAAATAGAGCGAAAAGAGTACGTGCCAGTAGTGGGTGGATGAGATAATAAACGCTGCCTTCTGTCTTGGGCCCCAAGGTAAACCAAAAGAATGCGATTAGAAGCGGGCAAGTGTACGAACACAGATGCAGTAGTTCATAGTGCAGGAAAGCTTTTCTTCAACGTTTGTACTTCCGCTTAGGTCGCCTTCCAAGGTGACGGCATGAAATCTGCGTAAGCAAGTGGCACTCCGCAAGGAAGTGGCAGTGTTTAAAAATGTGAACGGGAAAATAAGTATGCGATAATTCAAACACCCGTTAAAGCGGAATTTTTGTTTGTGCCCAAAAAAACACTGTTGATTGTGAAACGGCAGTCAAAGAGAGAACAATCTAAAATCGGTTCATTGATGCCAATATTGCAGGCAAGGGACTTCAGCCGAGACGTGGCCTTATCTCCAGCAAACAGAATGCATGTTTCAATGGGCCAAGGCCTCCTCGCATATTGCGTTTGCGCAGACAGTCCTGTCGGGCATGTGATCGCTCCTATTCACAGAAACAATAAAAGGGAACATGAGGCGCTGGGCTTTTTTCCCGAAACACAGATTCTTGGAATTCCGGGCTGTAATATCTCTTCAAGAGCCCTGCAGAGGGTATTGGGTTATGACATTTTATTTCTATATTTTTTTAATCTCCCCCCTAACTTCGGTGCTTTGCGGTTTGAAGGTGGGAAAGGGTAGCAAGTACCTCAAGTACTAACTACTAGACAGCGCAATAAACCAATCTGTTTTGTGCCTGACAATCGCAACCAAAAATATACCATTAATTCTGTGTACGTGCAAACCACATATTAGAAATTAAAAGGAAAATCCGCCAGCAGACTTTCTTAAAACAAGAAATTGTCGTACTTCCTTTCTTCAGCAGTCCGAAAACGAGATTTTCAAAGAAAATGGCTACTTTGAAAATACCTTGAAAAGCTCTGCCACTGTTTCGCTTTCAGGCGCGAAGCCTCTTAGGGGCTCGGGCTGTTGGCGTCTCATGTCGCCGTCGTAACCGTCGTCTCATGTAGTCACGGTACACCGAGACCCTCGTTTACGCCTCGGGCTAGAACGTATCGCGTGCTAAAAAAACACCGGGACACTCGTTTACGCCTCGCGCTAGAACGCTTCGTGCTTGAAAGACACGAGACTTTTACAGCAAAGCTGCATACCTCTACCCCTAACGGTTTAATCTGCGTCGGCAAAAACGCCAAGGCGCCAAGAACACACTTATACACTGCATGCTTCGCCTCCCCCCTCAGTTTCCGTTAGTGGAGATGGCCCGGATTTTTTAGATTGTAATAATCCATCGACGCCTCCGCACTGTGCAGACGTACGTGGCGGACATCTTCATGTCGCAGTCGTGGCACGACCACCGACTGCGGTTGCCGCGGAATATGACGTCCAAGTACCGCCTGCTCCCGGTCAACTGGCTGCAGCAGATGTGGAGGCCGGACTCGTTCTTCAAAAACGCCAAGCGCGTCACGTTCCAGGAAATGACCATTCCCAACCACTACATCTGGCTCTACGCGGACGGCAGCATACTCTACATGGTTAAGTGAGTACGCATTCATCTCACAAATCACTGGTTACCTGGTTTGTTGCGTGAAGCTTCCCGAAAAATAGGACATGGGACCATTCAATAGACAGTTTTTTAGAACATCTCGTCTTGTTAAAGCTGTGTTGTACATAAAGCCAAGCGTGTAACGTGAATTTTTTTTCATCTTGCATTCATAGCTTCAATGCGTTCAGTTTAGAAATAACGGTGATGATTGCTTCCAATTGAAAGCCACTGGAATATATCAGTGTTGTACGCAAAGTAAACTGGCTTTCGATGATGCCCTGTACAGCAAAGTCACGGCTAAATTTTTATTAATCAGGTACACTCACTTTACTCTGCACCTAATCAACTACTGGATGCCTTTTAATGTACTGTGGCGAACTTGAAGTGCATCCGCTTTGGTTTGTTTTAATTTCGTCCTTTTTTTTCATGTTCATCACGTCCTTATCTTATTTTTCTTTTCAGGCTCACTCTTCTCTTATCTTGCGCTATGAAGTTCGAGACGTACCCGCACGACACGCAAGTCTGCACAATGAAGATAGAGAGCCGTGAGTACAATGCCGATATTTTTGCCGCCTCCTTGTGTTCTTGTTAACGTCTCAACTTTGTTGACGTGACTTGAAATATTTCGACATATCCAGCAAGTGTTATTCGTACTCTTAAGGTACAAAACAGACACCGACACCACTGTCGCGACGAGGATTACAAGGCCGATTTCACAGAAGCCACAATTACCAACAGGCATGAAACACCCTAAATCGCGGACTGTTAAGAAGGGTCTATAATTAATTTAACCAGACAGAAAAGGCTTACGTGAGAGACTTACTCGCATTACGCGTTTTTACATGTTTTTGTCTAGCGCATGCTATAAGGGAAGCTTTATGATCAGTCTTCCGTACCACTACCACCTCCTGACCGCTCTATGAGCACGGGAACTCCATCCCCGACACTCCAGACAGCAGCTAAAACAACGCTATTTGATATCAGCTATACACGCATTGATGTTGGCTTAGGGTAATTAATATTAGGAGCACTCCCCATTCAGTTTTGACACACGTGCACACGCGCGCACACACACACACGCAAAAATACATATACAAGCAAAGGTAAAACACGTAAAACGTGGGCACGGACGCTCTAAATATATTTGGATGGGCTCTACAACTCATAAACGCTTTTACTCTTTCCTTCGCATCTCGAAGCATTCTGAGAGCTGTAGTTATCGCCATAAAGGAGCGGTAATGCGTGATTTGCTCGTCGCAGCAGATACGCCTTGTGTGGCTGCTTTGATTTTATGGCGAGTTTTTTTAAATGGCTATCGAATTATTTTATTGCTGCGACTGAAAGCAACCCAGCCAATAGCTCCTAGATCGCTCTAATGACGTAATTCAAGTGCTCGGAGAACGCCGAGATTGGAAAAGAGCGAAAAAACGTCTGCGCCAGTTTTTTTAGTTATCTGATGGGCATAGAAGTAATTTTGGGCTGCGGCATTTTGTGACACCCTATTCCAAGTACCGGATGTGTTTGTTGATTACGTTAAGAAATCATTTCATAATGATAGAAAAAAGTTGAAGAAAGTGTTGCAAGGTCAGACGACCGCTGTCAGTGGCAACGAATACTACGCGCTGACCATTTAACCGCACACCGTTTGTATTTGTTTTCAACATCAGTAGTTCTCTATGCGGTGCACATCTCGCTTCGTTCGTCTCGAGGGCAGAAATGCGGGACATTCTTGCGGCTCGCGATCGCAGTGTCGTACACAACGGACGACCTGGTGTTCAGCTGGGACGACGACGTGCCCCTGGTGGTGGACGACGCCATTGAGCTGCCGCAGCACAACCTGGTGGAGACGTCGCTCAGTGACTGCACCACCGTCTACTCCACGGGTAAGAGACCGCCACCCCGCATCTCACTAACCCCCTGCTCCTACACAGACCATTCGTTGCGGTGTAATCGTCAGGTCGTTTTAAGCAAATATTATATTGTAGGAGCTGCACGGATGTTTCATGTCGGCCAATAAAGAGTAGCGTATTTTCAAAATTAGTAGAGTTTAATTGAAATAATAGAGCTTTCTTAAAGGTTTGCCGCTGTTTGACCTGCGTCGGTCATGCCAGCGTTTGCACCCTTCTCTCTTCGTCGGGGTTACAAGTGCTTGCATGTCTAGTTTCCTTCGGCTCTGCGGGGTGGCGGTCCCGCCGTCAGGCAAGTTGCCGCTCTCAATTTCGAATTTTACTTCTTTTCGGTCGTCGTAACGGGGACGCAATGTATAAACGGAGCTCAAGCTTCCCCGGTCATCCCCCTTCACAGAGTGGAATGACTCATAAACTTTTTTTCACATCAGTCCTGTGTACTTCACGCTGTTATGTAGACCGAAATGATAGCTGGGGGTCATCTTGTGACATGTGTTCGAAGCTCGAAGTAAGCCGGTGAGAATTTTCGATAGAAATGTTTTGCCAAGGTCGCTTAGCAAAACGCGGGGGGCTCCATGGCGTAGTAGAATTTTGGGTAAGAAGTGAGCGATTTCGGTAGCGCTAGCTGAAGGAAGTGTAGCGGTTTCGGCGTACCGAATTAGATGGCCCACGGCCGTGACTATCCAGTGATGCCCTGCGGCTTTCGTATTCAAGTAAAGGTCAATACCAACCACTTCAAACGAGCTTGCTGGACCTGGAACAGGCAGGAGTAGACCGACAGAAAGTGACGTTGAGCGCTTTCGGTGCTAGCAGGGTACACAAGAGGCGACGTATTTGGCGACACTTAAGAAAGCGCTGGCCAAAAAAAGCGACCTCGAACGCGGTCATAAGTCTCCTGGAATCCAAGATGGCCTGCGGTCGTGTCATCATAAAAAGCTTCCAAAATGTGTGGACGGGAACGGGGCAGAACTGGAACCCATCTGGTATCACTGGTGTGGTTTTTGATGCTGTACGCTGCGCAATCTCGAAGCTGGAACTGCCTCAGTTGACGGGCTATTCGGTGGTCATGTCGAACCGGTGAGCCGATCAATTATTGTCCGGCAATAACTGTCCTCTTGACGGGCAACCAAGTCGCGGTCATCGTCAATCGTGATATCTATGGGTGTATAGGGCAATGATAGTGCGTTGGAAGGTCGTGCAACATCGTCTGAAGAAGGCACCAGCGGACTCCGGGAAAGCGCGTCCGCGTCGAGGCGCTTATGAGCAGACCTATAGACCACCGTGCAGTCATATTCTTGCAAGTGGAGAATCCAGCGCCCAAGTCGCCCTGACAGGTTTTTAAAGAAGACAGCCAATACGGAGCATGGTGATTCGTAACGACTGTGAAATGTCGGCCGTAAACGTATGCCGGAGCTTTTGTACGGACCACACAACAGCCCGACACTCTTGCTTTGTGATGGGGTAATTCTTTTCTGCGGATGTCAGTGAGCGGCTCGGATATGCAGCCACTTGTTCACGCTAGCCAGCATCGCCTTGCAGCAAGATGTTTTGTTAGGGGGCATGTGAGATAGTAAAAAGGCAGTAACTACTGACCTTAGCAGTACACAGTTATACAGTACTTGTTTGAACCTGTTCCAACGAGTGTTATATAGCGGGGTGATCATATGCTAAAAGAGGGCGATGATATGGTAGCATTGATCAATGCTACTGGATACCCATATAAATATTTACTTTCCAAGAAACCTTTCCAGAACGGTACAAAAAGTTTGTACAATTAGTCGTTTAAACTATTCAATGGAGTACTAGGGCAGCTATGAGCTATCAATTAACCTTGTACAATACGTTATAGACATGGTGCTTCAAATACATTAATCATTTATCCCCATTGTGCAAATGAAAGATACCGATTTTTCTTACATTTTTGAGCAAATACAATACAATATCTTTGTGCTACCCAGTCGATAGGCTGTATAGAAGACCCCGATGGAAATATTACCAGACAAGCATACCAACGCATAAAGGAATCATTAGGTAATTTTAGGACATATATACAGTAGACTCTCGATATTTAAACTCTCGGTTAATTTAAACAAATTTCGGTTGGCCCGACAGGTTGTTCCATGTATTTTAAAGCCGCATAATTCAAAGTGCTTCATTGCGTAAACTCGGTTAAATCGGTTGAATCCTTGTCTTTGCCGTAAAATATCTGCTGCATTTGTCGCTTCAAGTTACCGATTTGCATCCTTACATCCTAACCGTCAAAAATAAGGCAGATTACCTGCATACACGTGTGAAATCCAAACGGCAAGTTCTTGACTAGCGCAGAAAACACTAGCAATGAACTGGCTGCCCTCGCTGCCATCGGAAACTTTGTTTTGAACTCTCCTGCAAGGGCACAGCTGTCATCCATCGGTGATATTTTTTTTTGCAGAATGTGAACAGCACTTCAGTATTGCGTGTAAATGTTGCATTAATTAATATATATGAATGTTTTATTACAACACAAGTTGATCGGCTGTTCGAGTGATATGTATAAGAACTTCTGATAATTCATACTTATAATTCAAACAAACTCCTGAGGTTTCTTCGAGTTTCAATTATCGCGAGTATACTGTATTGCAATTTCGGCAGGAATGAATTCGGTAATAGTTTGGGATGAATTACAAATCGTGAGAAAGGAAGAGGAGATGACGCAAGCGAATGCGATTCATTTGTAAGCCTCAAGCAAGGAAACCATTTTTAGTCATCCAATGAACACCAAAGATGGTACCAAAGATAAAAGCTTGATTTTGCAGGTAAAATACATTCTGCTTTTATTATCCTTTCAAAATAGGTTGAGGACATCCTTTAGCCTCGCGAAGTCGTTATAGAACGTAGCCAATAAAGGTCCACCGATAATAAACAGCTGTCGTTGTAAAATGGACCAATATTGGCACTTTTCTTAGGTATCGGTTAGAAATATTTAGTTATCCGTTAAGTATAAATATGGTTCTTATGTGTAGGTGTGAATGCAAGGTCGTTTTAACGAACCTTGAGATTGACTTGAAATGAAAAAATCCTTTTTAACGAAGCTCAACTTTCAGTCTCTCAGACGAGTAACCAAGATATTGCATGTTTTCGAGCGTACAACGTTCGACTTGGCGTTAAGCCACTACAAGGGCCAACCTTGCCAGCCTCTGTACTCCGGGCTTGTTCTGCGCACGCGCAGGCAACTTCACCTGCATCCAAGTGACCTTCACGCTGAAGCGGCGCCTCGGCTACTACATGTTCCACACGTACATCCCGACATGCCTCATAGTGATCATGTCCTGGATATCCTTCTGGATCAAGCCCGAGGCGGTGCCGGCCAGGGTCACCCTCTGCGTCACCAGCCTGCTCACGCTGTCCACGCAGCACGCGCAGTCGCAGAAGTCCCTCCCTCCCGTCTCCTACATCAAGGCCATCGACATCTTCATGTCGTCCTGCACAGTGTTCGTGTTCGCCTCTCTCATGGAGTACGCGCTCGTCAACATCCTCATGGGAGAGACCGACGAGAGCCTCGTCTACCGAAAGGCCAGGCCAGTCAACCTCGCGGCTAAGGTGACGGTAAGTGAGTGATGTGGCGCGTCTCCCCGCAATATACCGCCTGAAACAAACGAAGAGGAGACAAAGACAGAAAGACATTTTTTAGGGATAAGAAATGGTTAAATGGAGGTTAACATTAAGGGACAAGAAGAGAGCGGAGTGGGTCAGGGAACAAACGCGTGTTAAGGACATATTAGTAGGAATTAAAAGAAAAAATGGACGTGGGCGGGCCATGTTGTGCGAAGGCAAGATAACCGTCGGTCATTAAGGGTAACAGAGTGGATCCCTAGAGAAAGCAAGCGTAGCAGAGGGCGGCAGAAAGTTAGGTGGGCAGATGAGATCAAGAAGTTTGTTTGGGATAAATTGGTCGCAGTTGGCACAGGACCGGGGTAATTGGAGATTAATGGTAGAGGCCTTTGCCCTGCAGTGGGCGTAGATAGGCTGGTGATGATGATGATGAGTGGTTAAAATTTGGCTGCGTGCGGATCCCTGCGTCCAAGGCCCCAGTCTTTTCCGCTCCTCTCCAGGCTCGAAAAACCGTGTCCCTCTGAACCCCAGGGTTGGAGCTGGTCAGGGCTGCCTCCCATGCATTGCCCGAGAGTGTTTGTGGTGTTGGGTGCTGAGGGTCATGTGACGAGGCAGCCCCAGGTTGCGGGGGAACAAGTTCGCTGGTTTTCCGCGCTTATTGAATTTCTTCTCGTGTCGTTGTGGGAACATCTGGGCAAGCCTTGTTTTGCTAGGGCAGGTGTCAGTTTTAATCTGGGAGCATAACAGCATGCAAAAGATTTACGAGTGTGGCGAACTGGGCAATTTGGTGTGCGTAATGGTGAAAACAGCGCAAGTAAAGACGAAGAGACAGATAGGGTAAACACAAACACTGAACTGAATGCAAGAGATAGCATTCTGCGTCTAAAAAGTTGTAAAGTTTTTGCTGAGCGGTTTGTTTGAAACTCCACAATTAATTGGGTATGTGTCAAAAAGCTATGGTCGCAGAGACAGCTTCTTGAATTTGTGCAAACGTGCGGAGGAAGATTGTTGGAACTTTTTAAGAACAACAAAATCATCGAATGTTCTCGGCCGGTCCTGCACGCATCGGGTATGCAACCCCGCTTGTGCGCTGCATCTTCGTCTTCTTGTTCGGTCATGCACTCTGACTGACGGTGGCTTCCGAGAGGCTCAATGAAACCGCTATCGTGCTTGAAGGGCGCTGTCGTCTTGTCAGGGAATAACGCGTATATTCGGCATGGCTCAGAGTGTATCTATGAAGGAATGCTTAAGCTTGCATGGGCGGCGGCTTGGCAGTATGACGGTGCTGTGACGTAAGGAGCTTACTGTAACCTGCAGATGATGCCGGCAGGACAGCTGAATTCAAGTGGCATAAGACAGTGCTTTGACCTCGAGAAAAAAATAAGGTTCTTCCATTGCAATCACGTGATGGACTTATCTTTCTTGCTTTATTTCTGGCTGCATCATTTTTTGTAGTACGCTGATAAAAAAAAAGCATTGCACTGAAAAATACCAAAATGCAAAAACTAAAATGATGCAAAAAATAAAGAATTTGGCGCAAACATATTTTAGTAAAGCTTGTGTTTGTGCAAAAAAATGGAGCTCTAGGTTTGATATTTTTATGCCCAATTTCTCTTTTCATACAAGTTTCAGTGTCTCCTTTACTTAGTTGATGTGTAGTCATGGAAAAATGAAATGCGAACACGAAAATATGAACTAGAACATGCGAACTTGAAAAATACTGTTAATTCATATCCTATAATGGCGCGCTATTCGTATATTTGTAAAGCCACATTCCCTTTGTTTTTGTAACTATGTCACGGGTAATTTTGACCTGCATGGAAAGAAATCGCGCTATTTCTGTGTTTTGGTTCATTCGTGTTCGCCTGTGTCCGTGACTGTACCACTCACTTAAAAGAATGCATTGTTTTCTTTTTTTTTGTTACGCAAGACTTTGGCTTAGCATTAGCTTTTGTTGCAGTTTGCCTGTCGGTGCCTGCTTGAAAAATGGAGAAACGACTTAGTATCTGAAGCGCCTACCGCGGAAAGAGTTTCATTCATGAGGCATCGCTGTTGCATATATTCCACCGACTAAGCTTCAACAGAGAGAGCGTTTGTTTCCCGCAAAAAAATGTCAGTACTAAGAAACACACCCATGTTGCGTGGTGCGTGATCCAACAGCGCCCTAAAAGTCGAAGAAAAAGTGGTGGTTCCAGGGCACTGTGAAACTAGATGGCAGATAACCTCCACTAAAATGTTGTTGTTGTCCGTTAGGGGATCGGGCAAACCTCAGTCGTTATAGAAAAGAAAAGAATTCTTATCAAATTACAGTACTCGAGGAAAATTATTTATAGGGATTTGAAAGTTATTTTTATGGTCTGGGTGAGGAAGCGAGGAGTACAGAAAATAACATGGTGAAATACAAGAAAAGAAAAACATGCAGAAATGCATACTTTTGAAGAACAGAGTTGCGGCGGGCCCCTTAATGTTAACCATCTTTTCGTACTACTTCTAATCGTCGCAGGGAACATTCCCGCAGATTAACCAGCCTCGCAAGCTCACAAAATGTGCCCAACTTGGGAGCAATTTTTAAAAACCCGTACCCTGACCACCAGCGTTAGGAAATAGGGAAATGGACCGCTGGTTTTTTTAGGCTAGCACTCCTTTACGGCTTATGCACAATGCTGCTTTTGCTACAACATCATACTGTAGTATTTGCAGCAATAGAATTTGGAGCTCACGACTGCATACAACCGAAGAAATATGGGAGTTCTAGCTGTGCCATTATCACGGCAAACTCACAACCAGTGGCCAGAATAAATTACACTTCACTGTCGGACGAGCACTGCTTAGATTTGCGTTGGAGTTGCTAACATTTCCTTTACTTTCTCCTTCCGAATGCGTCAGCATGCATTATAAATGTACAGAGTACGGGTCCGCGGATTTTATTCATGCCAGATATGGGAACGGTTACAAGAGTAGCCGTTTTCCCAAGTAGTGAATTGGTGCCACTACTAGACACAAGTTCGCCTAGATTCCACAAACTGTCTAACTGACGTCATGAGAACTCACTTAAAGGTCTCATGAAGGAAAAATGCAAGTTTCTTCAGTTATGAAGAACTAGGCTTGGGTACATCACTCAGCTCCATTCCAGCGACTAAAGACGTTTTTTTTTACCGAAAAAATGCAAGACGTATTATAAAACTTTCAAATTTCGCGCTACAGTGACATAATATTGGAAGGAGTAACGTAATATGGGCTAGGTCTAAGAACGTGCTTATCAGTGTGCTACCTCACGTTAGCAGTCAAGTAATGCGATAAAAGGAACTAGAGGCCCAAATGCAATGCCCAGTCATCTTTCTTGAGGGTGGCTTAGAGTCGGCGACTGCCAATCTCACAAGCAAAATTCTGTGACGTCATTGAGAAGTCGCCGAAGTGGCCGCTAGTGCTTGACCTACTTTCTTTAAAATCTCCATAATTTGTTTGAAATTTGAGATAAAACTGCTGTCAGTTGTTATCCGGACCAAGTATACTTTTTAATAAACCAAACTTGTGTTTTGTATTCATGGCTCCTTAAAGCGGTGCAAGAACGTATTGTGTTTACGTTCGTTTTATTTTCCTGCCAGGAATCGAGACGGCTCTCAAACGGCGCCCCCACGCAGAAAATTGAGACGGCGCCCTCATCTACGGGGCTACCACGTCGACGGGACCGTGCCCTCCTCGTGGACAAGATTTCAAGGGTAGTCTTTCCGCTGTCGTTCGTCATCCTCAACACAGTCTACTGGTCCGTCTACTTGGACTACCCCTGAGATAAGAGACGCCTCCTCAAGACCCCCTGGTTCCTGTTCACGTGTCTGCAGGGGGAAGTGTACTTCCGTCACGGAAACTGGCGGTTCCACGCACTGTCCTCCACCAAGAAAGTGCCAGGCAGACGTGACATTCAGAGGCCCCCGCACGAAGAGCTGCATAATACGAACACCGAGCTCGGTGGATTGCAAGTACGACGTACTGTTACTTGACCGGTCGTGATTGGCTGTATGTGTAAATCTCGTCAAAGGTGTACCGACGGAAGCGCCAGCAGCGAAATGACGTCATCGAACCAGTGTGCAACGTGTCTAACCCTGTAACACTGAATGGAGTGGGAGAAGTGCGATAGTGAAGGTGCAAATACCATGTGATATCCATTCTTCATCAAGGGCTGCTTCACAGTTGAATTCCGAAACTATAGTGCACTGACATTTCCGCAGTACAGAGAAGAACAGGGCAGTGAATGTGTGTTCCTGGCAAGCATGGGGACAAATACATCGGCGTGAACACGTGACAACACGACTAGGTAGTATAAGTCGGCGATTCACGTAGTATTAGAAGTTGTAAATTTCAAGCTGAAACATCTCTGCATGCTGTTTTCTCTTATAACTAGCCTGGAGTTCTTGAAACTCGAAATTCGATGGGCTTCTGTTTTACTGGTTAGACGTATCCGTAACACAGACGCTGGAACCTCCACAAATCTCGACGAGTATTAATTTGAGTAACAGTCAAACGCTAGGTACCGTTGGATCGTTCGGTAAAGACCGAGGCCCGTTGACGCTTCTAGAGAAAAATCGAGCAGGAGTTTTCAAATACTTATGACATTTTGTGACGACTGACGTCACACGTGAAATCGGATATTGCGTGTGTTGACGCATACGCGTTCAAATATCCAGGACCGGTGCTGTGCTTACAAGTTACTCGACAGTTGACTTGGTTGTGACCGAAATAGCGGCATCACTTTGGAAAACGGCAAAAGCGCCAGACATGTGGGAGCACAGTTAACCGTGTGAAGGAAGCGCCCGGTTGGGTGAGGCAGCTGTCAATCCTGTATTGATATGGTGCATTGCGTGTACGCTAATCAGTAACTGCTGTTCTGCAATACAATGGGATAGCTTTCATTTTGTGTTCAGGGGAAATGTGATATCTATGAACGACTTTGTCACGATATTGCTTAACACGAGGATGTAATGATCCTTTTGAGGAGGCTTAAAACAACGCAAAATATACCGCGAAGTTTATTTTTGCCTTATTAGATTAGCTAATATCATAATTGGATGGTATGTTAGAAACTTGAAATTCAAATTTCATCTCTCTAGCAGGTTCAGAACGACCCTCTCGGCTGTTCTTTGCCTTCAAGATACCACAATATTTTCGCATCAACACCGAAACTTCAATATAAATTCAATTTCCTTTTCATCACGAACAATTTTTTCATAGAAGGGGCCCGCAGTTAGACATTTTGACGCAGGTTGATGCAGCCGCGTACCCCGACACTTTCAGAGTCAACAGTCATGCAATCAGAGGCGCAAAGAAAACATATATCGCTTGCAACACGCCGTCACTGCACAGAAGTGCATCACTCACGCAGTCTTACTCACAAAAACGTTCAAAACACCAGAAAATAAATGTCATATTAAATTACATATCCCAAGAGAAGTTGAAAAAAAAACACATATGTGAAAATTTTCTTACTTTCAGCAAAAAAGGGGAAAAACATATTGGGTCCAAAATAGTCACAGCTTTTTTTTTGTGCAACGTATTACTTGTCTTGGTCATATCATTGCGGTAATTTTATACATATTGCCGTAAGAACATGATTAAGACCAAAACCACAACTCTATAGGAGATGCATAACACCAAAACCCGACTATTGTTCAAGCCATATTATTCGTAAAGAGTACCTCTGAGTTTTACCGACACAAGCTCGTCATTGAAGTGCAATTTTCTTGAAGGTAATTAATAACCTCAGCAGCTCACGTTAGAGCAACTGGTCTCCATAATTACTTAATGTCGGAGGCACTGTCCAATGCTCACCATATCAAGTGCTGTATGCGTGTTTGTTCACGGTTAGGTTAGCGATATTTGCAACAGGGATCACGTTCACTTACTTTGTCATGTGTGAAGGCTTTACAAAGACCACTGTTTATTTCTCTAATTTTGCTCAATGAGATGTGGTTGTTTTATCAGTAGGACTGAATTCCAGCGCAATTCTATATCTATATCAAAAGCTGGCTTCGCCACTACTGGGCGATTGGAAAAATATCAGAGCACGAGGTTGCGTGTTTCAGGACGTGCCCCAAGCCCAAACTTTATTTGATTCTGCTTACGCACCCCCTTTAGCAATAACCACAGCAAATATACCGATGTAAAGCTTTTCTGAATAATCAACTGTCACTTTAATTTAAGTACTTTGTGAAGCGTAAACACGGAACATGGCAGCTACAAATATCAGCGTGCTTTAAGGCTCCTCCACTATTTTTAAGCGTCCAAGTTTTCGTGGACGGAGCTCCCTGCATCTTAAAATGATGAGACTTGCTGGGAGGCGCAGAATATCATTACACGCGAAAAAGGCTGAATTTCTTAGAAGTCTAGCCGTTGCACGATTCCTTTTTGAAAATTTCCGTGGTTAGGGCAGCGCAAGAAGTGTTCAATTACGTCTGATTACATAATCAAGAGTGAGGGAGAGAGAGGGAGAAAAGAAGGCTATACTGAATAAAAAAGCAGCGGTTGGCAGGAATTTATAATCGCATACATGTCTACGCGCTATGGGTTGCTAAGTGGGGAAGAAGGCCATAGACAGAAGTTGGTCGAAAATAAAAAGAAAATAAGGGCGTTCCCTTGCTGTGAGAGGAGGCATGAACTTTTGAGCATAGGTAACCCAAATTAGGGCTTTGAAATTGGACCAACATTTTGCAGCTCTGGCGCTGATTCAAACGAGACGTCCAGAGTTGTATAGTGATTTTAACGGGACGGGTCTCTGACCGGAACGCTCAATTATATCTTGATGAAAGCGTGATTTCGGTGGCACGCAGGCTTATTGTTACGAAAACATACGTTTTGACTATGCGTGCGGAAGAAAGATTGCAACGGTAGAGGTTTGTTGTTAGCCCAAGGCAGAAGAGGTAGCGGCTTTGTAAGGTGCGTTGAAGTTAAGGCGGGGGTACAGTGTCAGAGGAAGACACTGCCTAGAAAATTTTCATCTTAGTTCCGTATCAATAGCATGAACAGAAAAAAGGCGTCGCTATAAGGCGGTTTATACCAAACTTTGTTTCTTGAAGTTAGAATCTAAGCGGTGCAGCATCGCTGAAGCGTCCTATAAAGAATGCATTCAGATAGTTTCGTTAAAAAAGCCTTTAATGGCCGCTTCTTTAGCTTTTTGGTTAACAGTGATGCCGCAGTGCCTAGGTATCCACAAAAGTCTTATATTACGCTCTACAATCAGGCGAGATGGTGATGATGCGGAAATAGAACCATCAAAATAGTCTTTTTTCATATATCTCTCGGTAAATCGCCAGGCAATCTTTTACCTGCTAAAGATTACGTTACTAAGCCCTAAATGCTTCAAGTGTTCGCAACTTCATCGTGCATGATTAGGTAAAAACTATTTTCTCAAGGATGGAGCGTCGTTCACGGAGTGGGCTCAAAAATAAGTTGTACGTGTACGTTGTTCCGCATATTGTAAGTGTTAGAAAAGTTTAAGCAGCGCAATCTCACAATGCAACAATTGTTATATTCTCATTGTTTGGTTGCAACATCTTTATTTTTACAGCGAGAACTGGTTGTACAAGTACTTATAACTTAAGGGGTAAATTGCTGTGATCACCAGCACTGAAGAAAAGTTCCCCTTTCCATATCAGAAGGTGGAATGGTGAGCACCACGATTGCTCACACACCTTAATCGTGTGTCTTGTCCAGCACGCACTGTAGGTATCTGCGAGGCTAAATGCGCCTGCAGTGGGAGCGTTAACCACTATCGTATTTTAAAAATCTATTTTGCCTTTAGTTCAGAAGGCAAAGTTTAAGTGTGCACCTATAGTGGTAGTGCACCCTTTCTCCCTCCCGTTCACCCAAAAGCACAAGTTTACTCACTCTCAGCTGCGTTGACAACTTAACACGCTCGTTCACGTACTCTTTTGAAAGGATATGCGCCGTGTACTGTAGACAAAAGCGGACACACATAAAAACGTACATTTTGACGGGAAGAGTCGCCGTCTTCAACTCAAAGTGCGGGTTTTTTGTGTACGTTTTAGCGTATAGTACCCAGCGCAATCCCTTCAAACCAACTAGCCCGAAACCAAGCTTCACTTAACTTATTTCACATACCCATTGAGATTGAGCCTTTGAATATTAACAATGTGGTCGTCTTGATAGTAGTGACTGTTCGGTAGGAGCATGCACTGCGGAAGCACACGCACCTGTCACAGCGCTACTAACAATGTCAAATTGGATGAAGATTCTCGCCGTTCAAGAACCGGCGCGGTCGTACTTCACTTCTAGGCGATTCATGCCGCATGAGCTCAGCTGTATACGTTGTAAATAAACTGTTTATTCTTCTTGTTTATCCACCTGTCTGTTGTGAATGTGCAGGGAGGGGGGATTCTGAGTTGTGTCCATTTCAAAAGTGTGAATTTTGCGTCCCTTTCAATTGCGACGTAGTCGCGCTTGTGAGGCATCTGACCAATGACATGCGCAGGAACTGACGCCCGGCCTTGCTTGTGCTGCGTCACATCCGGGCTGTCTGCTTTCAGCCAATCCGGGCTAGGTCGAAACGAACGCTTTGGGATGGACATTAAATGAACAAAACCAAGAATTACGCCTCAGGTAGCGGTGGTGGACTGCACACAGCACATGCATGAGGCAAGTGTTAGAGGCCTCGGCGTTTATTAGATTTTGATGCGACAAGACCACGTTCTGGTGAGTATAGGGTGAGTATTTTTGCAAATTTATAAATGCGGGAATAAACCAAATCAAAAATTGCCGACAAAAGATAGGGAATGCCCCTCTTCCGCTGAGTACCGAAAAATATAAAAAAAGGTTCCGCCCTGTCATACGACAATTTTACATGCACCTGATTATACCAAGCCACAGCCACCATGTTTTTAAATAAATTGAAATGTACCAATGAAAATGTCATCCGCTCAAAAAACTCCACTTGATGATAACAAACCGTAGCCACGTTCGTCCTGCCTCTGACTGAAAAAGCTGGCGCATTTCGAATTAGCTGGCAGGGGAGGTTGCGTCACCTACCAGCTACTTTTTAACAGCGAAGCTGTTCTTGGTCGAGGCTATTAGGGGACGACGCGTGGTAACGCGGGCCAGCCGGAGGGACATTGAACATAGCCTAGCCGGAGGAGAGCAAGCGCCGAGCAAACATGGAGCAAGTTAAAAGAATTGTTGCACGAGAAGTTTATATAGGCAAAACATTTCTAAACTACCCACTCTGGGTGGCAATGTTTCTACTTGCCAGCCTTGTTGAGCAAAAATAAATCGTTAGGCATATTTGAGGCAATACATCAACACATAAGTGATATTAGCATTGTTTTTCAATTAAAATGCATCGCTGCTTGATTTATGCGATGGGGAATAAAAAATTACGTGTTGAAAAAGAAAATGTTCTGACCTCAAAATACAGAAAGCGCTCGCGGCACCCTCTCGAGGCAGTATTCCAAGTTCAAAAGTAACAAAAGCTTCCTGCAGATAGCGCGAGCAGTAGAACTCGGCAAAATTGAATTGGCGCTGACGGGAATCGATCTGCTGGCTTTGAGAAGTTCTGTGAAGCTTAGCCTTGCGATTAGGGACCGCCAGGACAGCTTCGCTGTTAACATCAGCGTTCGAGACAGTAACTCAGCAAAGCTGAGGTATTTTTTTTTTTTGCACGGGTAAATGTCTCGTAGTTTCACAACGATAACCCGTCCTCAAGTGAAACCCGTGGGCATTGGAATATAGCGGCCATTTGCAATGGCGATGACGTTGAGTTGTACGGTTGTGGTTTGAGAGTCCTTGCACACCACTTCTCTCTAAAAATTTCCTCGCAACATTTCAAAGCGAAAGCCTTAAGCTGAGTGATTGTGGGGTTTAACGCTCCCAAGCTGCCCCTGGGTATAATGCGCACTGTAGTGGAGGGCTCCGGATTAATTTCGACCACATGAGGATTTTTAAAGTGCACTGAAATCTCGACACGCGGGCGTTTTGGCTTTTCGCCTCCATCGGAAAAGCAGCCACAGCGGCCAGGCATCGAACCCGCGTTCTTCGGGTCAGCAGCACAACGCCTTAAGTGCCGTACGTTACGAAAAACACTTGTTATGGTTGTGCAGTACAGAAAACGGCCACTGGTGCCATGGGACATAAAAAGATATGGGAGTTCATATGGTATTCGAACCTGGGTCTCCGCAGTAGGAGCTGAGGGCGATACCACTCCGCTACCTCCGCATGTTGCAAGGGGAAACAAAAGTTTCCCTTGCAACAAAATAAAACAAAAACAAAAGGGGAGCTGGCTGCCACGAGACACGAGAGCGTGACTGTACGTGAGTAGAACATAGGCACCTTAGCCGCACAGAGCTAACGTTGTGGGGGAGGGGGAGCTGTGCCGTTTCATTAACAGTATGCTTTTTTAACGAATTCGAGCCAAATAATCCTCACCATCCCTTCTTAAAGAAAGTTGGGAGAAGCGCGAGAAATTTCTGACATCAAAAGTGCATCAAAACCGTCGGTAGTGCGGCAACCTCCGCTATAAAGTGCAGTCCAATCGAACGTCAAAGGCTTCAAGACCCGAAATCGCAAAGGCAAGAACCGAACCCATGCAACCCATTTCTAGCGCACTAACTAAACGCATCTACGAACGATCTACACGTATACCGATACGTGGTTTACGAGATAACGGTGTACTATTGCACTCCTTCTTCATGATCGATGAGTGTATTGTCTTATCTATAACCGTTACTTTTTTGGCGAATTTCAAGTAACCTTTTGGACACAATGGAAGCCCGGTTTCATGCACGTTGGCGTGTGTCCCGGGATCTTATCAGAGATTTTCGGGTCGGACCAATCGGTCTGTGTGCAATGCATTAGTTTTTGACAGAACGCCATCAATCTCACTAAAGAAGCAAACCACAGAAAAAGGGCAATAGTGATGCGATGTTGCACACGCCAATCAATTTGTCGAATGCGCAGTTGGCGTTGTTTACAAAGTTCAATCTCTTGCGGCGTGTCCTGCACCACTCTACACTGGTCGGTGTCTCTACGACAGACTTTGGGAGCGTAGCAATGCTTGCTGTTGTAACCTTTCGATGAAGACAAGGATTAAGCGAAGAAGAAGAAGAAGACGAGGTGAGGCAACCCACGCGTCGATTCACTCGCTGCTTCTGCGTCTCATTGTTTCTCCGTTATACTTGCTGCCCACTTTTCTTGCAATTTGTGAATCAGTTTATACTCTGCCAAATTTTGTTTTTAGGCGCCTACTTCTAATGCTTTCTAATATATAAATATTTATTTTTGTTTTTCCTCAAAACTGGTACAATTTCTTCGGCAAAGCACCCATTTCCTGGCCAATCTCCCTGAGTGGGTAAGAGCCATCTCACTGGTACCACCACCGCCATCATGTATATGGATGTTTGCAGCACAGTTCTCTGTAGATAAAGTAACTATCAAGTAACTATATTAAAACTAGTAAATAAAGAAACCAGATAAAGTAACTAAGGTAAAGTAACTCTGTAGATAAAGTAACTAGGTAAAGTAATTATAAAATTACTCTGTATATATAGTAACCTATATAGGTAAAGTAACTGTAGATAAAGTGGCTATATGTAGATGAAGTAACCATATACGAAAAGAAACTAAAGTAACGACAGCCTCATTCCTTGCCGTCCCTTGACGTTTTTCTGCACGCAAACAATGGCAATCGTCGGGCCGCCTTGCTACGCATTGTAGTCTGTGAGAAGGACCCGCACCACGGTTGCAACAAACGGATATGCTGTCGCCTTCTCAGCACCAAAAACGTGGAAGATGTTTGAGGCTTTCAGCGTTCCAGACTTGTAAAGGTAGAAATATGGACGGGAGACGAAGGAGGACGACAGGGACAAGTGCTCGTGCAAGCGTTAGTCTCTCGTCCGAATGTTGCGCTTTGCAAGTCTGCAATAGAGCACCAACTAGGCAATCCGCCTTAATCGCTTTCAGTGGGCTCTTGGAGGCCCATAGACAATGTGTCAACCATACGTCAGTAGCCCGCACCGATAGGGAAGCCGCAATGCTGAAGACGGGAACAGCGGATGGCTCATGACCCACATACAAAGCTGATATCTTTTTTTAATATTCAATAGAACTGCAGAGGCCTTTAATAATCTTGACGATGTGTACGAGATCCTGCATGCTAAACAGCCAAGTGTAACGTGTGTCCAAGAAACACATTTAAACTCCAATCATAGAAATTTATTGAATAGTTCTATGGTATTCAAAAGGACAGGGATGGCTGCACACACTCTTCGGGCGGTGTGGCAATAGTCGCCCGGAATTCTTTAGAATGCCACCCTATCACTTTTAATACTTTTCTTGAGGCTGTAGCAATCCGCACAATAATATTTAATAGTTTGATAACGGTATATTTTATTCGTTCCTCCTGATTCTGCACTTTCGAGCTCTGTCTTAGAGGCGCTAGTTGAGCAGCAACCATACATCCTCACAGGCGACCTTATGCGCAAAATTCTCTTTCGGGCTCTTCTCGCAGAGATGCCCGAGGTCGCCTGATAGAGAAGTTTCTAACAATCTCTGGAGCATGCCTTTTCAACAAAAAACAGCCTACATACCATAACTTAGGATACAATACATACTCATATCTTGACTTGGCTATTGGTTCTGCCGTTCTCTTTCCATGTCTTGAGTGGGGTGTGGGCACGGACCCATATGTAGTGACATCTTCCCCACCTCACTAACATATATAGGTAAAGGGCCACGCATTCCACCTTCCCAGTACAGGTTCAATAAAGCAAGAGCTAACTGGAATACATTTACAGACATCTAAACTACGCTGAGACATCCATAGGACGCCTACACATTGAAGAAGCTACCCCACTACTCACTGCGGACATCCTCAACTTCACCGAAAAGTCCATTCCCCACGCCTCTAGTGCCCTGCGCAACCAGAGGAGGCCTTGGCTGTAATGAGGACCGTAGGCGGGCGTGAGAGGCCCAGAACAAGGCATGGGGTATCCTTCGTCGGTACCCCACGTCGGGTAACCTCCTTTTGCTCAAAAGGGCAAAGGTGTTCGTAAAACACGTGCGCCGTGAGGCAAAACGAGATAAATGGCGTTCATTCATAACATCAATAAACTCTCACACAAACGCACGAAAAGTATGGACACGAATACGCAAACTCAAAGGACAACAAACACACAGCCTGACTCTGGTCAGCACAACAGGGGAAAAACTCGAAGACCAGGCTGACGCACTTGCACAACACTTCCAACCTGTCTCCAGTTCAGCACACCAGACAAGCACTTCTTAAAACCTAAACAAATCGGCCGAAAAGAAGCCTTTACTTCATAACAACGGTTAACAACATCCTATAACTCAGAGTTTTCACTGCACGAGCTGAGGGCTACTCTGGGCACGTGTAAACCCTCAGCTTCAGGCCTAGACAACATCACATACACAATGATACAATACATACACGCAGACACACTCGAAGCACTCTTACATCTATACAATAAAATATGGCTTTCGGGGCACCGTAGTAGGTTTCCTAGAGGAAGAAAAGGACCCGTCGTCCCCCTCAAGTTACCATCCCGTAGCCCTGACGAGCTGCCTGTGCAAGCTCCTCGAGAAGACGATAAACCACAGGGTCGTGTACTTCCTTGAGTACAATTGTCTTCTCGAGAGCTGCCAGGCAGGCTTCAGGGTGGGACTATCCATGAACGATCAATGCGTCGCACTTCACTCGTACATCAAGGATGCCTTGTGTGCATGAAAAGTATTGTATAACTGTCTTTTTCGACCTCGAGAAGGCCTACGACACGCTTGGCGTTACGGTATCCTCAGTGACTTCAAGCCATTCGGTGTTTCGGGTAACATGTTAAACACCCTTGGAAGCTACTTGTCGGAGAGAACATTTCGAGTGAGAGTTGGTTGTGCACTCTCAACGGTTCACGTGCAAGAAAATGGCGTGCCGCAAGGGGGAGTGTTGAGCTGCACCCTTTGCATAGTCAAGATGAACTCTCCAGGGATGGCATTGCCACCTACAATTTCTTATTCAATGTATGTAGACGACGTCCAGATATCTTTTAAATCATGTAATATGTCAATCTGTGAACGTCATGCCTATCTAGATGTCAAGAAACGTGCGAGCTGGGCAGACAAGAGGGGCAGACAAAAAGCTTTTGGGTTGTGTTCTCCAGGAAGCGTGGGGTACATCCGGACCCAGACGTTACTCTTAATGGCGTGTCCATTTCTGTGAACAAGGAGCACAAGTTTTTAGGTGTTGTGTTTGACGACAAACTCACATTCATTCCCCACATCAATGAACTTGAGCATCAATGTCTGGAAACAATGAATATCCTTAACGTTCTCTCCCACCAATCCTATGGTGCCGACAAAGACCTCCTGCTGCGCTTGTATATGCTTTGGTTTGGTCTCGTTTGGACTATGGCAGTGTCGTGTATGGGTCGGCGACTAAAACAGCATATGCGAATGCTTGACCCAGTGGTACACTTGGGGCTTCATCTTGCATCGGGTGCTTTTCGCACTAGCCCGGTCCAAAGTCTGTATGTTGAGTGTAACAAGTGGTCTTTTGAGAACCAACGGACATACATGGCCTGGCTTTATGCATTTGAAATTTCATCGCTGAATACCCATCCTTTTTTTTCTGTCTTACATCCACATACATCCACATCTCTCCTGTTTGTAAATCGCCCATCCATTCCACTGCCCTTTTCACTTAGAGTGAAGAGAGCGAGCCTGGACCTCAGTGTTTCGTTTATAGATATATTTTTTCAGACACTTTACCGCCTTAGAAAGTTTGCTCTGGGTCGTGTGACTTTTCTTTTATAAAACTTGACAATAATCGGGTACCAACAACTGCAATACTGCAGCGATTTCTGTCTCTGCAGTTTAAATACCCATGTGCAGAATTTTACAGTGATGCTTCTAAAACCTCCACTGCGGTGTCCTGTGCTGCTCATGGTCCGACTTTCAATGCCGGCAGAACCATGAGCGTACTCAGAACCATTTTTCCAGCAGAAGCATATGGAAAGTTTGCTGATTGTACAACACATTCTGTAGAATCATATTCTCAATTCCATGATCTATACCGATTCATTGAGTATTGTTCGATCGTTGTCATCCCACAAGCCCAGAAAAAACCACATAGTTAATCTCGTTTTCAACGCCATTATTTCTGTCTATGCACAAAAGCATGAACTGGTCCTGTGCTGGGTTCCAGGACATGCTGGGATATCTGGAAACGAGTTGGCAGACGAGAGGGCCGCTGCTGCTGCGTTCAGGAACACTGCAGACATAACAACGGTACCCTATACAGACCTAAAGCCACACATAAGACAGCATTTGCGTATAACATGGAAAACACACTGGAGTGAACAGACAGACAACACACTACATGTAATAAAGCCACACTTGGGATGAAGCACAACTGACTCAGACAACAGACACACGGAAGTGGCCTTGGCTAGGCTACGGATCGGGCACACCCATGCAACACACTCGTATCTGCTCACAGGATCTTCAAAACCCCAGTGGAGCACGGTGCGGAGAGACCCTATCCGTAGTTCACATACTCGTTCAATGCAAGGTACTCGACTCCACACGACGCAAACATTTTCCTGAACTGTACAGACAACACATCCCGCTACACCCATCCCACTTGTTGGCCGACAACACAATGTTTTCTATTCTGCGTGTGTTGCAGTTTTTACCAGACGTCATGTTTTTACAGCTCCTTTCATATATGCATAATCATCCTGGCCTGATACACCAGCCATCTTCATAAATTTTAAGTCGTTTCACTTTTGTTTTTACTCAGATAATTTAGTATTTAATTGTACATCTGAGTTATCATCAAAGAACCTTGTTTCTGGCGCTCTTTGCTCTTCTAGGCCTTGCGCAATTAAACCCAAACCATCATCATGTTCATCATCATCATCATCATAATTTTTAATGTGTTTCACCCCCTGATTGCACGCCACAGTATTACGGTCGACGCATGCCTATATGCAAGGATCAGCACTTCGACTAAACTTGTCGACTTGTTGGATGCTCGCGCTACCAACGTATGGTTTGTTTGTGCCGTCTTCCTTGTTTCTCGCTGAAGATTGCACCGCACGCTAAATTCGGATTCAAAAATGCACTAACTATCCCCTAAACAAGCCTTTGTTACCGTCACGTGTCACTGAAACTAGTTAATATATCTCCGGAAGTTTCGCTAGAGTAGTTAAAACTGCGTGACACTGGGTAGTCACCATAGAGTTATTAATCTCACAGTATAAAAGGTCCTCCGCCGTACCTGCAGATTGGAATCATTATGAACAGTTTTGAGTGCGATTTCAAGCCGCATATTAAAACCCTGAATAGAGCCGAGAATAATTAAAGCGTCCCAGCGAAACTCATTTCCCCCACCAACACACGAACTGACTGCGTCGGCCAATTCGTAATCTATTGCCTGCACTGCCCACCCTCGTTACCACTAACAGTGCGCCGCTCCGAATAAACCTCGCTTCGACGTCGGCGCCGGTTTAAGCCTTGTGGCGTTTCCTGTGTTAATTTCTGTCCTAAATATTTCCACCGTTAACCAATATCTCATCATGCGTGAATGCAAATATATGGGGCGTGTTTTCTGCAGGCGTTGTACAGAGCGCGTGGGCAACAACAGAGCGTCGGGCGGAGCAGTTCGAGGCCTCATTGCGTCAGTTCCGGTCATGACTCGGACATGCCCAGAGCTTTAAAAGCGTCTGTATAACGGATCCAAATCTGAATAAACCGCGTGCATCTTAGCTTTTACGAATCTGACACTAGTAAGCAGCCTGTACGCAAGAAGTCGAACGCAAGAATCCTGAACATCAAGGTAAGCACCAGCGGCCGACATGACGTTTATCTTTGCATGGAAAGCCAATTCTCGTAGATATATGTCTCAAGAAAACGTTCGCTCTCCCACTGGAAAACTCCCGCTTTTGGTGCAGTCATCTGAGCACCATCTTTGTCATCCTGTGAAAGAGTCTTCAACTTCCAGATGCTCTGGAATAATTTGCAGGACTACAAATGTCGCCGAGTTATCAGGAAATCTCCCCAGTCAGGGGCCTACACGCAGTGTGTCAATCAGGGGCGTAGATAGGTCGTTCGGCACATGAAGCTTCTGTCGCGCCCCTCCCCTTCGGGTAAATACTCAGGAAAGGCGAGGACATTGCATATATCCAGGAAGGGCGGGGTGGGGGAGTGATGCTTTAGCAGCAACACAGACACCCATGGCTTACCCTCGCAGTCCAGGAGTGCAGCGCCTGTCGACGGCCGCACTTGTGGAAATTGCACCACTGCTCTCGTGGAACGCTCCGCCGAAAGCGCGGGCTCCTCCGGGGGCGCTCGCTCAGTGCCCACAGGGGGATCTTCTCTTGCGGCTTGTTTTTGTCCATTGCGCAGCGCGGTCTCATCGCAAGCGGGACCCAAGAGCCACAGAGCCGGAGTGCATGCCTAGCGACGCCCGCTTCCAGAACGAGCGCACCGCGCTTGTGAAAACGTTTCACATGAGAAAACGCGCTAAAATGTCAGTCATCGATGCTATTCTCACAGGCGACGTAGTACCCGCTGCCTATCACACTATACTTTCGCGGACACACGCATTTTGTATTCCCCCTTTTTCAGAACACTCCTGAGCTTGGTGACAGCCGTACTTAATAGAAAACAAGGTAATCCCCCCCAAAAAAAAACACCCTAGAAAAGCAATTCTTTTTCAAAAAACGGAAAATTTTGTAGAGATTTACCCCCACAATCTGCAAGTTATTTTCTCCGGGAACATTTCTTGGTAGGTTTATTTTATATTGTATTGTATCGCAAGGGCAGGCCGTACAAAACTGGATAAGCAGGCAATGCTATGCCGCTCGAAAGAATGACATCAGCTACTTTGGCTTATAACACGCAACAAGGCCCGTTTTGAAGGGCGCAGCTTCGTCAAATCCAACAGCGGCGGACTCGGTCGTCGCTGCTGGCTGGAAGGACGATGCGACCAGCGCCAATGCAGAGCCTAGCGCGGCCCTTAAAAAATTACACCATCTTCACATGGGGAACCCCGAGGAGATGCGAAGCATCATGGGGGTTCCGTGTGGTTCCATTGGGTTGTTTCATTTATTGGAGCACGAACGGGAACGTAATGTGCACCCCCATGATGTTTCACATCTACGCTGACGGGACTGTTGGTTCCGGTCGAACTCATCATACAATGACGTAGCAGAACCGGCGCAGGCGATCTCTCCGAGAAGACTGAACGGGCGCGCGCAGCGCGCATCTGCTTTATTCACGGGCGAGGGAGGGAGCGGGAGAGAGGGCGCGTGCAGCGCGCAGCTGCTTATCGCTGGCGAGGGAGCGGAGAGAGGGCGAGGGTCGCGTGCAGCACCCACCTTCTTATCGCTGCGAGAGAGAGAGTGAGAAAGAGGAGAGGCGCTGTGGACGGGGCACGCAGGAGTGACATACCCTCGAGCGAGAGATGCTCCGCATCTAGAAAACTGTCCCGCCCAGTGCGATACACTAACAGGACGACCTTATCAGATGGGGCGCCGGAGGCAGTGCAAGCGCGCCCCCGGAACATCGTTCTTTCGTTCTCGTTTGCGCACGCGGTGGAGCGACGCAATTCGACCTAAACTGCCTCGACGCGCATGAATCGAGGCACCCTCATTCGGCCTACACGCGTCTCTGCCGTGCAGGGTGGAGACACGTATACGTTGACGCCGCCATTTTAGGTCTTTCGGTCCCTGTCGGAGCAAGTCACAGCAGCAAGACGGCGCTATATTTTTTCGTAAGCTCGGTTTAAACGCGAAGTTTTGAATCATGTCATTTCGCGTTGCTGGGTCTTGTGGGAAACGAAACAGAAATATGCGTTGAACAATTTGACCTGATAGCGGTGGCAAGGAACCGTTCATTGATTGATTGTAGGGGGTTGGGTTTAACGCGCCGACGGAACGCAGGCGATGAGGCGCGCCGTAGTGGAGGGTTGGGTACTGTAACCTTACTGTAACAGTATTGGGTACAGTAACCTGTTATCGTTGTATTTTATTTTATTTGTTATTATATAAACACCACCATCTTCACTCCATGGCACTGCTTCGCCAGAATTAGCGATATCTGTAGTGTTCGTGTCACCTTCTAAGTGCGAGGCATTTTACGTACCCGACTTTTCGTCGTATACCGTCCGGGGTCGAGTATCTTGCCACTGTAGGTCACACGGAATGAAGCCCCCAAACAGAGGATTTGCGAAGATCACCGCTTTCCCTGGTCGGGATTGGATGTGGCTCCGTCGCGTTACGAAGACGATATCAATTGATTTGCGCCATACATGCACGCGTTACCCATAGGCAAAGGGTTGGGGTTGATCTCTGCGTTGCGGCGTTGCCACGAAGGCTGAAGTTTCTAGGCCGCAAATACACACACGAACGGGATAAAATAAAGAAAAGTTCGTGCATTAACTCAATTATTACCCCAAAATAATAAAAACTCAATGCAGTGTCTCAATATACACACTTTGTGGGACTGCGGCACCCTCTCTTGACTGCTGTCGGTATTAACGTCAGGATGATACTGACACTAGTCAAAAGTTGGCGCCACAGCTCCTTTGGCGAATCACTGCTCCGCACTTAAGAGCTTTCACGTTGAGTAGAACTGCTCTAATTTTTTTGTAGCGTAAGCTACATGGCCGAGGTTGAGCAGTTTCGCGTGGACCTTGAAGGACCATGCTGCGCAAGCGCGAGGAGCATTGGATTGAATTGGATTGGGTTGGATGGGATTGGATTCGATTTAGATTGTATTGGATTGGATTATATTGGATTTTATGGGATTTCCAATCCAATCCAATTGGAGTACGGGTGTGTACAGAAATGGGTCTGCACATTCGACCGGTCTGCGCATTCCAGAGGAGTGACGTCATAGCCGCGGCAGACGCACTGGTGCCGGCGCGTTCCCAGCTGTGCGCCTCCGTTGCGCAGTAGCCAAGTCTGACGCTGCGCTGGAGCCGCTTCATAGCCGTTTCGCATAAGCTCCTAGAGATCCGTGTTGCGCATGTGCGAGGAGCAGTGACTGGACTGGACTGGGACTGGATTGGATTGAATTGGATTGCTGAACTGGACTGGATTGGATTGAATTGGGTTGCTGAACCTTAGCTCACGCTACGTATATCCTGGCCTAGCTGAGCTAAGCCACTGCTAATTTTTTTACTTACGCGACAGTTCCCCACTCACCCACCACGGTGGCTCAGTGGCTAAGGCGTTCTGCTGCTGTGCGCAAGGACGCGGGTTCGATTCCCGGCCACGGCCGCCCCTTTTCTAATGAAGGCGAAAAGCGAAAACGCCCGTGCGTACGATATTTCGGCGCACGTTAGAGATCCGCAGGTGATAAAAATAATCTGGAGCCCTCCACTACTGCCCGCCACATAACGTGTGTAGTTTCGGCTCTTTAAAGCCCCTAATCAATCAAATCACGTGTTCACCTCACGTGCTGCCCTCCGCGAGGCTTTTTTTGTGTGCGCGGACGGACACGAAAAACTCAGTGCCCCTGCCACTGTGTGAAGAAAAATGACCAGTGAAACTGGACGCAATCAAACGAGTGCAGGAAACAAAACGCGCTTTGTTTGCACAATATATGACTGAGCATACTTTCTAGTTAATGAGCTGAATGAAACTTGGAGGCCTAAAGTTTATCCTAAGGGCAATTATGAGACTACCCGCTTCCGTCTCGTTGAAGACCATGGATTGGCAGCACTCGGATATTTCGCAATATTCACAGCTTTACTTTGAGCAACGGAATTATGAAACGTAGACAAAGCTTGACGTAATGTGAAAGGCGCTTAGCGGCTAATGGTCGTTTTATTTGTTTCGAGATAGTTTCGATAAACCAAAAGTTACAGCCATTTTCTGTAAACCAGTACTCGTCCGTTGACGTCAAGGTCAAGTATAACCGCCGCCGGGAATTCTGTAACGTGTACAACTTCACTGTCGACTAACTAATCATGAATTAAATGAATAACGAATAACCATGAATCATCATGGATGAATAAAACTCGGCATATTAATAGAGTCGTTTTAGCCGCCAGTAGGTACAAATTTTTAGCTACTGACTTTAGATTGAGAGCTACAGAGCATTCACAAGAAGTGGGTTTGCTGCAATAATGAGCTTTGTCGGCGCAAATTTCTTTAGGTGCGGAGTACCTCTTAGGACCATCCCAGTGTCCGTCCGTGTCCGTGCGCATAGCATTTACAATCGCATAAAATCACACAGGCACCGCAGGATTCGAGTCTCGCCTGTAGGCCAGACAGAGTTTAGTGTCAGTCGTCTTGCCATTCGACTGCGACCGTGAGTTAGTACCCATGAAGCCAAACGGCTTACTGCCTCGCCTGTAACGGTGCGGAAGTACCTTGAGACATCCCAATGTCCGTGTGCGTCCATCCGTGCGCACACCACCATCAAGCGAAAATCAAGCGAAATTCGATTGAGCCGTGAGTTGCAGTTCCATTTAGGGCATAATACAGGTGCAACTCACGGCTCAATCGAATGACGGTCGGGTAGCAAATGGGATGTCAATCGGGGCGCAACTTTGATGTCATCTCGAGTCCCCGTACTCGCACCTCGCCGTAATCCACGGAGTGGAGATACTGCCATTTTGTTACGCACCTTGTCGACGCACAATGGATTGGTCAGAACGTAGCTCGCAACAGTTCCGGTGTAAAATTTGAACTAACGAGAGGGAATAGCCTCAAAGAAAATCAGAAATCAGGAAGTTTAGCTGACCGTTTTTCGCGGTCCCGCTCCGCGTTTGAAGGCCCGCTCAGCACAACTGGAGCCTGAGGAGCAAAAAGGCTTTTGGCTAAGCGATAATCGTATCTCCTTCGAAGCGGAATCACTCGCGTCACCGCTCGTTCCCTGTGCGTGTGTAAACCAAAACTTCATACAAAAGGAGATGTAAGAACTGACATTTTGGTGACTGAAATAAAGCAAAATACCGTATTCACTGCCTTATTTCAACCTTTTCGTACAATTTAGTCACTGACATGGTCCTAAAAAGTTTAGATGACGCCGGTCAATCTTAAAACAGCTAAGACGAGGCGGGTGTTTCTGGGAGCTGCAAACAAGAAGGCTGCCGCTTCGGTCGACGTTTTTCGCTTCTTTTCTAAACATCGCTGACGTGTGTGACCCCTTTGTCTACACGATGTGGTTTTGCGGTTTCGTCGCTCACGTTCCAACTGCAGAAACGGAGTTCTAAGTAGCGTTATCGCCTCGCTGGGGCAACCATCTCGAAATTCCGCGTGGAAGCGTGAGCTGCCATGACGGTCGCTCAGCGAGGCCGGCGACCGGAGCGGGGCCCCGCTCCGGAACGCCAGGTAGGGCCGAGTGCGCCACGCATGCGCAATGGCGCTGCCCCTTGCTATCGGAGCCGAGCGGACCGTCAAAAACGGTCAGCTTGAAAAATGGCGCCAAAGACGGAAACGCTCACTGCAGGCAGAAAAAATGACACATTCACGGGAGAACCCAACGGTCGAAGCAACACGAAGTGCGCCGTCATCTTCGGTGTGGGCTCTTCTACATCAGAAGGTAGCTGGCCGGCTCTGGGCTGCAGTGACCGGTGATTTTGCGATCCCATGAGTGGTAGATTTTTGTCGAACCTTTGTGCGTGCACTCCCTGCTAAAGCACCTCGTGAAGTAGAAATCGATGTGTGTAGTCGCCGGTAAGGTGCACAAGGATTTGGTTCCCTCCCGCAGGCTGGCCGCTTTTAACGGGTTGTCTGCGATGAACGTACCACTGCGGCCAAGGCGCAAGTTTTAATACTGATATACTTTATTAGAGAGCTTTATCTGACCGTTTTTTCGCGATCCGCTCCGTTCCGATAGCAAGCGGTAGCGCCGATTGCGCATGCGTGGCGCGCCTGACCGCGAACAGGCATTGGCTCCGGTTTCGCTGATCGCGCCGCCAGGTACCGGAGCGGATCGTCGAAAATGGCCAGCTACCTCTCTTTATCTAGTTTGTCCTACGAATTAAATGATGGCATATTGGTTTTCCTTTACCGTAGTTCTTCGCCGAGGCGTTTAGTAGCTAGGCAGCTTTGCTTATAAACCCGCCGCGGTGGCTCAGTGGCTAAGGCGTATGCGCTGCTGAGTACGAGGTCGCGGGGTTGCGATTCGCGGCCGCGGCGGCCGCTTTCTGATGGAGGCGAAAAGCAAAACGCTCGTGTGTACGAGATTTCGGCGCACGTTAAAGATCCCCAGGTGGATAAAGTTAATCCGGAGCCCTCCACTACGGCTCGCCTCATCGCCTGCGTTGCGTCGGCGCGTTAAACCCTTACAATCGCTTATAAGCAAGTTATACCAGTTTAGACGCCAAAGGCATCCTCGATACGAACAATTAGTGGAAGGCGTTGAATCTGGCATATAGTTAGGTATTTAAATGAATCATTTCTTTTTATATGTTACTCTCTTGACCCCCCTTCGATGAATGTTTCGGTGTTGTTACCCTTACTACACGATGGTGTTGTATTTGAGACCGGCGAAGATTTCCGCGGATTATTCAGGCGCCTTGGCGGTAACCTCATGCGGGCCTTTCAGCGTCCATGTAAGCAGTAAGGCGTCAGCAAAGGCACATTTGACCCACTATAGAGTTAATGCGTGCGATTGCGGCTGGGTAGGTTTCCATTGCTGCGCTAGCTCTGTTGAGTCGTCTCAAGTCTGACGCCCACGATTTCCCCGTTCAGGCATATTCCGGAGAGAGCGCCCGCGTAACACTAACGTGTGGTGACGGCGTGCCTTCAATACGCGTTTCGCAAACGGTCGAAATGTTGGCAACGCATCGTGGAAGCGACACTTACTGATCAATTGAGGTCATGTGTGCGCGTTCGCCTCGGGCGATCGTTTTAAGTAGATGTTGGGCCGGTAGAATTTGTATCAGCGCTGTCGGCGTGGGTGACATGTCGTGTACGCGCTGCTCCTACGCCAACTATATGGGTTCACGGAGACCTGAATGGTGAATTTGTTTTCTGGGAGAGGCACGCTTCCCTTTGAAAGGTCCGTGCGCTTAAGTACCATTGCCACGCCATGAACTTAAACAACTTCTGTTCAAAGTAGTTCGGGGCAAACATGTCATTTCGTTTGTTTTATTATAGGAACAGTAAAAGTAACGTTAGATTAAACTGGCCTTTGAACCGCAGAGTTGTTCAAACTCGAGCTTGGTCCGCTGGCGTTCGCAAAAACAACACCAAGAAACAATGCAAAGAAACTCCTCCGGCGCGAAGCGGCCGGCACGACGTTCGGCCAGGCGCGTCGGCGGAGCCAAGCCTCGCCTAGCTATGACGTCGTCGCGCGCGTCGTCACCACTCGGCCTTCGAGAACACTTTGCCAAGCGTTCGTAGAATGATCCTTCGCGTGCTATCGTCGCAAGAAGTTCACTGGTGTTCGCACCTGAAAGGGGAGCACAGAACAGCTCGCGCTGCAAACAACAGTTTGCAAAGCCGGTTGCCACCTGTTCCTGATTGATTTTGGGGTTTTAACGCAACGACGCTTCACAGGCGATGGGGGGCGCCATAGTGGAGGGCTCCGGATTAATTTTTACCACCTGGGGATCTTTATCGTGCGCCGAAATCTCGAACACACGGACGTTTCTGCTTTTCGCCTCCATCAGAAAAGCCGCCGCCGCGGCCTGGAATCGAGCACGCGGCCTCGAGCTCTGTGGCACAATGCCTTAATTGTCGCCGATTCTTGCGCGTGCTAATGCAGTCCACTTTGGGAGAGAAGTGGATACATGCGAACGAAACAATCCGGAACTGCCAGTCATAGCCATGGAGAACTTCTAGTGGCAAGTTTGGAAATGCATGTGAGGCGTAACAACCGGATCTCCGATGAAGGGCCACCAGCTCTGCATCTTCTCCAGTCCTGCACCACTGGTGCAAGCTGCGCCATTTTTTTTTTTTTCATTAGAAGAACATAAGGCATTTTTCTCCAAGCCACACCCTTAGTTGTGTTGGAGAGAACACAGCGCTGTGAGGACAACCCGTAGGAACGACTGAGCACGACGTTAACGCTGCATTCCCTTGGTGCAGCAGAAAAAGAACTGTGTTACAACTGAATGTTTGAGGCTAAATGCGTGGAGGCAAAAAAAAAAAAAAACCGCCCATGAAACAGCTTGTATAGATTGCACACCACTGAAGCTACCGGGAAAGAATACGCACGTTTTAGCATTTTAGACGTCTTCGAGAAGAGATATCAAGAAAGTACAGTTGCAGGTAAAAAAATACCCGAGTCGGCATTTTATTCCTTTTTTTTTGGGGGGGGGGGGTACAAGAACTCAGCAACAAACTAGTTGAGGGAAACAGAGAGCAGGTGATGCCACAGTTCACAAGAAGAAAGAGAAGGAAAGAGGAAAAGTCAGACTACTGTGTCTTACACGGCCAAGCGCAAGTCACACACGCACAAGTCCATTCTCCCCTCGAGCACAAACGCCATCCCTGAATCCTGTTATATCCGGAACGTTTAGGATGCTAGAAAGCGAAAGGTCTGCCAGAACCGCCCAGAACCAAGGAATCTGACCATGGCTTAGTGTGCGGAATATCGGTTGTGCGATCTTCACCGGGAAGTCGGCGTGCCTGTGGGAGGTTGTCTGCCAACTCATTCCCTTCGAGGCCGACGTGGCATGGTTGCAAGCATAAAAAAACCTTTGCCCCACTTGCAGAGAGCCGGGTCATCCTGCCCCATTTAACGCTAGGAGCGACGGCCAGAACTTAATTTGCAAGGGCTGCTGGACCGCCGAGCATTCGCCGAGCTGTGTGAATTGCAAAGACATGGGCTTTGATTAGAGTAACAGGTTCAGAACCAGGCTGATGCTCATCAACTAGATCGGTGTGGACGAGGTCGCCTTGCTGCAGGCGGCCCTGCTTGCACTTTCTACCACAGGGGCGTGAGGCCCCAGATACACGGTATAATTTCACTTACCTGTGTGAAGCCGCAGGTGAAGAGTGCACTGCTTCTTCCGCAAGCCAAGAGTCTCGACGTGCCCCACTGAGCTAGCCTCAACGTCCACATTGTGCACGGCGTTCATTGTCTTTTCGCGCATGGTCAACGCATAAATGTGGGCTAGTTTTGTTCGAACTGTGCAACATGGTTATTAGCGTAGTAAAGACAGGAGAATACGGAAAGTCCCCAACAGGGCTGGACATCGACTGAAATTTTTACTACACACATGAATAGTCCAGAACGGTGCATGCGTGAACATGGCCCAAGCAACAAGGAAAATTTTCGACAACAGTGAAGTGGTGCATCTTGTTACGCACAGTGGAAAAGTGCGGTTCAGATAACCTATTCCTTTTTTTCGACAAACTCATATAGGCCGGGCTACACAGTTATCACCGGCTCTCATGATGCCCCACGCTTCAACACAATTTACGCTGCAGCCGTAAATTCTTTTAAGGACCGAGCCTTGGCTTGGTCCTTAAAACAGCGCAATATCAGTGTCTTCTCGCAATATCAGCTGTTCAAGCGCTCGCTGCGGGGGGCATTTAGCTGACCGTTGCCGCCGCTGCCTGTGTGTTAAACACTGTGTTTCACTTTTCGAGAAGAGACTAATATTGCGCTGCTTTAAGGACCAAGCCAGCCGTGAATTGTTTGAAGCGTGGTGCATCATGAGAGCCGGTGATAACTGTGGGAGCACGGCATCTATGAGTTTGTCGAAAAAAGGAATAGGTTATCTGAACACGCACTTGCCACGTGCGTAACAAGATGCACCACTTCACTTTGTCGAAAATTTTCCTTGTTGCTTGGGCCATGTTCACGCATGCGCCGTTCCTGTACATATTCCTATGTGTGTAGTAAAAAAATTCAGTTGATGTCCAGCGCTAGTCCTGTGTGGTCTTTCCTCATCGTCCCGTCTTTACCGCGGCAATAAACCATGTTTCACTTTCTTCTCGCCACTCCACATCAGCCCCATGCGCCAGTGGCAGTGGTTCTGCAGCCTCTACACCAGAGGACGCGGTTCATCGAGATCAGCTTATACGCTCAGTGAGCGGTGGTCTTCAGTCATTTCGACAGTCCATGACCCCGCTCTCTGCAGTGTTCACGCTCACACTGAGGGTTACTTGGGAGGCAGTGGAAGAATCAGCACCCCATTCCTGTTGTCCGTATCCAAACGCTTTATAGGCGGCTTCCAATATAACCACTGCGGCGGCCGCTTTTCTGATGGAGGCGAAAAGCAAAAACGCCCGTGTGCACGAGATTTCGGCAAACGTTAAAGATCCCCAGGTGGTCAAAATTTATTCGGAGCCCTCCACTACGGCGCGCCTCATTGCCTGCGTTGCGTCGGCGCGTTAAACCTCATAATCAATCAATATAACCGCTGGTAAACACGTTCATGAACCCTCCAACTGCGTCATCTGTTAAAAGAGCCATGAAAAAAAGGTCGCCAGTCCGCACTGCGAAAGTGGATGTCCAGTGAAGCTTTTGTAAACACTAAAAACGCTGATGGGGAGGGTATGAAATGTTTTGCCTAGCCTGATGCATGCGCTCGGCGTCTTGGGCATGAACTGCTCTATTTAGCGACACTAGTCCTGCCTAGCCTTCAAAGATAATCTGCAAACAATCTGTAGCAGGAACACATGGGGGTGGGAGGGCCCTTGTTCACAGGTGCGTTATCATCCATAATGCGGTTTCGAGGTTTGGTGAGCTCTATGTTGTATGCCTGATCAGCCCGCCGCATGCGCTCGGCGTCTCGGGCGAGAACTTCTAGGTCCGGCCTTGGTTTTCTTGTTTACGATACGAAATTTCCGACCAACGAGAAACAACCAAACTTGTATTTTACAGCTTCGCTGTAAAATACAAGTTTGGTTTGCCCCGACAAGAACGATAACTACCTTATGGCAAACTTCAAGCAAATAATCGAGATATTCATGAAAACGGATGAAGCAGTGGCGACTCCCCAGCCACTTTCAACATTTTTCTACGACGTCACAAAATCTTGCTTGTGGAATTGAAGGCCGACCGAGTAAAACAAACGATATGACATAACTGGGCAATTATTGTAGTGGGACCTCTAGTTTCGTTGATCACATCACTTGAATGCTAAGGCGCAGCTGACACACTGGTAATCATGTCTTATTGCTGGCCCATATGACGTCACTCCTGCCCATAACACGTCATCGCAGCGCGAAAGTTTAAAGTTTTTCAATACGTCTTGCGTTCCTTTTTTTTCTCGCCTAGAAACGATTGTCGTGTCTGAAGTTGAGGTGCCTAAGGTACTGAGGCCTACTTCCTTCAAATTAAATAAGGTTGTCTTTTGTAAGGGTAGCGTCCTGGGCACGTTGGTACTCCATTGTTGGTACTCAATTGTTGCGCCGTGTGTGTCTGTCCTCACTCCGTTCGTGTCCCCCTTTTTAGCGCAATCATTTTATTTGTTTTTTGTCTTCATGGCCCCTCTGAGGACAGTAAATACAAGAAGCAGGTCGCGTGAGCACAGGCTCAGTACAGTTAGCGGACAACAGGCCTTGTCCCTAGTGGTGAGCTTGGATACTTTTGTGGTCGCCTGCAGTCGCCGTGCCCGCACGTCCCTGCACCTTCTCGGAGGTCGAGCCTGTGGTGAAGTGGGTGGCCCAGGAAGTGCACGAGAAATTTCCGTGGTATCTCTTCCTCGTCCGCAAGATCCACAGATGCGTTGGCTGCTCTTAGTACATGCAGGGGTAAAAACCCCAACGAGAAAATACTGAACAGCGCGGGCATGCTCCAGGCAACCAAAATGACGTAGCCTGAGTCCATCGCCAGTCGCTGCTGAAGAAACCTCGTCTGCGGATCCCTCATCCCACACTCCAGACGCCTGCAGCCACAGCAAGGGAGGATGGCAGGCCAATATAGCAGCGTGTTTTCTCAGAACCGCATTTCGGGCTTGACGGTGCGGCTCGGGATTGCCAACGGACACGCACCTGGCAGCTGGACTATCCTCCAGACTGACAAACAGGCCTTACGTATGTGGCCTTCCGGGACTTACGCATAAGCTCCCGCTTACAATAAGATGGCCACCGCCGACTACCGCAAGTCGATGTCGGCCACGGCAAATAAGTCGGTCTCCGGAAAAGCCGACAGAAGAGCCAACTCATCCGCGCGCTTGTTTAGGCTCCGGGCAAACGACTTATTTCCGAGGGAGCGTTTAAGTCGTACTTGAGAATTTATGCCCAGACTTATCGCGTTCGGCAAACGGGTAGCATCTGGAGGTTTAAAAGTAAGGAACCAGGAGCATGTCGAATAGGAGCCCCGTATACATGAGCTCGAACAAAGACGCTTCAGTCGAGATAAGTTTCTTACCCATGTAGAAGCAGACAGATGAGTGAAAAAGTCGTCTTCGCGACTTTGTTCGACCAGCATATTGACTCGGGCTCTGTAGGCGTGCCGTGAGGAGCTGCCCCTCTGCTCTCCGGTAACCTCCATTATTTGTAAGGGCTTCATTTAAACACGGTAGGGTCGAGGTAAGCTGAAGGCGTCAGTCTACTTGGCCCTCCGGTCGAGTCCATGTCCATGGGGCTAGAGCCTCGGCGAGGTTACGAAGCGTCTGGTGTGTAAGTCCATTCACTCCGAGCGCCAATTTCCAGAAGACCCCCTTTTCAACGACACGCTTTCTAATTCTTGTAACTACTTCCTCACCTTTCAAGAATTACCCTCCATTTAGCTTACCTAGAGTTATGCCATAAATGCTTCCGTTTTAGGGGCGAAGCTCCTCTTGCTCGGGCCCTGTCCCGTCCCTCGTTGCTGCTGTATCCGGCACATTAATGATGATTGTGGCAGGATCCCCCTAGGAATTGGCCAACCAAAGATTGGCCGAAGAGGTCAAAACGTTCAACGCGTTCATTGCTACCCAACAAGGAGGAGAGGAAGAAGACGAGGTTGTCGTTCGTCACCTGCGAGCTCAAGACACGTACCGGGGGTACGCGACACAAGACGCTCTGCAGAAGGCTACGGCCAAAGTGGCTAAAATGTCACACACCGAATTCGCCAACTTACCCATGGAGATTCTCATCGTCCCCAAACGAGCCTTACATAATCACCACAAAACATCGACATCGTCGACGGGCTTGTCAACGGAGCGGTGGTAAGCTTGACGTGTCGAGTCTTTATATGATGTGCGGGGCGAATGTTTCAGGGTTTTACCGATGAGCATTTTAGCTTCGCCCCTCTCATCATCATTCACTTTGTGGAGATGGCGGGATTTTTTTTTTTTGGAATGATTCCCTCTTTTCCGCCTGTACCTTTATCGTAAAATGCATTACATACAAGGCCATTCAAAGAAAAAGTACTCCTTTGCCTTCACGTGCATCACCTTACATCTTTAAAATGCCCAATTTTATTAATGCACACGCTAAATTATTACAAAAGGGTTGCGGAAAAAACTTCAAATACAGAAAACAAATGGGCCAATCAAAAGTACGAATACAGAGCTGAAATACATGAATGCTAACAAACGTTGTTCAGAAAGAACAAAAACGCATTATTCCATAGGAATGATAAATTTTGCAGGGGGCCGCTCCATGACAGCCTACCTCGATCAAGCATTTTGTGCTTATGGAGGCTTTTTCTCCACCTCCTTGTATTAGTTACTCTGAGTCAGTAGATGAGGCGCAGTGCTTCGTTAAGTTGCCTCAGGGGGAAGCTGATTGGCCTAGATGAACAGCGGTGCATATTTTTGTCTCTAAGTGATACATTTTATATGTGAATACTACCCCAAGTTTAATAACAGCCGGGAGTTCCCGAAAATATAAAAAAATCACCTACATTTCCCCAGTAATGAGCAGTCTCCCTGTACCTCCTCACTGATTGAGAGACAAAGGAAACGTTATCGTTTTTAGCCGAAAATGTGTACCGCTGTACATCCAAGCCAGTCAGTTTGCCCCCTGAGGCAACCTTGCAAAGCACTGTGCCGCATCATTATGGTCGGGATTGAAGCAATGGTAGGACTGACTCACAGTCACAAATACAAGAAAGCGTAGAGAAAGTCTACATCAATACAAAATCTTTGATTGAAGCAGACTGGTACGACTCTAGGGATGGATCTTCCGCTATGTTCAAGCTAATAAGTTGAGCTACTAATTAGTCTTCATTTGCTATGTAACCTAACTTCAACGAAACCTATGTGGTCTTAACGCAGAATCAGACTAGCCTATCGATGTTCCCATACAAAAGCAACGGAAGCTAAGTGCAAAGGGGTATGGAAAAGGAAATCGCTAAAAAAAAGAACGAAGTCTAAAAAAGTTCGGTGAACCTAATACTTCCAACTCTCCTGAATAAAAAAAGCCCCATCATTCCAAACTCAGCCCCGAATTGCACAAAGTCCACAATTCCCCGGCTGATGTGAGATTTTTGGCGTGTCAAGGAGTCACAGCGGCAGAAGAGGGCCTGAGATAGGCATCTCATTGTAAAGAACTACCAGATCGGCGCTCGGAAGTTAAACCTGGCCAACTAATTACTTCGCCCAGCTCTCCAGAATTAAGAGAAAAAAAAAACTCGGCAGTGTTCAAGACGGATTTTGCAGCCCCCTCACAACCCAAGTTGCCAGAGTTGCTTCGCTGTAGGCGCGTGTGGGAAGGAAGTTCCGGAGAGGATGCCCAAACGAACATTACAACGTTCTTTGGAAGAACGAACAAGCAGTTCTATCGCCGAAGCTTTGCGTCGCCGCTGCCTTCACCACCGACGAGCACGAAGGAAGAGGCAGCCGCCCATGGAAACGTTAGCAGCGATCAACGAAGCGCTATTGTTTCTGTCACTTGTTTCCTTGGGGAAATGCCGCGTGTCCCGGGAAAGTGCTGGGCGATTTAGGAACGCAAAGAGGGAATCGTCTAGGGACGTTCGCGCGAGGAAATTAGGGAGGAAGCGAGGCGTAGCGGTTAATCACCAGAGCGCTGGGGCGAAAATCCTGGTTGTGTCCGCGGTTATGTTGCTTCTGGGCATGTCACCAAAAACTGGGGCACGCCTTGCAGTTACTGCTTTCTGAAGTGACCCCAATGGCCATCTCGTGGAGATACTGAAGACAATCGGGCAGTTGTGTGGACCACGAGGGAAACTGCCAAATTCACGTTCTTCTTCTGGGTACTTACCATGGATTCTTTGATGGAAGTAAACTGACTTCAAACGAATTCCATTCGCTCCCAATTTTAGACTTATGACACTGAATCTAAATAATTTGGAATCACTTTCTGTACTGCGTTCCAAAGGTCTCAAAGTGACACTCTCACTTTGTGGTCACACCTGAATTGTGCTTCTTATTTTAAGGCTAAGATTAGAGTGTAGCGGTTTTGAACTTAGATGGCAGCGAGGCGGATACTGGTTGTCTGTAGTAGTAAACAAGGGCAAACAAATGTGCGAGTTGTTGTTCATCAAGGATGACATAAGTTGGCGAAAACTTCGCAAATTTGATATCTGGTCAACTGATATGTGGTCTCTGATCTTATTTAGGGCTGATCTGACCTGACTGTTCAAGAATGGCGACCAACATTTTGTGGCAAAATCGACACAGTTGAATGGGCAAGTCACAGGGACGTCTATCCCGGTTCTCGCTTACGTCATTACTCTTCTCTTATTGAAACAAGGAAACAAATAGTTCCTCCCATCTTCATGCACCATGCGGTGTCACCTTGCAAATGTAAAGAGGACTGATGGACTGGGAAAGAGGAGTGCACGTTAAAGATCTAAATGGCAGTGAAGATCTCTTTTCTCAACATCGTCCGTTCTTCTTAATTCTTACGGAGAAGAACAAAAAGCTGAATTCACTAAAAGGGCCATCTAAAGAAAATGCAACCCTGTTCATTTAGGAATGACTAGCTTTTTTGTAAGTCACTCCGTTCCTCTCCAGCCTCCAATGCCGTTTTTTTAAGTGAAAAAGCTCAAGCAATATTTAGAGACCTTCAAATCTCGCGCTTCTAAGCAGGAGTGACGTAGTGTGGACCAGCAATAAAGCATAGTTACCAGTGTGTTAACTACACGTTAGCATTCAAGTTATACGAACAACAGGCTCCGTACAATCTTCCCGTCGTGTTCTTGGCGGATGCCTAGGTCGTCGACGAGATTCTGTGACGTCACAGACAAGATTCTGTGACATCACAGACGAGATTCTGTGATGTCATAGAGCAATCGCTGGAACCTCGCTGGGGAATCACTTCTGCTTAACGTGTTTTTTTTTAATATCTCTAGGATTTGTTTTAACGTTGCGTCAGCATTGGTATCATGGTTATTGGTACAAAGCAGTCATTTTACTGAACGAAACTTGTGTTTTTTTTCTTCTGTCCCCTTTAAGAGCGGCGAGGTTGCGCCGCCTATTCTTCCAAAGCGGGAGGAGGTCCGCACTTCATTTTTAATGAAAGCATTATTTCCTTGCATACCCAGATTTCAATGCTTTGGGTGGCTGGTTCACCAATTTACTATTAAAGGTGGGCTCAATGAAGTCACGACGGCGTAAGTCATATTCCCGATTCCTTTTCTTGAGGAATTTTACCGAGTCATTTTCGCCAGTAACTTTCTCTGGTAACATCTCGAGTAATATCTTTAATATTCCTCCGTAATTTTTGCCCGATCTATTTCTGAGCTTGTTTCTATCCGAGCCATTTTCACGGGTAATTGTAAAAGCCATTCGTAGTGAATCCGAGTGATTGCAGGTAATTGCAAGTAATTGTGTGAGTAATCTCTAAAAGAAAGAAACGCCCCTTTCTTAAGAGTAAGATGGTTAACACGCGACGCTTGCTCTCATGCAACCTGAGTCAAAGACAAAGTCCAAAATTCAAACTGTATCGACCGTGTCGGATTCCGACCACGGAAGCGTTTTTTATTCCTTTCTTTCTTTCTAGAGAGAGAGGAGAGAGAGAGAGAGAGAGAACTCTTTAATGTGGGGCTGGAGACGTCAGCTCTGCTAGCGCAAGTGCTTGCTACGCCAGATGGGGATGATTACAGTGCACTGAAGTGAATGTGAGAGCTTGAGAAGAACAAAATCAGACAGAAAAGAAAAGTTAAAAAATGGCACTCAATGAAATGCAAGGAGAAAACCACCCTGTTTTGAATTTGAAGCTTCGAGTGCAAGACACTTGAGATGCAAACGATGCAGTACACCTTCAGACGCTTTGGTTTGGTCGAGCCTTGAAACCATTTATTTGTTTGGTGGAATCGGTGGTCGTATCACTTGAGTTGTAAAGCGCATCTATTCAGAATATGCGTAGCTTGTGACTTTTATAACTGCTTTCCAATATAACGCAGCAATGGTGACGGTGGAGGAAAACAGTTCATACGCGTTACGATAAAATTTCTGAGTGTAAGATCATTAAGAATTCTTTCGTTACTTGTTAATTTTAACCGTATGGTGTTTAAAATGGCCACCTTGCATATATATTAAGAAGGTTATTCCGAAATATTGCGACACAGAGTTACGCAGGTGAACCACTCTCAAATTTACGTATTTCTCAACAATAGCCGATTTAGAGTCATGATGGTGCGGGAGTCACCCATTCATCGCTGTAACAGGTGTTTCTTTTTCTTGTTTGCACGGTCCAGCAATATATATTAACATATCAACGATGACCAACTAAAACTTTCAATTAATAATCAGAATTATGCATTTCGAAATTTTGTGGCCTCTGTAGTCTCGAACAGCTAGGCGTAGTTTCGACGTGCAATTAGCAGCTTCCTTTTTTCCGTTGAAGCTGAGACCTTCTCGAAGCATATATTCAGCTAGGTATATATAAAAAAGAGAGAGGCGGGATGAAACGCAATTTCACCTCGTGGCCCGAAGTTGTGCTCGAGTTTCGCCACTAAGGAGGCAATGAATATGTATCAGGGAACTCATACGCAACAACGCTACCTCCTGTCTCTTCCGTGCATACCTCAAGTGTTGCGAAAAACGAAAACGGGGTTAGTGCCTACGGCGCGGCGTTATGCAGCATCAAGTTATGTAAGCTGGCGCAATTTTTTTGCGTCAACTGAGTTTAGTCTAAGCGGGGAATTTTGTTTTTGTTACTCCGCAGGCAGAAGAAACTACTTTGCGCTAGGGCTTGCTGTCGGGGGCTTTGATCCAGACCTTTGGACGATCGTTCCCGTCACGCAAAAATGGGGTTAAATATAAACCGAGCGAAAAAACAATAAAGTTAACCACAATATCTCAGGTGATGTGGAAAGGCGAGGAACACCGTGCGTTCCCAAAAGGCTGGGTTTGTTAGAATTATGTAAACTAACGCAGCTACGTTTACGCATGAAGACGCAAAATTATGCCTAGGAAAGCAAAACGAATTTGTCGGTATAGCGCGGGGGGTGTATATTTTGATATGCTTAAAGAGCGCTTACATAGCAGCTGTACCAGTCTTTATAGTAATTACTTAGAGTGAGAAAACGTCTTTTCGAAAAGTGTATCGCGCAGGCATCTTGCTCCTTCGCCATTTTTACGCGCCTCGTTCTCCTTCCGCAACTCTACGCAGCTTCTCCCAAGCTTTCGTCTTTCCTGCGACAACTCCTGCACCGCTCGCTAGGCTGCCCTGCTGCTTTAACAACGGTGGATGGCCTCTCCCGAAAGACGAGCTCCCCCAGCTTTGAAGCGAAGCTTTCTTTGGATTTCCCCCAGTTTTACGAAGGGCTGCGTGCTACTACAGTTGCTGGTTTATGACGGGTGCGCTAGTAGTTTTATCTTGCCCGAGATAAGGCTGGCCTGCGCGTATACCGCTAGCGGGGCTTGAAAAGTGACTGGCCCCGGACAGATACGACAGACAACCCTGACCTACCCGTACAACTCCCAAGGGCCGCCTTTGGAAGGGACTGTCGGTACAACGCGCTGGAACGCCCAATTCATGCGTATATCATGTTCTCTGCGCTTGAAGCTTGTGGCTGGTTTCCTTCCCAGGGATACGGAGACGTTAAACGTTTCTCGTTACGTCTAGTCGCACCAACCACAGCGTATCATTTTGAAAAATCAGCCCCTACGCCAACCACAGTGACACTAAAGAATGCCACAAGCAAATTAACTTTAACCCAGGCGTGCTACGATACAATCTTCGTGTTACGTCGACTCCCACCGATTATTTTTTTATGCTCTGGCGGTTGGAAGCCCGGCAACAAGCAGCAAGTGCGTTGGTGGAGGCTGATGCTCTTTAATGTGGAACAATAGATTGCCTCGCAAAAATATTGCATCTGACGTGCGGATGACCGATGGTTCCAAAAAGTGGCGGATGGCGCAAAGTGAATCAAATTAAAGAAAAGAACTTGGATGAATTTGGGTGCGGGATTTGAACAAGGGCTACTCGAGTGAGCGTTTCCTGCACAGCAGCCAATTCTTGGCTCTAACTAAAGCTGGACGCAGAGAATGCGCTGTAACCTTCGACTTAGAAACGTCGTGTCAGAGACATTTGCTGAAGCCGGCACGAGTAACATTAGCAATCCAATTTCAGAGGTGGGGAGAAGCAAGATTACACTAGTAGCATATGTAGGGTAACAAGGCCGGAGAAGAAGAAACGATGAAGAAGAAGGAGGAAATGATCATTACGTGGGGAGCGTGAGGACGCAATCGCACCACACTAGGGCTAGAGAACCAACTTCAGCACGTAATTACAAAATTAGCAAGCACTTGTTACGCTAACAGCTGAATAAAACGTTTTTTGCTACTGTTGCAATAGAAAGGTATAACAAGGGCAAATGACCAAGACTGTCAGTCATAGCAACAGAAAGACGAAGAAAACGCAATGGCAGAAGGATTGTGACGGGGGTTGTTCGAGGTGTTAGCTGAGAGACTAGCCACCTCTATCAGCATGTGCGGGAAGCCTCACGAGCGATTGGTGCTTCAAGCGGTGGAGAAGAGATCACGTGACGTGACTAGAAGACTAACGTGACGTGAATAGAAGACTAGAATGCTAACGATGAAATACGGAAAGAACAGTGGAGAATACAAAACAGCCATGGTAAATAAAAAAGAGGCAAGGCAGAGAGAAACGAATTGATGGAGAGAAGAAAATAGTAGCTAAAACGTCGTTAGAGATGTACTGGGCTGAGAAATTGAACATCAGAAAGGAAAATTTCTACGATAATTCCCAGGGCAGTGCTTTGCGTTTTGAGGCTAGAGCAGGTTGCTTGCGAACTAAGAGCTTTGTGTTGACGTATTCACAAAATGATGGGGTATGCGTGGTCTGCGGAAAAGAAACAGAAACTATGCGGCACATAGTGCTAGAATGCGAGGGTATCCATCCAAATCTACACAATGAAAATATTCGGCTTCCTGAAGCCCTAGGATTAAAGTGTAGCACAGAGGAAGTTACCTTCAAGGCGGTCAAGACGACTAAAGGAAGATTAGAATGCTGGTGGACGACAAACAGAGCGGAGAATATTGCCTAGGACAGTTACCACCTGTAACAGAAAAAAAAGTATTTTGTGCCAAATAAGCTTTTTGTGTCTGCACTAAGCAGCGCTTGTATTAAATTAAGAGCAGAAAACATAGGTATTATTAGTCCTTGTTGGTAAGATGACACGTTATCACCCCGCTACAAAGGGCAAATCAACAGCAATCATCAATTATCATCACATTAACAAGAACATCATCATCATCATTGCGACGGGGAGGCAAGACGGCCGAAAGGAAGGCGATTCGTCAGAAGCTGAGCAAATGCCTTAGCGTGTGATATGCAATCATCGTAATCGACACATCCGCTTTCAAGAATCAAACGCACCGTCGTGTGCGTCAAGGGCTGGCAGAGGACACAATCGCAAGACTGGACACGTTTCCTGTATGCTCTGAAGCGTTTACCTCCAGCGGAAGCTGTGAAACGTGGCGCCCATTGACGTACGCCTCAGAAGAAGATGCAAGGGAACAAGAAAAAAAAGGGCAGCATCTCCACTCCGTGGATGATGGCGAGGGTGCGAAGTACGGGGACTCGAAATGGCATCCCAGTTGCGCCCCGACTGACATCCGATTTGCGCCCCGACCGTCATTTAACTTTGAGCCCTGAGTTACACCTTCATTATTCCCTAAATAAAACTGCAACTCACGGCTCAAATGGAATTTCACTTGATTTTCACTTGATGTTGGTGTGCGCACGGATGGACGCAGAAGGAGATTCGGAGGTCCGGAGGTACTCCGCACCGTTACAGGTGAGGGGGTAAGCCGTTTGACTCTCGGAACTAACTCACGGTCGTAGCCCAATGGTAAGACGACTGACACTAACTCTGTCTGGTCTACCAGACACATGCTCGAATCCTGCCGGTGCCTGAGTAATTTTTGCGATTGTAAATGCTATGCGCACGGATGCGGACGGGCATTGTGCGGTTCCTAAGGTACTCCGCACCTAAAATGCCTCCCGACGAGGCACAAGGTGCAGGCGCTCGCTACGGCTGAAACCCTTACTACGCAAAGATCCCACACCAGGCACCTCTCTCTGATAACCATGACCTTGTTGCAAACAAAAGGTGACATAATAGGAGAGGACCAACGTTAGGCATAGAAGATCACATATCTCGGAAAATCTTACCATCCCTTCATAAGGAAAGCTTACAGAAGCGCGAAGGCTTTCTCACATCAAAACAGCGTGAAACGTTCGTCGAAACCCACGCTGAAAGTGCGTCCAATCGATCGTCAAATCCTTCAAAGACCCAAATCGCAAAACGGAGAACGAACCCATGCGACTACTTCTTGCCTACTAAGGAAACGCATCTACGAACGATCTAAGTATATACCGGTGCGTGGTTTATGAGATACAGGTATATACCATTGCACTCCTTCTGCATGATTGATGCGTGCATTGTCTTATCTAGAACCGTCCTTTCCGCGATTTTCAAGTAACAGTTTTGACACAATGGAAGCCCGTTTCACGCACGAGCAGTGTGTCCAGAGATCTTATCAGAACTTTTCCCTCTATCGACAAACTGGTCTGAAGGGAAATGCCATTAGTTTTTTTACAGGACGCCATGGGTCCCATTAAGGAGTTTTCCTTTTAATAAGGCATAATGGTCAGTCTCTGTAAATAACTTAGTGCCTCTGTTCATCTTCTTAAACATCGTTGCATCATCTTTATCACGTCATCTTCTGCCGTAGCAAGTTAGACGTTTTAGGCCGGCTAACATCGCCACCTTTCATTAAAGATCGTTCTCTCTCTCTCCTCTCTCTCTCTCTCTCTCTCTCTCTCTCTCTCTCTCTCTCTCTCTCTTCTATCATCTATCTATCTATCTATCTATCATCTATCTATCTATCTATCTATCTATCTATCTATCTATCTATCTATCTATCTATCTATCTATCTATCTATCTTTATCTCTCTCTCTCTCTCTCGCCTTCCCACACATAACCAGTGTTAAGTGTCTCTGTTTTTTTGTGCGTGTGGGTTGACGCACACACTGTATTGGTCTTTGGTCTTCGCTAAAATGGTTGCATCTGTTTGGCGAAGACAAATAAAAAATGAAGCGACGACTAATTCGAACGTACAGGCTATTTTAAGTCGCAGTGAGGGTTGTGGCTAAAGTAAATAGCCCAAACACTTCACTCATGCCGCCCCTCTTCGCTGATTCTTAGATTGTACGCTTGTCGCGGGTTCGCCGAAGTCATCGCACGCGGTATACCGGGCTGCGAGGAAGGAAGTTGTTTGGTGACCGGAGGGCTTGAGCACACAACCCCTACGCTCTCGTTTCCCCTGGTGCACAGAGAAGCCTTTCTGTTTTCACTTCGCCCAAAATCCTCTGGAGATTATAACAAATGCACGGCATCTGTGTTTGCACTCCCTAATGGGGTTATTCCGAGACTTCTGGAGACGAGGCCTGGTCTTTCTGTAGGCTGTTGGTTTGGCCTTCTGTGGGAATATGTGCTACAGACGTTGCAAGTCGGAGGCTATCAAAACACTGCGGTACCCAAACCTTGTTCGAGAAGGGCCTGAACCTAAAGTTAATATAGGCGAGTGTTTAGGAAAAGAAGAGAGCCCTGAAAGAGCCACAGTGTGGCGCCTTGAAAGGGTAACGAAATGTGCACGTTCAGCCAGAATTAAGCGGCCTATTTTACTGAGTGGTGGTGCAGGGGGGGATTTAACTCAGTGCCTTAACTGCTTTGCGAAATCGACGCATTTTAAAGGGAAGCAGCTGCGCGGAATGCGCCGCGCAGTGAGTGGCGAAGGTAGGTAGCTGCCCGGAATACTGAGTAGAATGGTCGTATAATGGGCCATTCCACATAAGAAGCCTAATGATCCAGGCCGTGTACCTTTGTCTTCGCTGTACACGTGCACTTTTCGTTTGCAGTATTCGTTTTTTTGCAATGCCTTCAGATGTTCCTGCCTGATATCAGCGGGGCCCTGTTTTTTTTTTTTTTTTTTTTGCAGTCAGTTCCAAAGAAACCCACTTGTATTACTTCACTCGAACGCGCCTAATGTTTCAATATTTCCAACCATGGATCTCTGAGTAGCAGGCGCCGGTCGTGGCTCCTAGAAATGACGCAATGCACATGAACGTTTGAACAGGAAATAATGAATGAATGAATGAATGAATGAATGAATGAATGAATGAATGAATGAATGAATGAATGAATGAATGAATACAACACTTTATTGACATGGGGGCCCAACAGCCCTGGCTGGGAAAGGAATAAACATATGGGAAAAAATAAAACAAGTAAAAAGTTTAAAAAACACCGTTACAGTTAAAAGAGGCGCTTGAAAGTCGCCACTAAGTCACTGCAAAATGTCCCCAAAGTGCGGTAACACTATTTAACAGAAAAGTAATCGTCTTTCAACTCGGTCACGACATAAACAACTCTGTAAAAACAGCTCGTGAGAGCATAGGTGGCAACCCTTTCAGTAAAGAAAGGTGTCCCCTGACCTGCTGCAGTTACCTTAAAAAACGGCATAATGCTACCCTTTAGAGAACGCGGGCGAAACCGGCGATTCGCTTTTATATTACGCTGATTGTCGCTGTTTGTCACGACTTATTATGTGATAATGCACTGCCCCATAAAAAGAATTTGACACGTTTCCCCCCTCCGAGTCAAAACTAGCAGCTTTGCAACCACCTAAACGTGTTCAACACTCCGAAGATGATTTGATTCTTCTAGTTTACGACAACGAGCGCTCTGCATCTGTGTCTGAATTTACCATGCTGTGCCTTCTTCCGCTTGAGGCGATCTGACATGGGTGACTCCATTAATTACAAAGCAAGGCTTAATTAGAATTCTTCGGGTTGCCTTTTAGCGGGCCCGCTAATTTTCTATCGATTTCTTGCTTCCCTGAAGGCGCGGCGATAAATGTTCGAAAGGTAAATGGTTTACACTTAGAAACTTGTTTTTATTTTTATTTGTTCGCGTTCGCACAGAATAGAAGCGGGAAAGAAACAGCCTTTAGGTACCGCATGGATGAAGCGGGGCACACAGGAGAAATTTTAAGGTTGCTTGAAATAACGTGCACGAGCACAAGGACGCGGGTTCGATTCCCGGCCACGGCGGCCGCTTTTCTGATGGAGGCAAAAAGCAAGAACGCCCGTGTGCACGAAATTTCGGCGCACGTTAAAGATCTCCAGGTGGCCAAAATTAATCCGGAGGCCTTCTACTAAGGCGCGCCTCATCTCCTGCGTTGCGTCGGCGCATTAAACCCTACAATCAATCAATTAACGTACACATACATACTCGGTTTTCCAAGCAGCATCTCTTAAAAGGCAGCTGCGCGAAAACGTATCTTGCGGCGCAGTGACAGAAATTTTCTGCCATGCAGCAGTGCGATAAGTGGCGCGATAAAACCTTCGGAGGCGCCCAAAGCTACGTAGAGCTTAATCATAACCGATCGTGGACACCAGCAAAAACCTCACGGGAAGAAATTTTACCCGTATTCTGTTTGATTACTTTTACGTGCAGAGCACTTTAGGGGCTCGGCTTGCCATCGTAGCTCGTCTGCGGTCACGCTATCTAATCACCACAGGTCACGTGGCGTCACGCACTCAAACAGAGGCTCGCTTGTCCCTCGAATCAGCCTTCCGGCCTAAAGTTAAAGAGGATACTTGATCAAGATCTTTACATGAGCAGAATATTTCGTCAGTGCTGGAAACGCTGGCACTTGTCATACATGCCATCATTATTTAGCGGCAAAGAAAACGGCAGGTGCATTTCAGGCAAATCCTGTGTAATTAACCGCAGTCCCCGCGCCAGTATAATTAGTATGCTCGTTGGGTGAGTTTCTGCGATAATAAGCGAAACACAAATGTGACCGCCAACAAACAACGACGCGTTCAAAAACGGCGCAGAAAAGGCTACAAACAGTCTGTGTGGAGATGAGAGCAAGCACAAAAAGAACGAACTCCCCGCTCGTGCCGTTGCAGGCAGACAAGAAATCAAAAGATAAAGAAAAGAATGCGAGCTGTCTCAAGAGATGTGCGCGAGCATTTCAGAAGGCGGAAAATTGAATTGCACTCAACCAACCTCTGTTGAAATCATCAAGGGTAAAGGAAGAGCGAGACAAAGAGGGGAAGAACGTGAGGGGGGGTAGCAAAGAGCAGAGAACGGCGCCACAGCCCCTGTGGCGAATCACTATTCTGCACTTCCGACAGCTTTCATGTTCAGTGGAACTGCTTAATTTTTTTTCCCTACAAAAAGAAAGGCTTGACAAGCGTGTAACTTCACAGTTTTAATTTTAAAATACAAGCGCTTCCGCGACTCTCAGTTTAAGTTCGTTTTCGCGTTGGAAACCGGCGATCATTATACCTAAATCTTCAGGGACGCTGTATAGAAGTTTTATCGTAGCTGTTTGAATTTGCTTGCGCCAAGGACGTTTTTGAGCCCGTTCCGTTACGTGGACCAGAACTGAACTCCTTGGTTGGCTGAGAGCAAGTCATTATTCCTTGTTAAATGTCCCAATTGTTTCGGTGGAGTATCCGCCGTAACGCTATTATGCATTTGCCGTCCTCCGCCAACGACCGGACCGCCTCTGAAGGCTCTATGCAAGAGTAAGATGGCAAGTTGGGATAGTTGGTTCAGATTCAGATTCATGATGAAAAACAGCGCAAGAAATACAGGGACAATAGAAGAGGTGAGGACCACAGCAGCCCACAGAGGACCCACGCACTGAACTCGTAACTGATTTTTTTATTAGAAGAAAAGCCGTATTTATACGGAAAACTGTATAATAGCGTCAACAGAAAACACGGGGAGTGCATGTAATCAACCACAAGTTAACATCCCAACAGTGGGGCACGTGACGTTGCTCCGCATCCTAGAAGTGATTACACTCTGCCAGCCGATAAGAAATTGAAATTCCTCGTCCAGTAAGTGCACAGAAGGAGCACTAACGCACTTACCGTCGTTCCTTCTAATATGAAAAACATCTATTACTCCCTGACATGCTGGTTTTATGTTTGGCGACCACTTTTGTATCATTCATTTCCCGCCGGTCATCTATTCAAGAGGACCAGCTGGAAATTAGAAGGGAAGGGGTATTCTAGTGTACCATTGTTGCTTCCCCTGGTCGTACTAACTCTTTACGGCAACATCGTGAATTGTGCCTCTTCGCTATCCTTCTTTTCTTTTGCTTTGGCGCGAATTACTTGGGCAGGGTTAACTGGCGTATTCATGGAGGTTGTGGGCACTACTACACCAGGGTGACCAATCGGGCTCTGGTGAGGGAGGGTGTTACCGGCAATGGTCGCCGGGAACAAGCCCTTTTGTGCAATTCCATCGACACGCGGATTTCTTTTTTAATGCGTTGGGAATTGTGCGGCACCGGGATTAAAATCACGGTCCTTCTGCACGGCGGATGCTCCTCCTCTTCGCCACCACTGCATTTTTTATTACCTTTTCTCGCACACAATACACGCCACAGATAGATTAAAAACCGTCGGCCGAACTTCGACTGACGGAAATACTTAAAATAAACATCAAGCGTACCAAGTTCTTCTAGCAGAGGCAGCCATTCCAAATTGGGCGTCTGGAACTTGTGCACTTCAACGAGCAAACTAATACTTTGTGTCAGGTCATGAGGGCGTGAGGGTGAGCATGGCTCACCGCCATCCTCGACCTTTAAATGGTATGCAAGCCTGGAGCCATCATGAGGTCATGTGGCGCACCGATGTCACCAGGTACGCGAAGAAATAGTACGCCTTGGGGTGAAACGGGCAGGTCTATCTTTAAGGCCCTTTATAACACATGCCAGAATAATATGGCGTCCCAGCACTCCACGAAAACGTGCTCAACAGTTTCTTGTTTGTTGCACAGAGTACAAGTTGTAGGAGCAGCGACAATAAAGCCTTTCTCCTGCATCCACGTCTTAACGGGAAGTACCGGTGTGTAGCTTAAAGAAAAAGGTTCTCACAGATGCTGGGACGGCCATCTTTTTAACACGAGCTGACACGTCGTGGCCAAGAACAGCTCTATACACTTATCAGTAAAGTGGCACAGGTACAAGACATCCTTCAAGTCTTTGGTAAGTGCCTTTCTTGACACAGTTGCTAGGTACTCGAATGAAAACCCTACTGCTAGAAACATGAAACAGTCTACAACCTCCTTCATATAGTCTTATCGCCACCGCTCCACTCGCTGCCAGTGCTGGACATATTAGTAGTAGTCATGAAGAAGAAATGGGTGTGGGCAGGGCATGTAATGGGAAGGCAAGATAACCGTTGGTCATTGAGGGTAACAGACTGGATCCCTAGAGGAGGCAAGCGGGGCAGGGGTGCAGAAAGTTAGATGGGCAGATAAGATCAAGAAGTTTACGGGGATGAATTGGTCGCAGTTAGCACAGGACCGGGACAATCAGAGATCTATGGGAAATGCCTTTGCCCTGGAGTGGGCGTAGCTACGCTGAGGATGATGATGACTTGGGCAGTATACTGGCGACACTTGACGCTACTGGTTATCTAGAATGAGCGTTCTGCGTGGCTCGGGTGCCTTTGTTACACTCACGTACCGTTACGCTTCGCTTCCACACAATATTATTCCAGTACCGCACGCCCTGGGCTAGCTCGTGTTCTGCTGTTGACAACGTTAACACAGCCTGTTGGTGACGCGCTGGGTCCTACTAGAGACCAGGGAACGTATCGAATGCGAACTGCAATGTTCAGAACTTTTTTTTTGACCTAACTCATTTACTCTATCCCAATTACTCCAGAAACTAACTCTGCCATAAATTCCCACTTTTTAAAGTGTTTTTTTTTTTTTGCTCTTTACACCGATGACCATGGTTTGTATCGGGCAAAACACCGCCTTTCGCCAAATGGGACACTTAAAGTGGCCGTGAAGACAAATTATATAATTTGAAAGAACTAGGCTTCAGTACCTCACTCAGCTCCATTCAGCCCAGAAAGAGGTTTTTTGAACCGGAAAAACACAGGATGTATTGAAAAACGTTCAAATTTGCGCTACAGAGGCGGGTTGTGGGCAAGAAACATAGTGAAAACATCATAGTCAGTGTGTTAACGGTGCGTAAGCATTCGAGTGATGCGATCAAACGGAACTAGATAACCCACTTCAACCGTCAAGTCATGCGTCTTAGCGATGCGTCAGATGGGTGGCCGGCAGTCGGGCAAACAAGATCTATGACGTCATAGAAAAGTCGTGGAAAGTTGGTAGGGAGTCACCGCTGCTTCCTATGTTTCTTTAATATCTACGTTATTTTTTTTAGTTTGCAAGAACGTTGGTATTGGGACCAATCAGCCTTTTGATGAACCAAGTTGTATTTTGCCGGCATGCCTCTGTAAGGTCCACTGATGAGTCAGGTGGTAAGCGCCGGCGGCGCGTGAGAACCCGCCACTAAAAGCTGGTGGCTCCAATGTGGACTCTACGCTGCAGCTCGAATCAGGCACAAATTACGTCACGGATATCCATAGAAACAGGAGCAGCGGATTGCTGGCCCTACCGACTACCACGATGGTATCTATGACGTCAAGCAGACGCGCCGCCGGACCTGTCGCGCCACCCTCGACGTGCATCGCGCCCCCAGGGTGTGGGACTTGACCGGCGTCGAAGTGGCGCCTCAAGAAATTCCGTTACGCGCTCGAGCTCGACAGTGTCACGTGGCACTTTCGCTTACACCACGGGGTGCCATGATGTTCTCGAGCTGTTTGCCGTTGCCCAAAATGGCGCGCCCGTAGCGCGCTGAGTGACAGCTGTCCACGTGAATTTGGGACTCCCTTACGCGGGGGTTTACGAACGCCTACGGATGGCGTTCCCGAGAGAGTGGTGATCTCGAGGTGTTATAAGGCCGAACTTGGCCGTTAGAAATGGTTCTTGTCTGAGCGCCGACTGGGCAGTTCCCGGCGGGCAAGGAGTCTCGACCGTTGAAGCTAGTTGGGATTTGTGAGCCCCCTAAGTAGAGGTTAAGATCGGTCGGAGGTTTAAGGGTACAGCGCCGTACAAGGGCATAAGAAAGTATCTTGCGACGAGACAGAGTCTCGGCGTCGTTCTCGAGAGGTTTTTAAACGCTCAGAATAGGAGAGTTAGACGAAGTTGAGGAGCTCGAGTGATTTGTGCGCACTCGGAGCTAGCGTCTAGCTGAAGTTCCAAGTTTTCCTTTTCGTTACTCATGTACCCAGTTTTCCTACTGTAAATAGCTGTATATAAACTCGTCGTTTCACTTAATCAACCCCAACGCCTCGAGTTCGTCAATTCGACCGCCGTCTCCAAGAACTTCAACACCATCGCCCTGCCTGCCTCCTGCCAAATCAATCGGAGCCCGGGCGATTGGGTTCCTGATCGACACCGGACTTCGGGAAAACGAACCACAACCATCTTTACTGTCTCTTTAGGCTTTCACCTTAAAAGCTCGTTTGTTCGACCTTCAAGCACTCGGCGATTCGTGTATTTCGGATGCAAACCTCGGTATATAGCCGCAAACGGGCGCCTATGCAACGGTCCCATTAGCTTTAATGTGTTTGGTAGAACAAAAAAGTGTAAACAGAAGGGGTGATGGTGATAAAAAGCGCGCAAGTTTGGAAATTAAACAGTACTAGTGCTTCCGAATTCACGGCATTATAAGAAGTGCCTAGGTGAAGTTTTTTTTTAATTGTTGGTGATTTTAAAATCGACGTGAAGCTTCAGCATGATTGTTTTCGTGTTTATTAAGAACTTATTCGACCGCATTTTGGAGAGCACCCAGAGCGGAATCAATTTTTTAAAGCAAAATTTTCCTGAGCCTTCAAATCGAGCCCCAGTGCCTGTTTACTCAGTCTTGCCTACTTCCATCACACGTGTTTTTCTGAACATCCAGTTTAACCGTAAAGGAGTCTAGGAGACCGAGTCGGCTTGAGTTGGTTGCTCCAGTTCTCTTATTTTTCTAGTTTCCACCTGGTCACTGATTGTCTTACAGAACGTCCGTATATGAGAGTCATCGCCGCTGTGGAGTGATTTTTTACAGACATGTGGTTACGCGGTTGGAGACAAAGCTTGGTTGTACAGAAGACCTATCATCTTCTAAACGATTTTCCTTACTTTTTGAAATATTTAAGGTGTGTGAGAAGGCGCCAGTTGCGTACGCTGTGGGTGGGGGGATGGTGCCAAATCCCCTCGAATCCCCTAAAAAATCTTCAGTCGTCGTAGAAACCTGGACTAAACCACTCAATCCGCCTATAGTCGAATAATGGCTACCGATAGTTTTTAAGTTATTTAGTTAAGAAATGCAAGCATACGGAGCTTTGGCGTCGGTTCTCACACAACCGTGTGTCGTTTCACAATTTCCCTAAAAAAATAACTGCCCAACCAAGCCTCCTGGAGTCCCCTTTCTTTTGGAGTATCTCCCCCTTCCCTATGTTTAAAGAAAGAAATAGCACTGGCACCGACGAAGACAGGGCGATCATGGCACACACAATGCACGAAATAAATTGATGTCATCGCCGATGGAAGCCGATTTTGTATGCGTCTGCCATCGCTTTCCTTAGTTGATACTTCTCCCGCACATTAGTTTTATCTTCTCTGGGCTCTTTTGTAGCGTAAACTACACTGGCCGAGATTGAGCAGTTTCGCGTGGACCCTGAAGGGCCGTGCTGCGCAAGAGCAAGGAGCATTGGATTGGATTGAATGGGATCGGAGTTAGATTCGATTTGGATTGGATTGGATTAAATTGGATTGCAATCCAATCCGTTTGCAGTACGGGTGTGGAGAGAATTGGGTCTGCACATTCGCCGGTCTGCGCATTCCAGAGGAGTGACGTCATAGCCACGGCAGACGCACTGGCGCCTGCGCGTGCCCAGCTGTGCGCCTCCGTTGCGCAGTAGCCAAGTCTGACGCTGCGCCAGAGTCGCTTGATAGCCGTGTCGCGTGGCTCCTGGAGAGCCGTGCTGCGCATGCGCGAGGAGCAGTGACTGGACTGGACTGGACCGAATAGGACTGGACTGGACTGGATTGGACTGGATTGCTGAACCTTAGCTCACGCTACGTATATCCTGGCATAGCCGAGCTAAGCCACTGCTATTTTTTTAACCCGGTTATTGCGAAATGGCGAAACGTTTCCCAATGATACAGTGCTTCTTGTTGCTGTGCTATTGCCTTTTGTTTCTCTTATTAAAGGGGCCATGAAGAGGGAATACGCGTTTGGTTCATTAGAAATACTACTGTTGAAATGCTGCAATAACAGTGACACCAATTCTATCCCAAAATTTTGACAGCTACGCCAGATATCTGAGAAAAACGGGTGAAGCAGTTGCGCCTGCTCAGTCGCTTTCTTGTCGGCTCTTGGTGACGCCATGGGATCTACTCCTTACGATTTACGGTCGGTGATTAAGACCACCCCCACGAAGCATGATAGAGTGTCAGCTTGGGCTTGTTGGTTATTCATATCGGACAAGAATGCACATGACCTGTGCCCTCCCTTGTCCTCTTCTTTCAGGATATGCATGCTTCTGAAAGAATAAACATGGCTTCCGCGATTGTAGTGGAGATCTTTGTTCCGTTTGATCGTGTAATTCGGCCGCTAACGCATGGTCACCACACTTATAACGCTGCTTTTGTTTTTTTATTATGTGACTGTTGACGTCACTGAAATTTGAACGTTCCACATTTTTGGGGTTTTTTTTAGGTTAAAAACGTCTTCTATTCGCTGGGATCGAGCCAGACCTAGTTCATTTAGATTAAAAGCGGTTGTATTTTATCCTCGCCGCCACTTTAAGCGAAACGCACGAAATGCGGTCTAGTCGTTGACAAGGGGAATTAGTGGCAATCTGGGGTACAAGTACACGTCGAAGCTCTCCGGCCTGGCAGACAGCGACTGGCTAAATCCCCACTCCGTGCAACTAATGCGGGGGTAACTGGCAAAGAACTGATAGCCGGACCAACAGAGCAAGGACACGAAAGAGGTGCGAATTCCCCTCGCCCCCCTAGTCCGACTCCCTGCGACGGTTCACGCGTGGATGCTCACTAGTCCGTTCTCATTAAAGACTCATTAGCACAAACTGGACCATCCTGCAAAGCTTAGGCGAAGTGTGAAACGTGTCCGCAGGCGACAGGGTCCCGACAGGTGCTCATTGAGCGTTAAATGACTTGTAAAGAAAGTTCAGTCTGGTTAGCAACTCGCCCTAGCACGTTCCTGACAGGAAAACAGCCTCAACAGTTGAAGTCGCAGAACATCCGAGTTTACGCCCACACCGCACACACGCATGCATGCGCACAAACCAACCCAAACCACGCTTCCTGTTACCGCGTACACACCCTCACAGGTTGGCTCCTGCAGTGTTAGCCTAGGTCTCATTAGCGTGGCGGTCACAGCACTTTTTTTTCGCCGGCTAAGCGAAAATTCCGTGTCGCGTCCTTGACGTGCGAACTGGTCGCCTGGACCCTAAAGTTTTGTACTGATGTATGCTAGAGGGAAATAGGGCGCTGCAATCGCGGACCGTCGTGGGCGCCGCCATTGCAGCCAGCGACGTTCCTCGCCTACTTGGCTTGCCTGGTAACAAGGCTCCTTTTTTTGTCTTGAAGCCAAAATCAACGAAAAGGGTAACATGATTTTTTTTTCGTTCATCTTGCATAAAGCATCTGAATAATCACTGACAAAGAAGTCTTTTTGGAGCTTCAATTTCATAATAACAAAACAAACTTGAATAATCTCTTACGCTAATATTGTTGCTTTTTTGCAGCCAGAGGCAACATTTTAAGCCGTTCATAAACCATGCCAGGCGCAAGTGGAACGTACCTGCCGGGTAAATGATGGAACGCTCGCTGAAGCGCGGCTCGCCTAGACAGTGGCGCCAGATTTCCCTCTAGTATATATTAGTATGAAACTTTTAATGCCTCAACAACGTCTTTCACAGCACAGCTGGCATGTTCGCACTTGTGGATGGGATTGCTTATGATTGCTTCTCCGGACGGTACATAGGAAGAGGCGTGCTACGCCTAGCTTCCACACCCACTGATTAGCTGCGACTCTGAAGCCAGAAAATTTAAAGAAACTGCAGTCTGTCTTGAATTGGCCTCCTACTTGGTAACGCAGGTTAGACTCCAATATCAAAACTGTTTTTCTTTGTGGATGCTTTATAATGACGGGCCACTGCGATTCGTAACCAAACGAGTGAAGGAAGCTCACACTAACGCGTCCGTCTTGAAGGTAGCGAAGCTGTACGCAACCTTCACGGCCATCACGACGGTTTAAGTGACGGTTGTAGCCGATTTGCTAGATAAGGTTCGCACGTTAAACGTTGCCAGGTTCAGATTCCATTGGCCGCCTGTCCGGATCCAGTGATTCTTAGCACCCTCTGCTGCGTCACAGGTCTGACCGCCGCCGTGGTCAGTTGCTTCGCAGCCGCTGGGGACTGAGGGCCGAGGGTTAGTTGGCGTATTCATGGGAGGTTGTGGCCGGTACTACACCAGGGTGGCCAATGCTGCTCGGTGAGGGAGTGCATTACCGGCAATGGTCGCCGGGGTCAGGCCGCACCCCAAGCCTTAGCACCCAAGTTACTTAGCAAGGCAACGTCATCAGTAACCTGAGATTTGCTGATGACGTTGCCTTGCTAAGTAACTCGGGGGACGAATTGCAAAGCATGCTTTCCGCACTGGGCGAACAGAGTAGAACCGTGGGCCTGAAAATTAATATGCAGAAAACTAAAGTAATGATCAATAACGTCGGGACAGCACAGCAGTTTGAGATAGATGGCGAGGCAGTGGAAGTGGTAAGCGAATATATATACTTAGGCCAAGTTGTGACCCCAGATCCCAACTATGAGGCAGAAATAATTAGAAGGATCAGAATGGGGTGGGGTGCATATGGCAGACATTATCAGATAATGAATAGCAGCCTACCATTGTCGTTGAAGAAGAAAGTGTATGACAGCTGCATCTTACCGGTACTCACCTACGGGGCAGAAACTTGGAGGCTCACTAAGAGGGTTCAACTTAAATTGAGAACGACTCAGCGGGCAATGGAGCGGAAAATGATAGGTGTAACATTAAGGGACAAGAAGAGAGCGGAGTGGGTCAGGGAGCAAACTGGTGTTAAAGACATATTAGTAGAAATTAAGAAGAAGAAATGGACTTGGGCGGGCATGTAATGCGAAGGCAAGATAACCGCTGGTCATTAAGGGTAACAGAGTGGATCCCTAGAGAAGGCAAGCGCTGCAGGGGGCGGCAGAAAGTTAGATGGGCAGATGAGATCAAGAAGTTTGCGGGGATAAATTGGTCACAGTTGGGACAGGACCGAGGTAATTGGAGAATAATGGGAGAGGCCTTTGCCCTGCAGTGGGCGTAGAGAGGCTGGTGATGATATGATGATGTAGCCGATTTGCTTTTTCTTCGCTGTCCGAACGACATAACTCCATCTTTGTTGCTATAAGTGTGAGAGTCCTTAATTTTTTTTTGGAAGTGATAATCATTGGACATCACCTTGGACGGGCGTACACTATGACGTGTCTTTCTCGTGCCGAACAAGTGTTGTCATGGTTGTGGCGAAAGCTGGAGTCTTTCTCGTTCCCATTAAGTGTTGCCACGATTACGGCGAACGCTGGAGATAAACGTTTTAGTCAATCTTGTGCAATCATCCTAATCGGTATATACTTGGCTAGACAAACGTGCGCCGTGGACTATGCGCGGTCGTAGCGAGGCCCGCACACTCAAGCACTCGGCATTATTTTGTTGCTTTTTTAACTGCGGCATTTTCTGGTGTTTGTAACTGCGGACACCAAACTCTAACAATTTCCTCAAGCAGCTCCCCTGTTAAAACCTAGTGCCCGTGGTAACCAGCAACATAAGTTTGGGTGCATTATTTGAGCCACAAAGTGGGTCACCACTGCAGTGTGCGGCGCGAAACATATTTCTAGATATATCCTCCATGCGTGCAAGTCGCGCAAAAAGTACGCACGTCGCGTCGTTGCATGCACGCGACGTATCGCTATTTCGTTGCTCGACAACCGCCAAAAAAAGCCCATTTGTAAAAAAAAAAAACACCGATTATGAGTTTCCGGCACGCTGTACGCCGATGGCGCCTCTTCGCAGCGGCAGAGAATAACTTGCATTTGTCGCGGGTACATAGATTGCACTAGGAATGACATTTACTTTTGCTCGCGGGCAACTGCGTCTGGTTAATTTTCGTCCATGTCGAAGGCACTTATTGATCGGCAGTGCTGTTTTTCTGGTATTCCTGCCGAGACTGGTAGGGGAGGCCGTGCCACTTTTGGGGATGCGAGAAACGCTGGGCGTGCGCGTTTCAGGCGGGATTGGTTATCCAGTGGAGCCTAATTTTGCTGTAGCGTTTCTTTCGGAGGGGCCGAGGAAAATTACAGCCATTGTTGCTTTTTATTGTTCCTTGGTGCGGATGGCGATACAGTGAAATTAAACCGACAGAATTGCCGTTCTGATACAGCGTTCATGCTAATGTTGCCTGGTCGTAAAAGACGCGACATTCGGATGGCGTGTCAGGACATAGATGAAGCTTACAACTGTAGTTGAAGGGGAGTTTCACGTTATGAAGCTGAAACTACAACAGCAATTTTTAGGAATTGCACAGGTTGGGGAACAAGTAATGCCAGGTTTTGAGGGAAGGATCTCGATTCGAGCCGTCACGCCAGCTCTGTGATACCACCCTATCGGTATGCGCTGTATGGTGAAGAGGAGATTATATGCTCTTCCTCGAGCGAGCCGGAGGCGGTAGAGAAATGGTGGGTAGAAAAGTACAAAGGAGAGGAACTCTTGAAAAAAAAAACAGCAATTACGACTGTGCTTAGAAAAAAATGCGCTTTTTGCCACAAAGAGGGTTTAGACGAAAAAAAAAAACTCCAGGAATGTTTGAGTGGGAGGGGCAACTAAATGGAACTAAGGATGCCGCAGATTTTGCTATTGTGTTGTCACTTGTTACTCGTGCTTTATTCGTGCGTTTTAACGGGTAAGGTTTTCGCCTTCTTTAATAACGTGTTGTTTCTTCGATTTTGATAACGGGCCGCCTGGCGATAACATACTACGTGCCAGATATCACCAATATGGAAAGGCGTAAGCTAAGGCGGTTTAAAAGCGCTCCGGAAAAACAAGGAACAAAACAAGTAGAGACACGCAATGTGCTAAGACTGATACTAGCGCACTGCGTATCTTCGTGTTTTGCCCCTTCTTTTTCTGCAGCGCTCTAACCTTTTCGAGTTGTGTACGAACTCGCCGACATGACATTATTGAACTTTAAAACTAAAGTTGGTGTGCTTGTCAAAATTAATAAAAACGTTTTTTGCGACCCAGAGGTTAGCATTGCCCTCTCGTGTTGTAAAAATGTAAGGCACTCTTTAAGGTATAGTGTGTTCCTAAAAAAAAACATTGACGTCCACCCGAAATACAGTAATTCGGATATAAAAACAACAATCGTACAGCGTCCTCAGAAATCTTCGCAGATAAAACAAGAAGTCCTTAGCAATGATTATAGCCACTTATGGCTGGGAATACAGCGTAAGCTAAAATAATTATCGAGTTAATTGATGCTAAATTGAATTTACCGATTGCTTGAAATCGGCTGGTTGGGAACGCTGACCGACTTAACTACTGTCTGAGAACATGCGTTGATAGGAACTACTGAAAGAACTATTTCAGTATTTGTTGTTTTAAGCTCGTTTAATTAATTCCTCTTGTATATTTTGCTCGGTCGGGAGTTATAACCATACAAGGGTTAATCAAGTTTTCACGTCCGAAATGGCATTGTTGATCAAACCCATTCTTGGATTGGAATTGATTTATTGATTGCTCTGCCTCTGTCTGCATGTGCACACACGACTGCATATGCAAGTATGTCGGACCCGGCAAACCTCTCTGCTTTCATCTAATAACGAGCTGTCTCTCTCTCTCTCTGTCTCTCTCTGTCGGACCCGTCTTCGTTTAAATGGTGTGGGCGTGCACGTCCACGCACGAGCGTACGCACATTTCATTAATCGGAAATGTGTCATGCATACATTTGGCAATGCAACGCCCCATCTCTCAAAGGCAGCGAAGCCGAGGCTGTAGAACTGGGCCGGATTGGGCGTTACGGGTCTTGAAAAGAACTTTTTGTTTAAGTGATCGTGCAGTATCTTGCAGTAAGGTAGCTGCTGAGAAATCGCGCACGTATTCATAGGATAAATTCAGCACAATAAACGACAAACAAAGGAAGGCAGACAGGGCAGCGCCCGTTCTCTTAAATCTAAAGCTTTCCTAGTGGGACTTACGGCGTCCTGTCTGTAAAACTAATGCATTTCTTCATAGACCGGTTGGTCGACCGAAAAGCTCTGGACACACGGCGCGCGCCTGCAACCGGGCTTCCATTATTTCAAAACTGTTACTTCAAAGCGCGGAAAAGGAAAGGTTTTAGATAAGACAGTACACGCATCGATCATGGAGAAGGTCTGCAGTAGTATAGCAATTTATCTCATAAGCCCCGTATCGGCATACATTTAGATAGTTCCTTATATGCGCTTACTTATTGCGGGAAAATTGGTCGCATGGGTTCGCTCTTCGCTTGTGATTTGGGTCTTCGAAGGATTGGTGATCGATTGGACGCTCTTCCAGTGAAGGCTGGACGCACTTTTAGCTTTCGCGCTTCTCTCTACTTTCCTTTTGGGGTTATGGAAAATGTTTTGTGTTCCCTTGAGTTTTTTTTTCGTCGGGGGTTTATTGATTGATTGATTTTTATTGATTTTGATTTGATTTTTGGGTTGATTGAATTTATTTGATTGATTGATTGATTGATTGATTTTGCAGGGGTTTTAAAGCGCCGACGCAACGCGACGATGAGGCGCGCCGTAGTGGAGGGCTTTCCGGGTTAATTTTGACCACCCGGGATCTTTAACGTGCGCCGAAATCTCGTACACACGGGCGTTTTTTGCTTTTCGCCTCTATCAGAAAAGCGGCCACCGCGGTTCCGCTGAGTCTCGTCCATTGCGCCGAATTTATACTGTCACTGGAATAAACGTTACTAGCCAATTGTCGAGGAAGGTGAGATGCACCTGTGCGGTGCTTGCTAACAAGACCACTGCTAGGAAATTTCACACGAACTTAAACTTCAAAAAAAGATTGCACATACTCGTTTGCTGGCTATCTTTCACTTTCACGGCTCCGACCGTCACGCAGCGCGGCTGATTCCCATAAGCGGTTGCACTCGAAAAGAGTTTCTCGTTGACAAGTATACTGACAACAGTGTGTATCCAAGTTTTTCGGGTATTTTCACTTGGGTGACGTGCTACTGAAATATTACTCTTGTAATCATATCATACGCCGGCATTGAAGTACAGCCGCCAACCGTCTTAGCTGGAGCAACGCTCTACCCACTTGTCGTCTTCTTTTGCCTTGACGTAAGGTAGTATGCCCGCAACCTCTACATCGCTCTCAAGCTTCAAGGGGACGTTGTCATGCACATTCGTTTGAACAGTTTTTCTCCTGAATTTCGTAGATATTCCACGTTAAACGCAAGTCTGCTGCTCCAGATAAGCGCGTGGACGACTGTTCTAATCTTTTGTTTTGAGACTCGGGCGTGGGTAAATGCAAGCGGGGTCGTAAAGGCCCGCCACAGACTTCCAGTAGGGAAATAAGCGATGATTGTGGGCGGAAAAAATATTGGAATCCAGCTTACACCGGTGGGAGCAGTTGTCCAGCTGCCAAAAAAGAAATAAACCGCACCAAAAAAAAAGTTGAGAAAAATAGGAAAGCGAATAGCAGTAAAGAGAGAAGGGACAAAAAGGGAAAAAGGGCAAAATGCAGTTTATTGCCGGAGCAGCCAGTATTGCAGTATTGTGCATCGAACAGAGCTAGGCTTTGACATTTGTCAACGAGTAATACCGTTATAGTAAGGCGTTAGCTAGTGTGAAATATCTTACCCAAAATCAATGAACCAATGATCCGCTTCATTCACGACGTGTAATGCGTAAACATAAACCCCCCCGGGGGGGCCCGGGGAAAAAATTTCCCCTTCCCCCCAGGTTCCCCCTTTTTTTTTTTACCTCCCGGCCCCTTTTTTTGGGGGAAAAAAAAAACCCGTTTGACCGGTTTTCCCCCCCAAAATCCCCAGTTTTAAAATTTTTTTGGGGGCCCTTCCCCTGGGGCCGTCTTGTGGTTTTTGGTCGGCGCGCCGGAAAAAAAACCCCCGGGGAAAAAGAAAACTTTTTGGGTTTGCCCCCCGCGGTTTTTTGTACCCTTTCAAGGCCCTTCCGGGGCCGGATTTTCCAGGTTTCCCCCCCCACCACCCCTTTGCCAAAAATTTTTAAGGGGAAATTTTTTCGAAGCCAAAATTAAGGCCGTCCATTAAGGGGAAAAAGGCGCCGCCCCGGGAAAAAAAGCCCGGAAAAAAGGCGGCCCGTACCCCTCACACCCCGTAGTTTTTACCCCGGGGGTTTCGCAAATTTTTTAAAAAAAAAACTTTGAAATTTTAAAAGGGGGGGGGGGGGGGGGTTTTTTTTGAAAAAGGGGGCCGAAAAAAAATTCCCGGGGAATAATTTAGTAGGGGTCTAAACGATTTCTTTAAAAAGGGAAAAAAACCCTTTTTGTTAAAAAAAAATTTTAAAGGACAGACCAGCATTTTTTTTATTTTTCCCTTCCCATTCTTTTGAAAAATTTCCCGGCCCCGGGACAGGAAAAAAATTGGCCCCGGGCGGGGGGGCAGCAAAAAAAATTCCCATCGCTCCCTTTTTGCTGCGGGGCAAAAGAATTTTTGGGGACTTTTAAAAAATTTTTTGTATCCACTTTTATTTGGCGCGCTAAATTTTAAATAAAAACAAAAGGTTTCTCCAAAACATTGAATTACCCCCTTCCAAAAAACTCCGGGGGGTTCCCCCCTCCCCCCTAATTTTGGGGGAAGGCGTGTGGGCCCCTTCAATTTAAAAGAACCCCTTTTTTCCCTTTCTTTTTCCCCCCAAACCCCTGGAACCTTTTAACCCTTTCGTTCCCCGGGGGTTTTTTAAAGCCGCCCAATGGGGGAAAACCCCCGGGGTTTTTTCTAATTTAATTAAAAATTGAAAAAAAAAGATCCATGGTTTTTTGAAAAAGGGCCTGGTTTTACCCGGGAAATTTAAATTTTGGTTATAATTTTGGGGGGTTTTTGAGGGTTAGGAAAATTAAAGGGGGTTTAAAAAAAGGGGTTGCCTTTTCTGTGGATTAAAAATTGGATTGTTTTTTTTCCCTGGAAAAGTTTAAAAAGGGGAGGGCCCGGGAAAACCTTCGCCCCAAAAATTTTGGGTTTTGCCAAAAAAATTTTGTTTTTAAAAAAACCCCGTCCCCCTTCCAACCCCCTTTTGGGCGGCACGGGGTTCAACCGGGGGGAGCTTTTATGCGGAAACCCTTTAAAAGGGGGGCGGCGGGGACCCCTTTTTTTTTGTTAACCCGGGGAGGGGGGGAGGCCCAATGGTTGGGGTATTCGAACAAATCCCCAAAACTTTTTTAAAAAACCAACCGCCGCCTTTTTCCAAATTTTAAAGGAGGGTTTTAGGGGGGGAACCACTCCGGCCCCAAAAACGGAGCCCCCGGTTTTTGGGACAACAAAGAGATGCCCCAAAAAAAGGGACAATTGGCCGGGCACGCATATGAGGAAGTTTCCCGGGGTTTGGGCATTCGGGGAAATAAAAAGAATTTCCGGGACGGGAAACTAAGACGGGCTTAACTTTAAAAGGAAGTCTGTCCCTCTTTAAACGCCGTTAAAGTAAGCTGATTAAGTGGTGCCTTAAGATAAGCAGATTACCTGGCAAAAAGACAATAGGAAGGGGAATGTGGCGACGGTTCTTCTTTTATGTTTTTGCTGTGAAGGTTATAAATAGGGAACATAGCAATTGTATTTCCTTTGCTGGTGAAGTTCACCCTATTTGCGTCACATCGCGGTGTTTCTGTTTTCACAGCAAACTGAAATTCAAAACAGCGCAAAAAGACGGTACAAGAAAACGACGGCACAAGGCGCTGACTAGCTGTTTTGAATTTCAGTATGCACCAACTAGCCCAAACTACCGTTCTAACGCAGTTGATAGCAAAGTTATCTGAGGTCCACTAAATTCCTCGCAGCCGGGGCCAAAAAACCTACAATTGGTACGCTAAAAGCTACTTTAATACTCTTTCATTCCTCGCAAAGAGAACTAACTCCACACCCCGTATTGTCATTGATAACCAATTTATTCACTCATTTTAATCAGTAGCTTTCCATGAGGTGCTTTTATTAAAAAAAACCTAGAATATTAGGGTTAAACTAAAGTGGTGGATTCCAAAATCGTTTATAGTCATTGGGGTTTTTACTAAAACCCGTTTTTAACGTACAATTTACGATATTTAGAATACTCCCCAATTCAAAGCCATTTTACATAATGTTTGTCATCTGCAGGCAATGCTCAAGTAACCCTTCTAGCTCCATCCCGTAATTTTCCGAATGGCTGTCTAGAAAGCCGTCGGACGGTACAAATAAGCACTACTCTATGCCGACGCCCATTGCCGTTTCGTGAAAAAAAAAAAAAGGCCGCGTCTGGCATTACATCGTTCTACCAAACGTAACGTAGGGTAACCCCACCTAAACTAACCTAAGCTAACATAATATCACCTAACAAACACAAAGAAATCATTCAAAACACCAAGAATTAGCCTAAGCCATGAAAATTACAACTCAGTTTAACGGTGAATAATAAAAAAAATTAAAGCCGTTCCACTTAATGTGGAAGCTGTCGGAAGTGGCGAGCAGTGATTCGCCATAATGGGCTGCAGCGCCGTTATCCGCTCACTGCTGCCACCCAATTCACTTTAAATTTCCCGCCTTCGCAGCGCTCGCGCGCCCCCGGCCTGAAACTGTGCCAGCGGGAGTTTGTTCTTTTTGCGCTTGCTTTCATTTCGTATACTGGAGCCCTATTCTCGACTGCACAAATTGCCAGCAATTCTGGCAATTTGCCGGAAGTCTTTTCTGATTGGCTTTCATTTTTGGTCACGTGCTTCTGGTTGACAAAGTGGTTGTGTGTGCTGTCGTCATTTTGACGTTTCATGTCGTTTACGGACACCAGTTCTAAAGTTTGCCTTATTTTACGTTACTAAAGGCGCATAATTCTTGGCCGGCAATGAAAAACCAGACTAAATGCAGCGTACATGACAACGTAAGCCTGTCTTTGCTATTCAACAACAATACTGCTTGTAATACACCCCCCTCTGTGATTGGCTGAGAAGGCGCGACGTAATTTAAACCGTTGGCGGGAACGATTACGCCATGCATTGGCAACTTCAGCCTGCGTAAAAGGGACGTAATATTCTGTAACAGCTTGAAAATGGCGGCTGTCTTTGTCGCAAAATACAAGCAAAATAAGGCAAAAAATTGCCCCGGCTTACGGCGCCGCGAAATGTGCGGCAATTCACAGAAGGCACAGTTTCGCATGCGCGCTGTTTAAAGCATGTTTCCTACCGAAACAAATTATAGTTTCAACTGCTTCAAAGTCAGCGATCATGGAGCATACAAATAACGTGCAGAATTTTGCTTTTATGTTTGGCAATAAAATAAAAATTATTTGTTTGGCGTAACTGCAACATAAGCAGGGCAGTACAAGACTCTCCATGACAAAGAGAACCCAATGTATGGCATTTGTCCACACTCGTCCTAGTAAGCTGTTGGGTCACATGATCGAACTCAAGAGAAAAATGGCAAAGAAAAGGGACTATTTGGTTCATTACAGCGCTGATTGAAGTCGAGCTTGACGAATGAGTGAATCGGCGACATCAGTGCGCTCCGCGGTTATCAGGCGTAGTGCATCGCTGCTCTTACGTGTCATAGACGCGATTGTCGCGTCCGTCTTTTTCTGTGATCACGCCATAAACTTGTAACATAGCAGCAGCCGATGGCGTGGCGGGGTGGCGGCATGGAAGGTGATAACGCAACAAAGCTTGCATTGAAGCAGAGAGCCCAGCTATGTTACTAAAAGCGATTGAAATAAATAAATAGATACCGTAAAAAAATTGTGTGATGTTCTTTAGCTCGACATCCGCCTTTCGCTCGCTTTTGGATCAACGTCACTCGATCGCCTTGTGGTGTTGACGCCACATTTTACCACCAGAAATGTTTTTCTTGCCCGCCTCACTTACCGTCTTAATTTTTATAGTACATGCAAAGTGTTTTTATATCTTTCTTGCACAATATTTGATACCTTTGTAGCGATCTTTATGAGTGACTGGTCAATTTACACTGCGTGTCGTCATAGCTACAGGTGCAGCACGTCACTGATTGCTTACGTAGTGCTTAGACAAAAAAAAACATGGGCGAATTGCCGGCAATTTGTGCAGTCGAGAATAGGGCCCCTAGGGCCCTATTCTCACCACGTTTTTTTGCGTAAGCACGACGTAAGCAATCAGTGATGTGGTGCACGTATAGTTATGACAACATGCAGTGTAATTTAACGCTTCACTCATAAAGATCGCAACCAAGGTATCTAATATTGCGCATAAAAGATATAAAAACACTTGGCATGTACTATAAAAATTAAGACGGTAGCTGAGGCGGGCAAGAAAAACATTTCTGGAGGTCAAAATTGGCGTCAACACCACAAGGCGATCGAGTAACGTTGATCCAGAAGCGAGCGAAAGGCGGATATCGAGCTAAAGAGCATCACACAATTTTTACCGTATTTATTTATTTATTTCAATCGCTTTTATTAACATAGTTGGGCTCTCTGCTTGAATGCAAGCTTCGTCGCGTTATCACTTACCTTCCATACCGCCACCACCGCCACGCTATCGTCTGCTGCTATGTTACAAGTTTATGGCGTGATCACAGAAAAAGACGGCCGCGACCATCGCTTCTATTACATATAAGTGCAGCCAAGCGCTACGCCTGATAACCGCGGAGCGCACCGATGTCGCCGATTGACTCATTCGTCAATCTCGACTTCAATAAGCGCTGTAATAAACTAGAGTCACAGTTCTTTCTTATTTTTACCCTGCATTGTGTTCTCATTGTCATGGAGAGGCTTGTACTGCCCTCTCATGTTGCGTTTAAGCCAAACAAATACCTTTTTATTTTATTGTCAACATAAAATCAAAATACTGCGCGTTATTTGTATGCTGCACGATCGCTGACTTAGAAACAGTCGAAACTATTATTCGTTTCGGCAGAAAACGTGCCTTAAACCGCGCGTCATGCGAAACTGCGCGAGCTGCAAATTCGCAGACATTTCGAGGCGTCGAAGGCGAAATTTTTTATCACGCTATGGGTGCCGGGTGGATGCGATGGCCACATTGAATCCTCCCTGCAGCTAGCGGTGGATGCCATAGAAGAACAGCTACAAGGCACGGGTCTGGTTTGCCTCCCGAGCAAATCGGAGCTACTAATCATCCCCGCCCAATGTCAAGACTCCGGCAAGAGAAGTACCATCAAATTACGGACCAGCAACGGGCAACGATCCGGAGGTGGCTAAAATCAGAGTGCATGGGCTTCCTGATTGAAAGGAATCGCAGAACAACGACGCGGTTACCCGCCTGGTTGGCAAGGTCACGGCGGCCACGCAGCTCATTCAAACGAGTGGCAAACAGAAATCCGGCATGAGAGAGGACAGCCTACTCAGGTTGATCCAATCATTTGCAATAAGTCCACGTTGCTTACGCCGCGGCCTTCCACAACTGGCTACTTCAAGAGCGTAACCGACTGAACGCTGCCCATAAGAAAGTCATACAAGGCAGCCATCGGTGTTCTCGACATCGCAAACACCGAAAAGCTTCCTCGAGCTCGGAATCCATAATACTTTGGAGGAAATCATGGAAGCCCAGCAAGTAGCCCAGATCGAGGCTGCTCAAAGGATCGAAGACGGGAAGATCCATCCTTGCCCGACTCGTATGGAAACGGCGTCCACCACTCGTAGCCCCGGCAAGCAAAAAGAACGAGACATCCCGGCTGTCATCGGAATGCTACCAGAGTCTATCCTCTACCCAAGAACATGGACCGACTCACAACAAGGATAGAATGGCCAGGGCGAAGGCCATGTTAGAGCAGCACCTGAGCGTTCCCGGCACCAGATTCGTAGACGCTGCAGAGTACAGCGACCGCCGATGCTTTGCAGCAGTAGTCATGATGCAAGGAGGGAGACACGGTGAACGCTGCGAGCATCGTATTACACGAGAAGCGCAGTGGCAGAGGAGTTGGCCATCGCCCTGGCCATCGCGGACCCAGAAACAACGACCGTGCTAAGTGACTCAAAAGTGCAGTGCGGTAACTCTCCAAAGGCCGGATGTGCTGTGGAGCATGGGGTTTGCTCGGAATCGGTGAACATCGACGGACGTAAGGTAGCAGTCAAAGTGGTTCCCCGCTACGCAGGGAACGTGTGTCAGAATCGGCTGCCAACCACAACGAGACGGCAAATTCAGTGGCGCGAGAATTAGGCAGGCCCGCGGGCTGTAATGGATTCGTCTGTAGAGTGGTGGACGGAGACAAAGGATAGGTACGATACCTTTCAGGGTATCACTAAGTATATTACAGGACTGAACAGGAGGGTGCTGGCACCGCCTCACCCCGAGTTGACTAGAGAACAAGCGTCTACGTTCAGACGCTACAGACAAATTCATTATGACCCCGGTCATTATGAATCATATCCAACCAGAACTCTACACGGACGACAAGTGTGTGTGTTGTGCAGTAACTCCAGGGCAACAGCCGCCCATTATTATGGGATTGTGAAGTGCGACCTACACGAAGCTTCAACCAGGACCGACCTTCCGCCGTGGTTACAAGACGCCATACGCAGTTACGACAAGGACATTCAACCTCTCAAGCCGTCCAGCAGGTCCTACCGGCTCTCGAACGGTAGCACCGGAGAGAAAGCTGCGGGCCGACCGCCCTCCCTTCGGGGACAAGGGTGTCCACCCCCGCAGTGAGTAGCGAAGTGTTGCCTTAGTAGAATGCCACCAGGATCGACGAGTGGCTACGTCCGGGCGTAGTGGAGACATTACGCCTGTTGCCGGAGATCATTAAAGTCTATTTCACTTCACTTCACTTCCCCTATTTCGCAGCAAAAGGAGCCGCCATTTTGAAGCAGCTACGTAACATTAGGTCACTTTTACGCAGGCTGAAGTTGCCAATGTGTGACGTGATCATTCCCGCACTGTTTACATTACGCCACGCCTTCTCAGCCAATCAGAGAGAGGGCGTGTATTACAAGCATATTGTAAGCAAAGATGGGCTTACGTTGTCATGTCCGGTGCATATAGTCTAGTTTTTCATTGCCGGCCAAAACTTTTGCGCTTCCAATAAAAAGAAATAAAGCAAGCTTTAGAACTGGTGCCCCTAAACGTCATGAAACGTCCAAATGACGAAAGCACACACCACCGCTTAGTCAACCGGAAGCACGTGACCGAAATTGAACGATATTCAGAAAAAAACTTCCGGCAAATTCCCAATTTCCCCGGGAATTTGTGCAGTCTAGAATAGGTCCCCTGGAGCTGTTTCGCGTTACTTCGAACGCGGCATTTCTTACTTGCGCGGCCGTTTTTTTGCTTACTATCGTAAAGACCAATCCAACGAGCGTTCCTCACTAAATGAACGCGAGGGCTGCCGGTTATGTACACAGATTTTGCCTGAAATGTACCGGCAGTTTTTCTGCGCTAAAATGACGGGGAGATGTATGACAAGCGCCAGCGGTTCACGAGGCTTGAACAGTTATGACTATTTATACCGCGCGGTTTTCGAAGCCTTAGCGTGACTCTCTGACGTCGGGACAGAATTCTCAACTTGGGTCCGTTATCTCGCTGCGCCGCTTGATTCCGGCGGTTGCATCGACCGTTAGCGGGCTAAGACGACAAGGCGAGCCCATAAGTGCTCTGCACTTAATAAGCAAGTTCAGAGCCCGCCTCGAAGCACCGTCCTCAGCATCAAGAAGCTATGACGGAACCACTACACCAGAAGGACAGACGCTTCGGGCGGGGCTATAGTTGTTCTATGTATTCAAATTTCGCCAAACGGAACTCTAGCCATGCCTGTAGCGCTGAGCTACAGTGCCGTCGGACAGCAGGCTAGACGCTGCGTTTCCAAATAAACCAATTCGTTTACTTACGTTCGGTGATTGTCCATCAGTTGTAGAGCCAACTACCTCGTATACCTCGACGACGTTGTGGTATTCGCCCGGACTTTCGACGAACACCTTGCAAGGTTGGAGTCTGTACTTGAGGCCATTCGTACGTCGGGGTTAACGCTTAACCCTGAAAAGTGCCGTTTCGCGTTTGAAGAATGGAAGTTTTTGGGCCATGTCGTCAAAACCGTGGAAGTCCTACCTGACCCGGCAAAAACTTCAGCCATTGCGAACTTGCCAAGACCCGAAAGACAAGAAGGGCGTGCGAAGATTTCTCGGACTGTGCGCATACTACCGGCGCTTCGTCGCAAACTTCGCACGCATTGCAGAGCCACTCACACGCTTGACGAAAGATAGCACGCCTTTTAGCTAAGAAAACGACCAAGAAAAAGCATTCTGCGAGCTGCAAGAATGCCTGCAAAGCCCGCCCGTGCTCGCTCATTTCGACGAAAACGCCGAAACAGAAATGCACACGGACGCCAGTGATATAGGTTTGGGTTTGGGTGCCGTCCTCGTCCAAAGTCAAAGCGGTTGCGAAACGGTAATCGCCTATGCCAGCCGTGGTCTGTCGAAGGAGAAAAACTGCTCTGCCTCCGAGAAAAAATGCCTGGCTATCATATGGGCCATTTCAACATTTCGCCCATACGTGTATGGTAGACGGTTTAAGGTTGTGACAGACCACCATGGGCTGTGTGGGCTCGCCAATTTGAAGGACCCATCTGGCCGCCTTGGGCGATGTAGCTTGCGCCTGCAGGAATTCGACGTTACAATCGTCTAAAAATCCGACAGGAAACACTCCGACGCCGACTGCCTGTCCCGCGCCCCCGTCGACCAGCCACTACAAGAATCCGATGAAGACAGCGCGTTCTTCGGAGTCGTTACGGAGAGCGACCTAGCCGCCCAGCAGCGTGCCGACCCTGACTTGCGCGTCATGATCGACTTCCTCGAAGAACGCAACGTCGCCGTGCCTAAGGCGTTCAAACGAAACCTACCAGCATTCAGCCTCAAAAACTCCGTCCTCGTGAAGAAAAATTTCAGCCCCGGAACGAGAACGAATTACCTTCTTGTCGTCCCGGCAGATCTTCATGACGAAACTTTGGAAGCGTGCCATGACGACCCGTCTTCCGGACATCTCGGCACAGCTCGCACCATTGGAAAAATCAAGGCGAGGTACTACTGGCCCTGCCTTACATCCGACGTCACCCACGACGTCCGGAGCTGCCGTGACTGCCAGCGACGAAAAACGCCGCTGACGAGACCCGCCGGACTTCTGCAGCCGATCGCCGTCCAATCGAGGCCTTTCGAGCAGATTGGAATGTACCTTTTGGGCCCGTTCCCTACGTCATCCGAGAACAAGTGGATTGTCGTAGCGACAGACTACATGACGCGCTACGCAGAGACCGCTGCTCTTCCGAGGGGGACTGCCCAAGAAGTCGCACAGTTCTTCATAGGTCAACTTGTGCTGCGACATGGAGCCCCTGAAGTTTCGAATTACGGTCTGCGGTAGGGCATTTACTGCCGAGCTGATGCAAGGAATCTTACGCTACAGCGACACGGATCACCGAAGAACGACGGGCTACCAGCCCCAAACGAACGGACTAACGGAACGTTTGAACAAGACGATTGCGGATATGCTATCCATGTACGTCGATGTTGAACATAAGACCTTGGACGAAGTGCTCCCATAGGTCACGTTTGCGTGCAACACGGCTATCCAAGAAACTACGCAGATGGCACCGTTCGAGCTTGTCTACGGAAGGCGGCCGACTACGATGCTTGACGCCATGCTTCGCACGTAGAAGACGACGACCTCAACGCCGACGTCCAAGGATACCTTCAGCGTGCGGAGGAGGCCCGCCAGCCCGCTCGAGTTCGTACAACGGACCAGCAGCTGGTGGATGCCGGCCGCTACAACCTCCGACGCCGAGACGCCAAGTACCACCCAAGGGATCTTGTGTGGGTTGGACTCTAATCCGACCACGTGGACTGAGTGAGAAGCTTCTACGACGGTATTTCGGACCCTACCAGATTCTACGACGTGTTGGCCAACTTACCTACGAAGTGATCCCTGATGGTGAGTCCGGCACATCACGACGACGCACGCGACCCGAAGTCGTCCACGTGGTTCGCTTAAAACCTTTCTACGCACGATGATGAACTTTTATTTTTCTTTTGCTCGGACTGTCGCTTATGTTAGCATCGGGTCGATACACTCTTAGAGGGGGGGGGGGGGGGTAATGCCGCGAACCAATGTATTGGGTTTGTTTATTTATGTTTTGTTTTTACCGCCCGGCTACGCCGGTCTGTGTTATCTGTGTGCCAAGGGAAGCGCGTGTTCCATTCTTTCTTTCTATGCCGCATGTGTTATCTCTTCCGATACGGAGAGCGCTCCGAACTAACGTGAACAGACTATAATAATCTTTGTTCTGGGTGTAAATCGACGGTTCGAGAAACAGTCGCGCCTAAAGATAAAAAGCCTGCAGAGCAGACACCGCGACATTCCTTTTCCACTTCCCGACGCTCGCCCACGCATGTCACTTTTTTTTACTGCTGTCTCGCCGCCTGTGTATTCTTTGTTAGGGGAGCACAAGTTAGCTCCAATAAACTCGTCTTCTTTGACGACAACTGCGTCGTCTTTGACTTCGTGACAATATATTTCAATGGTGTTTAAGTCAACTGTCCAAGCGAGATACGGGCAGGAGCAGTCTGCTCAAAAAACGATGAAACCGGAGGTCTCTGAGACGACGCCTGCTCGGACCGAATGTTCCGGGGGGAGTGCGAGTACAGCCAACGATGATGTTGATTATTCACGGATGATAATGATTGGAAAGGCGTACCCCTCGGTGCTCAACAGGCCGTAGTCTGTCGTGTCTGTCTGTCTGTCTGTCTGTCTGTCTGTCTGTGTCTGTCTGTCTGGTCTTTCTGTCTGTCTGTCTGTCTGTCTGTCCGTCTGTCCGTCCGTCCGTCCTGTCTGTCTGTCTAATATATATTGAGAGGACAAGGTTCACCGGGAGGTCGATGTTCAGTGCCACCGTTTATTCGGGGGCTCGAGCAAGGAACGAGCGAGCACACATCATGATGATGAGTATTTACAGAGATAAGGATAAAGTGCTGGAGCAGGTTAGCTAATGATGATGATAATGTACAGATAAAGAGAAAGCACTGAAGGCAGGCCGAAGGTCCTACACGAAGAGCGACTCTGCCAACCGGTACTGGCAGATGACCAAGGATGCTCACACTAAGGGCGGACCTTCCTGGCAACCATTGTGGAGGAGCTCCTGCGTGCCTCCAACATTGTGTACAAGGCTAGTACTGGTTACCATCCGCAGACTAACGGCTTAACCAAACGTTTCCACGTAACCCTCTCTGATATGATATCTATGTATATAAGCCCCAACCATCGCCAACTGGGATATCATCCTATTGTGCACCTTTGCTTATAAGGCTGCACTTCAGCGTACTACTCACGTTCTTTCTCGTCTTCGGCCGCTCACCTTCCTATACATTCGAGTCAACTTTCTTCTCCGCTCTTGCTTCTTCCGACGGACCATCCCATGAACAGTATATTTCACGCCTCGCATGCTGCAGATAACTAGCACGCTGGCAAACTGAAGCTCATGAATAAGTCAGAAAGACAAGGATACAACTCGACACATTCCTGCCGTTCGTTTTCACCTGCGTGATGAAGTGCTCCTCTGAACCCCCGAACAGAAGCTTCCGGTCTTTGTGAGAAGTTCCTCCGCTTTAGCTCGGCCCTTACGTCATCCGGAATAGACTTCTTCAGTTAATTACCGCATACCACCGATGGGCCTTTCACAGACCATCGTCGCCTCTGCGTCGAAATAGTCATGTATCTCTCTAAGCCTTCAGGACCGGACTGCAGAGTCATGGCCCTCGAGGGAGAGGAGGTGTTCCTTTTCATCGAGCGGCCGTGCTAGAGTGATCAAAGGCCAGGCTCCGACTCCGCAAGGTGTGTGACCCATGCTTGTCGCATCTACCGGTACAGCTGGCAGAGTCGTCTTGCTGTAGGACCTTCGGACTACCTTCAGTGATTCCTCTTCACCTGTCATTATTATCTCATAGGAACGTGCTCCAGCACTTCCTCCTTATTTCTGTGCTTTCTTAGTATTGCGCTACTATCATCATCTTTCTTCAGCGTCCACCTCTATCATTCCCGCACGTTTAGACTACAACTATTCTATATATATATATATATGATATATACATATGAGAGCTACGCATATATATATATAATATAAATAGATACCATATATACTACTATATTATATATATATATATATATATATATATATATATATATATATATATTATATAGAAAGAGAGAGAGAGGGATCATGATCAACTCTGATGGTTCACTATAAATATAATCAAAGAAGTCGACTACAGCTATGGCATTTACTGTCTTTACGTTATGAGTTGTTGCCCCACCTCTGCTGTAGATCATACTTTAAAGTGTTCCATAGAAGGAGAGCCTGGAGCATCGACAAAAAACCGGTGTATTGTCGGTCCATGATAAAATTTCTCTTTGGCCCTGAAGAATACATTAGACGAGAATTTTGTAAGTGCCTGATCCAGCAAAAATTGGGTATCCTAGGCTTATGTGAATACCCAACGCGCTATTGCCTGCATAGCGGCGACCCTGGCGTATCTGACTGACCGCGGCGTCTCGGGCCGCGTAAATTGAAGGTCGAGGTGGTGGGCGGCCCCATAAATCATGTAGTAATTCGTGTTCTTGTTGGGCGCCTTCTTCAATCCGTAGGCATACCACGGGTCCAGTTCACCGTCCCTAAGAAGAAAAGGCAAAGAGAACAATTTAAAGGAAGGCTGAGTCTGGGGTGCCGTACGACGGCATATAAGCACTGCACTAAAGAGTAACGCCCACCTGTGTTTCGATGAGAATATGACACGTCTTGCACTAACTACCTCGCTCTATCTTAAGTAATGTAACAACGTAACTTGGCACAACCAATGAACCGAAAGCAATCATTTAAAGCACCAAACAAACCTAAGCCATTCAAAATGGAATTAGAACGAAAGGAAAAAAATTCTTCGTCTTCGTCAATGTCAATTTAGCGCAGTGTTTTATAAGAAGCTTTCACCCACGCGAAACACTTGAATAGCGAAGCTGTTGTAGGTGAGCAGTGCTGGACATATAGGTAAGTTTCTGTATCATTGTTTATTTGCATAGTTTTGTGCCAGTAACCGTCCTAATATGCATCCAAGAGGTCATCGTCTTCTTCGCGGCGAGTGGTGCATGCAAAGTCATCCTCAGCTTTGTAGACTATTACCAGCTCAACTGACCCGCCGCGGTGGGTTATAGGTCTAAGGCGTTGTGCTGCTGAACATGAGGTCGCGGGTTCGATTCCTCTGCCGGGGCGGCGCTTTCTTGTGGAGGCGAAAAGCAAAAACGCCCGTGTGTACAAGATGTCGGCGCACGTTCAAGATCCCCAGGTGGTCAAATTAATCCGGAGCCCTCCACTACGGCGCGCCTCGTCGCCTGCGTTGCGTCGGCGCGTTAAACCCAACAATCAATCAATCAACCAGCTCAACTGGCGAAGCTTGCATTAAGTCGGGCAAGGCTTGAACCGCACCGAAGCTGCAGGAGTTCTTTCTACGTGAACATCGTAGGACACATCATCACGCATTTGTACAAGTTCGAAATTGTTTATTTACACGTTCCGTTGTTTTTTTTCACTGTGCTTGCAGTAGTCATCGTTAGGAAGGGGCTGAGGACCACGGAGGCAGGGAGACAAATGCTGTTTTACACGCTAATGACTATATTTGACAGGATGAAGGACGTGCACAGGACGTGAACAAGATGGACAACGGGGCGTTGCGGACACTACGGTTTCGGTTAGCACGGAAAGCACAGTTAATAGTGCAAAGTTCACAAACCAGTCTTCCAGTTCGGAAAGTCCGGGAACTACTCCGGAAATGGACAATAAGCAAATGGTCTCACATTTTGTTGGGATGCGTGTCTAGTGGCCCGGACGAGCGATAAAGAACGAAGAAGCTTGTAGTCTGCGTAAGCCTCGATCACGACCATGCGAAACTACGAGTGGCAGCCCCCGACAGCAGGAATGGAGCCTTAGCGGGGGGCACACCAGTGCCATAATGACGGCACCTACACTCGGGAACAAGTTAAGAACGGCAATAGCTCATGTACGGTATCACTCCGCCTAAGCGACGGACCAGTATGTCAAGAAGATTGCTATGAATGCGTGATGTCATCTGCCTTTTCTAACGTAGTTTGTTTGTTGTCGCTGCAGTAGTTTTATAAGCACATTAAGTCCGCAAAATCACGGAAACGGCTCCCGCCATTTCCAAAATACTCCAATTGAAGCACTACTTGCACCGCGCGGAGTAACATCCGACCGTGGTGATGAGGCACAGCGGACACTTCTGTTCTGTTCAAGGAAGAAATGAGGAAATGGTAAACTGTTTGAGAAGAGATATAAACGAGTTCAAAGATTCGGGCGAAATAATCATAGTTGGAGATATGAATGCCCATATAGAAGGTTGGATGGATACACAGACCACAACGGTTCTCTAGTGATAGATCTATGTCAGGAAAACCGGCTTGTAATAGTAAACACGGAAAGCAAGTGTGACGGACAAATAACGTGGGAAAGCGGTAACAGGCAGTCCAGCATAGACTACGGTTTAGTATCCGAGACAGTATACGGAAGGCTGCGGGAAATGAGGATAGATGAAAATGGAACAGACAGCTTAGGAAGCGACCACAAAGCGGTTTAGCTTGCACTTTGGAGGCGCAACCCGGACAAATGCAGAAATAGGTACAATAGGAGGAAATAATTTGAATAATGAGCAGTTAAAGATCATCGCTGATAGATTGGAAGATGAAATCAATAAATACCCAGGCAAAATTGGGATTACGATGAAATAATTGCGTTCATAAAGGGTAAGATTAATGAAGAAAGGCACGAAACCGATGGAAAGGGAAGAGAAAGCCGAGAAGCTGGTGGAATAAGGAAATAAAAGAGGCTATCGACCAGCGAAGAAAGGCGTCGAGAGAACATAGAGAAGCAAAAAAGAACTAGTATGGAACCGGAGGTAGTGAAGGAAAAGTGGGATGTCTACCGTGGGAAAAAACTAGAAGTGCAGAAATGGTTGCAAGCGAAGATCAAGCAGAAAGCGAACAATGGATGGCAGAAATACGGAAGAAGGACAAAAGCGCATCCAAGAAGTTTTGGAACCATGTAAAATCACTAAGCTCAAAAACGATAACCATCAAAATTCCTGATTGATGAGGAGGGGGAACATTTAGAAGGAGAGCAAGCGTTGGCGCATATTCATCGAGTGATTAGTGAAGAAGTTTAGGATAATAGTGGTAGGGAAACCTGCACCGATAACATCAGCGCCACAAAAGACTGCGGAAAGGGAAATAAGTTTGAGCAACCTTGATTGGAAAAAAGCAGAGCAAAAGGTTTCCCCTCAGACAGCAGTGGGCCCGGACGGAATACCAATGCAACTGATAAACCTACTTGAACCTAAAAGTAAGGAATCGTTTATGAGGGCAATAGATAAGGTAATAGAAACCAAACAAGTACCAGAGGACTGGTTAGAAAGTAGGAATGAATTTAATATATAAAGGCAGAGGAGACAAAGCCCGTATTGAGTCATACAGACCAGCTCACAGTAACGTCAGTGGTGTATAGATTCGTAATAAAGGCGATAAAATCAGAAATTCAAGCATGGATGGAAGAAAATGAAATACTTGGGGAACTGCAGAATGGATTTAGACAAGACAGGCGACTGGATGACAATCTGTTCGTGATAACGCAATGCATTGAAATTGCGAAAGCACAGAATAGACCACTATGGATTACGTTCTTGGACATTAAAGGGGCATATGACAACGTAAACAGAGAACGGCTGTGGAGAATGTTGAAACTCCAGGGATTAGATGACGAGTTAGTACAGTTCCTTATAGCAATCTATAAAGACAATAGAGTGCACCTTACTTGGGAAGGACAGAAATGCGCCCGGCAGGTCAACATCCATCGGGGACTGAAACAGGGATGCCCTTTGAGCCCAATACTGTTCATGCTTTACATGGCAGGGTTAGAAAAGAAACTGGAAGAAGTCAAGTAGGGTTTAGCCTAACCCATATGCTGCAAGGCGAAGTGGTACAACAGCATATTCCGGGAATGTTATACGCAGACGACATTGTTCTTTTAGCTGATAACCAAACCGATATGCAGCGGCTAATAAATATTTGCGGCCAGGAAGCCACTGACCTCGGGTTAAATTTCGGTGCAGAAAAATCAGGAATAATGGTTTTCAATGACGCTACCACCGACGTAGTGTCTATCCAGCAAGGCGAATTACCTAGAGTCAAGGAATATAAATATTTGGGAGTGTGGATAAACGAAGGGGATAGCTACTTAAGTACTCACGAGGAGCAACTTAAGGTTAAGGGAAAGCGAAACGCAGCTATAATGAAGCATAGAGCTCTGTGGGGGTATAACAAATATGAAGTAGTAAGAGGAATGTGGAAAGGAGTAATGGTTCCGGGTCTCACGTTTGCGAATGCTGTACTCTGCTTAAAATCAGACGTTCTATCACGCCTTGAAGTAAACCAGAGAACGGTAGGACGTCTGGCCTTAGGCGCGCATGGAAAAACAACTAACGAAGCAGTTCAGGGAGATATGGGCTGGGCGTCGTTTGAAGTTAGAGAAGCTCAGAGTAAAATATGCTTTGAGATGAGGTTGAGGGCAATGGATCAACGAAGGTGGGCAGCTAAGGTTTTTAGGTACCTATACTTGAAAAGCGTGGACACGCAGTGGTTAAGAAAGACTAGAAGGCTAACGATGAAATACGGAAAGAACAGTGGGGAATCCAAACAGCCAAGGTAATCAAAAAAGAGGCAAGGCAGATTGAAACGAATAAATGGAGGGAAAAAATGGAAGCCAAAACGTCGTTAGAGATGTACAGGGCTGAGAAGATGAACATCAGAAAGGAAAATTTCTACGATAATTCCCAGGGCAGTGCTTTGCTTTTTGAGGCTAGAGCAGGTTGCCTGCGAACTAAGAGTTTTGTGGGGAAGTATTCACAAAATGATGGGGTATGCGTGGTCTGCGGAAAAGAAACAGAAACTATGCGGCACATCGTGCTAGAATGTGAGGGTATCCATCCAAATCTACATGAAGGGAATATTGGGCTGTCAGAAGCCCTAGGATTTAAAGGTATCACAGAGGAAGTTAACTTCAAGGCTGTCGAGGGGACGAAAAGAAGATTAGAATGCTGGTGGACGAAAAGCAGAGAGGGGAATATTGCCTAGGACAGTTACCACTTGTAACAGAAAAAAAAAAAGTATTTTGTGCCTAATAAGCTTTTTGTGCCTGCCCTAAGCAGCGCTAGTATTGAACCAAAGTGTAAAACATAGGTATATTAGTCTTTTTTGGTAAGATGACATGTCATCACCCCGATACAAAGGGGAAACCAATAGAAATCATCATCAAATCATCATCATCATGTTCCTAGGGCTTCCAGAAGCCCTAGGATTTAAGGGTATCAGAGAGGAAGTTAACTTCAAGGCTGTCGAGGGAACGAAAAGAAGATTTGAATGCTGGTGGACGAAAGCAGAGAGGGGGAATATTGCCTAGGACAGTTACACCTGTAACAGGGAAAAGAAAGTATTTCGGGCCTAATAAGCGTTAGTGCCTGCCCTAAGCAGCGCTAGTATTAAACCAAGAGTGTAAAACATGGTTATATAATCCTTTTTGGTAAGATGACATGTCATCACCCCGCTTCAAAGGGGAAACCAATAGAAATCATCATCATAATCATCATCATGTTGCCGTTCTTAAGTTGCAACCGAGTATACAAGCACTCTCGAGCCTTGGCGGCGGGTAGCGAAGGTCTTGTTCCAAGGTGGCGCGTGAAGCAGGCGTCGCAAGGGGTAGTTTCCAAGGCACCGTGCCCGATTCCAGCGCTTGGCCTCTGCCCGTCCTCGTTCGCGCTTTCCCGAATTTTTCACGTGCTGCAACTCTGTGGCTTTCCGGGGCTCACTTGCGGGTCAATCTCTCGCGTGGACACTCATCACATCACTCCCACCTATGAAAGTTGTTTGGGGAACAACTATTCTATTCCACGCACTAGTTAGGAAGCGAAAATGGTCAGGGGTCACAGCGCACTCACGCACACAACGCTGTCAGTTAAAAATAAATTCTGTTGAATGACGTTTTGTCGCCGTTGTGTTACACACACGCACGCACAACGCGAAACTGCTGCACGCCAATTCAGTTGTCGAGAATTTCTACACGCGGCTACTCGTGTGAATGCATGCCGGGGGAGGCAAGGATGCGTATCCAGGCGTCGAACTCGAGCTTTTTTTGCAGCGTGCCTCCATAAATCTCCTCCTTGTGCCTCGGGAAATTGATTGGACGTTTCTGTGCGATACCGGCGTGCTGCATGCATGTCGGGGTACCCGGAGCGTTGGGCAGAAATACCGCAGCAACTCTCGCTTCAGGCGTTTTTCCTGTTGCAAATGTTGCAAGATCGCACAAAACGCTTCACATCTCTCCAAATCTGGCCAGTAGAATTCCTCTACAATTCGGTAAGCCGTCTTTCGGATGCCCGCATGACAAGGCATGACGCTCTCGCGTGCGGCTCCAAGGACTGACTCTCTCAATGTCTTCGGCATTACTATTTGTGTGAACATATTTCCATTTGAAAGGCGGCATACTCTATACAAGAGGTCCTTACTTTCGAGGAATGTGTAATGGTGACCTCTTGCAGAACGAGTCTCAATCCCAACGTTCAGCAACGAGACCTCAAAGGGGGGTCTTTTCGCTGTTCTTGAACTAGTTTCACACTGCTGAGGTTAGCGTGCGTGACTAGTGGCCTACAGGGCTTCAGGCTTGCAACAGGGGAATCAGGTAGGGAGGTTCCGTAGGCAGTGTTCGCCATAGGCTGCTCGTACCCGTTTCAATGGCGCCTGCAGCCTCATGCCCAGTCAGGATCTGGTTTGTCAGGTTCCCTGACACCTGGCATGTTGCCAAACTCAGGCCCTGCAAACGGGATGATTCATGCAAGCCGCGGTGATCTCTCCCACAAGATATGTTGCTGAACTTGCATTTTTGCTTTTGGTAGTTCCACAACGGAGCCATCAAGAACAACTCGGCGGGTCGTCCCAGTCAAGCTAACGCCATCTCTCAAATTACGGCGGAAAATGGCTGTGTCGTTGCAGTGTCTCTGAAGACTTTATCGAATTTCCTGGGCACTCGTATTAGAACAACTGGCATTCCCTTGACCACAAATGGCGAATTTCTACCGCTGGTGCCCTTAGAGTTGGGACCAGGTCCAGTTGCGTCTGACGGCTGGGCTCTCTGGAACGTTGGTTTCACGGCTCTCTTTGGAGGCTGGTAAATGGCACAGGCAGCTACTTTGTCTTTGCCCCCCGATCCGCTTCGACAGTTATCGGCACTGTGACCTGATCTGCCAAATTCAGAGCAGGTGGTGTTTAATCCGGCCACAGTGGGACAGTCGTGCGCATGGTGTCCAGGACGATCGCATAAAAATCACTTCAAGCAACGCCGGACAGGAGCGATTGGAGGCAATGGGAGAGGCCTCCACCCTGCAGTAGACCTCAGTAGGCTGACGATGATGGTGATGACGGTGAGGAGGTTGCGCCCTTGGGGTCATATCGGGAGTCCGTGGGAACCTTCCCTAAGATCGCAAGATTTTGCTCCTCGAGGAAACGGTCGAGAAAACGGTATTGTTGTAAGTGTTGTGTCGTCCATTACTTGCTCAGTCCCGTCTTCCGCGCTGTTTTCAAACGATATGGGAATTTTGAGCAAGAAAGCTGGGTATGGGCAGTAATTGCGGTGTTTCGCGATCCTCCTTCAAGACGAATCTTCAACTCCAGGATTAGTATTTCACTCTCGACAGCTTCTTAAGCTCTCTCAGTTTCTTCCCTGGCCAACTCGGCAGCTTCCGACGTTCCTCTTTCATCCGTTCTGCTGCTTCTCGGAGGGCTTCTCTTTCAGCTGCCCTCTCAGCACACTGCTCCGCCTGTTGGGTGTCGATCAACTGGCGGAGTTCCCGTACTGTAAGACCTAGATGCGTCCCGATCGCCATTACTTTCTCAACGTATATGTTGGAGTCTTTACTCCCGCCTAATCCCAGCATTCAACTTCTTTTTGCTGATGGTAAATGCGCGAACTTGGCAGGCTTGCCACTTTTGTGAGGAATAGGTTGAGGACCACGCAGGCATAGAGACGAATGCTGGTTGACACGCTGATGAATAAAAATTGGGCCCATCTCCCCGCGAGGGGGACTCGAGTAAATGCGTCACATAGGGGGTGGGTGTATTGCGTTAACGTTTAGTGTTTGGGGAGTTGGTGGTAGTGAATGCGTTGTATCAGCAGCTTCTTGACGTAGTTTGAATGAGTCAAGGATATAAGGCGCGTTCGTAGCCTCCCATTCTGTGTCGGCTTTGTGGCGCTGTGGGTAGAGCACCATGTACATTGCGTTCCGCCCGCCGGGTCGAGGGATCGAAACCAGGCGCCGGATAGTATTTTTTTTATATAGTGTAGCGGGAGGGGTGCGGACTACGACTACGGACGTCAACGCGGGTGACATCGTGAGTTACTGAAGTGTTCTGCATTTAATAGTAACAGGATAAAGGACTTGCACATGACGTGACCCTGACCGACGATGGCGCGTTACGGACACTACCGTTTCGGTTAGCACGGAGAGCACAGTTAATAGTTCAAAAGTTCACCCAGAACTACTCGCGCAATGAGAAACAGAGCCTCAGCACTCGGCGCACAAGCGCCACGATGACGGTGCCCAAAAGCACTCTCGAACCATGCTGGAGGGTGGTGACGGTCTTGCTCTAGGGTGGCCCGTGAACCACCAGAGTAGTTTTCACGGCACCGCGCCCTATTCCGCCAGTTAGCCTCTGTCCGTTTTCGTTCGCGCTCCCCTGATTGCTTCACCCCTGCACCTCTTCTTTGGCGTTTTCCTGGGCTCACTTGCGCGGGCAATCTCTCGCGTGGCCATTCATCACACTCACCGTCATATGCATCGATATCGTTGTGTTCTTCAGGACTCTAACACCACCCTTGTTTATCAGAATGCCAATACGGAATCTATACAGCACAATGGCACACGCTCTTGCCTCTGCCAGCCTAGACTTAAATATTCATCGAATGACACTCTAGCCATTACGGCAGCTTAGAGCTTGAGCGCCGTCGGACGGCATCTGGATACTGGGCTAAAGAAATTCACTTTTTTCTTGGTCCAGTGTATCATGCTTAGCTGCTGCAATTCGCGATAACACAATCCTGTTGGATTATTTATTAGTAACTGCATGTTCCCAGTTTTTTATTCAGCCAAAGTCGGAGTTTGTAATGATAAACGCGAGTCTGTCCTGTGACCGAATTCCGTGCAATTGTTAGTTCCACGAAGACAAATGAACGTCAGTAAGCAACAAGCAAGTCACTGTATGTCGCACAGTTAATCATCTGAGTTAGTGCTTATACGGGAGTACGCGGCAACCTCTCTTTAAACCTTAGAAACGAAAATGGGTCCTGCTGCCTCAGAAGATTATCCAACTCGGATGTTTGGCACAACTAGTTGTGGCACGAAGTCGGAACCGCGAGTTCAGATGGCCTTGCGAATTTGAATGTCATGGTTTGGGGCGTGGCCTGAATATGCTCATTTTCTCTTAAAAATAGACAGGTTATCATTAGGAACACAGTTCGATATCATTGCATCCGGTGTAGTGCCACTTCCACAAGAAAATTCGCTGCTCAGGAAACTCACTTCCCGGCTGCGATGTAGAAGCAGAATAGGACTTTTTTTCTCTCTTCCCTGTCTAGTACGAGTGATTGTACACGACACCAAGGGACGTAAGTCTTTCTAAAAAAGCAGTTTGAACCCAACAAGCTTTCATGAACACACATCATATACGCTTTGAAGCAAGAAATCTTGGAATTGCTTTCGGCGTGAAATTTTGTTATGAGAATGTCCGCGTAGTGGCTATAATTGTGTGCCGTTTTCCTGGTGACCGAGGAGTCCCGAGATTGGCTGCACAGGGGGCGGGGCATTTTTTACGCTGTATAAAAAATCGACCCATGAGCACAGGGCCGAAGGGTGCTTCAAAAAGAGGAGATGTCCCACAGATACCACACGCTCACATCACGATTAAATACGGTTCATTATTTGCGGTGTTTAGTGCGGCGAAACTACACCCTGGCTATGACGCGAGCCGTAGTGGAGGGCTCCGGATCAATTTCGACCACCTGGGGATCTTGAACGTGCTCCGAAATACCGACACACGGGCGTTTTCGCTTCTCATCTTTATAAGAAAAGCAGTCACCCTGATTAAATACGAAGGACCGAGATACGAATACAGCCACCGAAACATTTTAGTGTCCAAAACTTGCCTGTTTTAGGTACGAACCATTTATCTAGCAAATGACGAAGCTGGCACAAACCCCAGGTTTAGTTGTTTTTTTTTATATCGAGTAAACGCCACTTACGTAAAATAGATGTTGGAGGCTGCCTGCAGCTCTGGCGTAGGGTAGGTCGTGGTAATCTTGTTAAAGTCCGGTGTAACCCCGAACCTCTTCCGGCACTTGGCGATAAATGCTTCGGGGTCCCACTTTTCGGGGTAGAACATGTCGTGAACGCCATCTGAGCAACTCGGCCGCACCAGCTCCGTGCACTCCTGCGGTAACAAGGTAAAGGCACTATGAAGACAAAAAAAAAAAATGAAACTCAGTTCCATCCAGTGTGAAATCTCCTGAAACAGTGGAGCTGTCGTTTTCTTGTGTACGCTCGAACGTCAACTCGGGCGCTCGCCCGAGAACAGCAGCGGCGTCGCCACGCAAATTCTATGATTCACGCAAAGGAATCGGCTGCTAAGGGACGAAAGGAGCCCGCCCCTGCGAGACCACTGCGCCCTCTGTTTATGGGTGTGGGAACCGGTTTCTACGAAGCGGCGGGTGGCGAGACTAGTGCGCTTCTATCGGCGGATCTGGGTACCGGTTTCTCGGAGGCCATCGGTGGTCAGATCCCAGTGCCCTCCATCGCTGGATTTGGGAACCAGCTCTAACCCCCGCGTGACGCACGCCCTACTGCAGACGGACGAACAGGCTCGACCTTCAACAGCTCCGCTGTTATTACAGGCTTGGCTCATTCAAGACACTGCTTTGTCCTGATAACAATGATACCAATTCTATGGTAAACTTCAAAGAAGTGACCGAGTTAATGGTCAAAGCATATTGCCACACGGGCAACGCAGTGATACCACTCTCCACTACAAACAAGAAATAAAGATTCACTACAAGAACACCAGAGAAACTCTTCGTACACTTCCTGTTCCAGACAAATCTCTAACCACCATGCAACTACGCATTCTTCCACGCACACAGTCGAATACCCTCCTTACACCTGCTCGTTCCTGTCTCTACCGTATCCGACACTCACCAGCATATCCCAACGGTCCCGAACCATACGCTAATTTAGAACACTGCATTTTCTCCTGCCTCATTTCAATTCAATCCCCACATTTTCCCCACCCTCCTCCTTCAACGTGGCGGACTTGGCTAGCCTCGAACCAGCTCACGGACCAGTTGGCATTCGTGAACCTGGCCCGGGACATTCTCAACGCTCAATGTTGTGTTTGAATAACGTTGTTTCCCCCTCCTCCTCAGTAGTAGTCTCGAGTGGGTGCGGCCAGACAGAGCGCGAGAGTTGCTGTTCTTCCTTCTCGTTACTCAACCTGCCATCACAGCCAGACGCTTTATGATAGCTGGCACCAAGTTGGCCACTTTACTCCGGGCTCACTTGTCCTCCTTTGGTCGCCCTCACGCCGTGTGGGCCTTTGTGAAAAACTCTTGTCCCTCAGTTCTGGGCCTTATCGCATACTATGTGAAGTTACGCCAGTATCAGCGTAACAGCCCCTCTTCAACCTCACCCGACCCGCCACAACCTCACGGACATCGTGCATGTCTCCCGTCTTGAGCCTTTCCGTCAAACAACTTCCGCACCAGAACCGTGAGCACCGAAATGGCGCTCCCACCGGCGGGGGTTATACCGCGGGACTCCTATGTACCTTGAGAACATAGACTCCCAGGGATTGGCCCCAACATGAGTGACGAGGTTGAGTGACGAGAAGAAACAAGAGGAACTCTCGCGCTCTGTCTGGCCGCACGCACTCTAGACTGCTACTGCGTTCCCCGTGTGACGTTTGTAAATATTTGTAATATAGCATTTTCCCCGTAACAATATGAAGCAGTGGCAACTCCGCAGCCACTTTTCGGAGATTGGTTTATGACGTCACACAATCTTGATTGCGCGATTGGCAACCACTGACTTGAGCCACCACCAAGGAACATAACTGGGCGATTATAGTGGGCCCTGTAGTTCCGTTTGATCGCATCACTTCGATGCTCGCGCGCAGTTCACACCGTGATAGAAACATTTCCAGTGCTGGCCCATTTTACATCCGTCCTGCACATACTGCGTCACTGTAGCGCGAAATTTGAAAGATTTTTAACATCTAGTATGCTTTTGCGGTTATAAATGTCCTTCTAAGCTGGAATGTGAATTACCAAGGGATACTTCTCTCAAATTGAACGAAATTGTATTTCATGACCCCTCTAGGCTCGGAAAGGCATTTTAGGAAAGCCCCAATTCTGCCGATGGTTGTTAAGACTGTAGTTGCACACAGTCACGACACATTTTATCAGTAGAGAACGGTGTAGAAAGAAATTAGGGCAGCTATCAGGCCGGCGCGTAGTCGTCAAATCAACTTGTTTTGCGTGAGCGAAAGCTCTTGAGGAAGAATGGGACGCCCTTACACAGACACTTCGTATGCCGTTAGCTACTCCCTCAGCCTCAAGAGAGCGTATTCGAGAGCGTTTGTTTCCGTAGTTTGCGTGAGTACATCCTAAATATGGCTACAAGTAGGAACCCCTTTTTTGTAGCCGACCCTGTGGAAGAGGCCACACTTCAAAGCAATCCGATGGTTCAGATTCACCTCAATGCACTTTAGCTACCAATTCATGCAGCCAAAAAGCGCATTGGACGAATGAGACCGACGTGCATGCTCTTTCACTATAAAATGTCAGCTCTGTGGAGCTGCGCAGCTCATGACGTCATGCTTACATTACCGACGCCACAGGGGAGACCGAACTATCGAGTCAAACTTTGTAGTCTGTTTACTGCGTTATTTGTAGTACAATAAGACGTCAGATCGATTTTAGCCGGGGTTCTGTAAACAAGACTTTTTGAATTGGTAGTAAGTGTAACGTAGATCCTAACTTCTGCGTGGATGATAATATAAAAAGCAAATCTTAGCTTTTCATCTGAGCTAACCTATTAGCAAGAACGTCCCGTCCCACCCTGTACTTCTCTTTACTAGACTACTCTTTTATTATGCAAAAATGAGATGAATAAAGTGCACTGATATCTAAAATTGGGCCATATTTACTCTTGTTGCCGAACTGGAAACACACACTACCCAAATTTTCCTTCCCAGAACCGCAGTTATCTCACTATCGTACTTCAGTCGTACAAGCACCCCTGTCGGAATAAACACGCTGCTTGATTAAAGGAGCCATGAAGAGAAAACAAAGTTTTTTTATTCGAGAGATTAGGTGTTTCATAGTACCCCAAGCGCTTTCCCGGAAGCAAATGATGCTTTATTCACTGAGAAATAAGGCAATTTAAGCCAAAATTTTAAATCTCCCGCTAAAATTGCAGATTTCGTGACGTGAACAATGGCGTCATACGAGGCGGTCCATGAAACAGATACTTAGTATGTCGACTCCATATAGCACCCACACGCGGGAGTCAGACAGGAACCGGAAATCGTGCCGAAACCGAGACGGCGGCCATTTTAAAAATACTAGTAAAACCTAGTGCACCCGCAGCCCTAGGCATGGAATCGTCTGATCGGGAGAACAAAACTCTCGCCGAGAAGCTCGGGCTTGCATTTAACAACCTCACACCACTCGAACGCTCCATGTTTCTAAGTGCACGAGCGGCAGGAGTTGTGGGATACGCGGATGGACCGGAAAGCGGCCATTCTTCGATAGCCACAACATACGAACGCCCAGCCGTCGGCACCGCTGCCTCGTCAGCCCCGTCGCGACGGATGAATACAGACTGGTACGTATGTGCCGTATTTTTATTACGGTTAATAATAGTTCAATTTCAGTAGCAGTATCGCTTATGCCAGTTGGCCGGTGTCGGGCATGGAAAGCCGTTCGCGCGAGCTGTCTGCTCCGACCAGAAAGATACGAGCGTCAATGCGCGGTGTGTACGGCATCTTTCCCCCAAGGTCAGAGCGCTTCAACGGCGATTTCACGAAGTTGGCGACGAGCGCGAGCATGTCCCAGGAGTGAGCTAACGTAAGGGTCCCTGCCGTAATCACTTCGTCGGAAATGAAGCGAGCACACTCGTACTTCCTTTAGCTCCCTTTCTCCTGCGTTTGCAAAGTTCACAAAACGTAGCCACTTGCTTTGCCGAGGTTCGTCCTTGGGCAGCACATGAAAGGAGATCTCTTCACCGGCGGGGATGTCGCACTCCCTCGACGATTTGCCCGTACTACATGGGCCTTTCAAAACGCAGCAACAAAATTTCATTGTAAAGTACTCGAACAAACTGAAGTTTTCAGTGGTTGTAAACTGGAAACGAGCTCATAACGACAGCACCAAGCCAACACCATTCGAAACTTCTGCGACGACTGGCACTATCTCGTCGCTTCTTGCTGTTCCTTACTCCCCACGTTTCTATTTTTACCTTTGCTGGTTGGCGATATGACGGCCAACCACCTGTCAAGGAATTAAGATACCAAGCAAGGTCGCTGCTGTACGTGCTGGAACGGTTCGTTGGCCCCTAAGAACCTCGAACCCGTAAATTCGTCTGCGCGACGGCGAGATGTCGAGATCGGCCGGCGGTAGTTTCGTACGCATTGGCGCACACGCTTGCGTGTTCGTTCGGTACTTCAACCGTTTACTCCACCGTTCTTTGTCATAAAAAGAATGTGCAGTATGTTTCACGGGCATATAGCTCACTATGCAAACTGTAAGCCCTGCCTAACATGCGTTTGCTTTTGCCGGCTTCCGCCAATCGCAGAGCATTCTTGAGTGACATCATAGGTTCTATTGCGGAAAATGAGCTGGTGGGTCGCATGGCCATTTCCGTTTTTCCTAATTATGTAGCTTATTTGAGCGAAGTTTGCGTTATAAGTGGTGTCGTTATGGTTCTAACGAGGCAATCTTTCGAATGAACCAAACTTGTGTTTTCTCTTCATGGCTCCTTTAAGCCCTACGGGACATATTGAAGGCGAAGTTCTTTGCATTTCGGGCAACTTCACTCGCCTGGAATCTCCATGCTGGCAGGTTCACAGCGATGTATATGCTGTGGCACGGTCGTTTGGTTGTCCCGTTGTAAAACAACTGCATCGCTTGTGCAATCGAAGTCACCATCGCTTCAGCGTTGGCTGATCCTTTGTGTAGGAGGTCACACACTGCCTAAAAGGGGGAAATGAGGATATATTTGTAGTTAACATGCCAACAAGCAAAGTGTGGACATGGTAGAGACATTATCACTTATTACCCAAATGTAACCATCCAATTTTTATCCCCCAATATACTTTGTGGGAAGGATTAAAACAGTCGAGCGCACGTTGTTCCAGCAACTCTATTACTAGTATTACGGCCATGAACTGAACAGAGGCAGCCATTAAGATGACTGGTGGTAGTAAGCATCAACCTAAAATAAATATAACGAAGGTAAAACTGAAGCAGTCGCACCAGGTCAGATGGGAACTTTAAGTCAGTTACAGGTGCCGCGTCGCATGCTTCCAGAGTCAACTGGAAGCACTCCAAATAAACAGTATAAAACATCATATTTATAATAAAAAACTAGTCTTCGTCATTTAAACCTAAAAACTGACGCAGAAGCTTTTGCTCTCCAGTTGTTTGGCTCAGTTTATAAACGAAAGCCTGCCGCTAGCCGTTCTCTGCAAAAGGCCTTTCTGACAGTTGACACAGTTGATCCAGCATCAGGGCACTTAGCTACACCTTTTCTTTCCAGACCCGAAGCGAAAAATGGCGCGCAAGTGCTCCTTTCGTTGCAAATGTCGACGAAAGACGATAGTCGACTGGCGCCTCTGCCAGGTAAATGCCTCCCTTCCCTCTCCTGCTCACCTGTCATGCTGTTCCGCTCCCATCTCGTTCCTCCCAAGATAACACGCTAGAGGTTTGCTCAAGTCAATTTAAATTTACCGCGTTCCACTGCTACAACTCGGGTGTCTCGAAGCCACCGCTGCTGTACGGCGGAGACAAACGTGGATCGAGGCACCCTACTACAACGTTTGTAGAACCGCTGCCCTACTCCATGAGCGTTTCAAACGGAGCGTGGAACCCATCCAGTGGAACCTTTCGTTGCTGTTGTTATTTGATTTCTTAAATGCCACCAGGAGCACTGGAAACAGCAGGCGGCGGTTTTCAGCAGTTGATGTATCTCATTTGCTAACGCAAAAACCAAGCATCCATAAATTTTTAATAAAAGAACACTGCGAATGTCACTTATGTATTCATTTTCGGCCTTATATTTGCGCAATGCCTTGTTCTTGTTCAACATTGTTGACAAGTATGAGCATTGACACCGGAGTTAGACGTTTAGTGAGTGAGTGAAAGTCTTTTATTAACACAAGGAGGGCCCAGGGGCTGGAAGGGGAGAAGGGGAAAAAAGGGCCCATCTCCCCGCGAGGGAGACTCGAGTAAATGCGTCGCATAGGGGGTGGGTGTATTGCGTTAACGTTTAGTGTTTGGGGAGTTGGTGGTAGTGAATGCGTTGTATCAGCAGCTTCTTGGCGTAGTTTGAATGAGTCAAGGATATAAGGCGCGTTCGTAGCCTTTCATTCTGTGTCGGTTTTGTGGCGCAGTGGGAAGAGCACCATGTACTTCCCGTTCCGCCCACAGGTAGTGAATGCGTTGTATCAGCAGCTTCTTGACGTAGTTTGAATGAGTCAAGGATATAAGGCGCGTTCGTAGCCTTCCATTCTGTGTCGGCTTTGTGGCGCAGTGGGTAGAGCACCATGTACCTCGTGGGATCGAAACCAGGCGCCGGTAATTATTATTTTTTTATAAAGTGTAGGGGGAGGGGTGCGGACCTGTTGTTGAGAGCGAGGAGGATAGCGTGATGCGGGAGAGGAGGAGTGGGGGAGAGGGCGCACCTGGAACGGCTGTTGCGGACGCCGAGGCACGCCGACAACGCCGGGTGACATCGTGAGTTAAAGAAATGCTCTGCATTTAAAAGTGGACAGGAGAGATGGCCTGTAGGTGATGTTCACTTGAAGATCCTGGAGATGAATAGTCAGCTCCTGAATGCATGCATATAGGGGTGGTAGACCCCGGCTATACTACCTTTCCGAGGCCACTCTTCAGAGGGAAGCGCCGAATGGCAGCAAGGAAATCTGGGTCGCTGAGTGTCGTGGGGGGGGGGGGGGGGGGGGTAAATCGCTTGGATTGGATTCAGCAGGATGGGTCGGAAAAATTGGTACGCAGAGCAGTGCCAAATAAGGTGGGTCATATTTGCTATTGTAGCGGTGTTTCACTATGCGCAGTAGGGCGGAGGATCGCCGGTCGGGTGATGCCATTTGCGTGTGACGTGGAAAGTCAATGCAGCGTTCGCACGAAATTTGTTAATACAAATTTCGGCAGGACGAGTTAGTGAAGGGGTGTTATGCAGGCAACCTAAAGGAGTGGCAGCGGCAAGGAGCTTGTGTCTAGCCTGACGAGCGTGATCCAGTTGTTGCCTGAGGGAGAGCGGGGGTGCAGGGCTGCCAACCAGTGGAGGAGTTACTTGAAGACTCTCCTGCGCTGCGTCAAGGGCAGCATGGTTGCCGAAACCCTGAGTCATGAGTCCTGGTATCCACGCAACACGTACAGAGTACCATTGCGAGCAAGCAGACTAATCTTATGTTGTATCTGATGAACCACAGGGTGATCGGAGAACGACTTCCGGAGCTCGCGTGGCGCCATTTGGTAGTCAGTCAGAAAGCGAAACCGGGGTGGTTATGGGGCAGACGTCTCATAGGTCAAGTGGTCGAGGGCTGCGAGGATGGCATGTAGCTCAGCGTTCATCATAGAAGCAGTGGATGTTTGTCGAGTGCGAGCGCCGTCTAAACTGTAAACCTGGACATCTCCAAGCCAGTCCCATGCGGCTAGCAGACACGCTAGACTTGCTGTGAGTATATAAGACTGTTACGCAGCATCTGTTTCACTTCAGCCGGGTGGCTGAATCGAATCACAGACAGACAGACAGACAGACAGACAGACAGACAGACAGACAGACAGACAGACAGACAGACAGACAGACAGACAGACAGATTAAAATTTCTGCGTTGAAGTAGTCCGAGGAAGACTATCATCTTTAAAAATCGATTTTCTGTCATTCCATGTTATAAATAACTGCGAGATAAACATTCGGTGAAGTGAATTACCTTTACGGGGTATGCGGGCAGCGGAGTGATGAGGTTCACCGGGAACGGGTAATTGACCAGAGCCAGGAACGTGTACGTGTCACGAACCCACTCCCGAAAATGAGGGTACGTGCTTTTGTCCAGGGTCTCGCAGGTCCGGAACTTCTCTCGCAGCATCTTGCGGCCGGCACCTGCGTTTCAATAGAAAGTTATGTACTGGGGGAACATTTGATGCACCTACCAGGACTCGTATGGCAATGGGTTACTACTGTCGACGAGATCATACTGCAACAGGTCGATATTTTCTCTTCTAAATTGGAAATAATAAAGTTACAGTTTCATGCCTCCACCTTTCTATAACGCAACCTATTGTCCCGCCTGTCTCGTATTCTATACGCACTTTCGAGGGAGAACTCCCACAGATATTGGGATTAGACCGCGGCGAATTGACGGCTCTGTTCCAGGGTCTCAAGGGACCCACCACGAGCAGGGTCCACCTTCATGCTTTCCCGGGTCGAGCTGGAGCACGCGGCTTGGTGCCCGGGATGGCGTTGCCACAGGAGCTCATTGTGAGAACTCTCACCCAACCCTACTCCAGCTTACCCCACTACATCCTCCTACACCTCATAACCAAGTTCCACATGGAGGAGGATCTTAGTGATGGAATGATGATCGTACGGTGGGTAGTGCCCATTGCATCATTGTTCACCACGTCGTCAAAAATTCAAGCCTTTGCCTCGGAGGTTCCCCACCGTATTTTACTGGAACCGGTAACTAAGACATTCACGGAACAAAAACACTACGTATGGACCTAATATACAATGAGAAGACGTTTGGTTTAGTCCGAACCACCGCAGTAGCTAAAAAATTGGGAGGGCATGGAGTAGAGGTTCTTTTAGAAGTAGAAGCTCTTAGAAGTTCTTTTACCGTATTGGCCGCTCAATGACGGTTTACGTAGGGGCGTCCCAATTCATCAGCAAGGCAATTTCGCACTATGAGTGCATCCGTAAGCACCCGTCGAAAGAGCATACCCACATTATACCGGCGTTTTCAGGAACATGCACGGGTAGTTTTTTACAGACCCTTAACAGGCTCTGTCCACACGCATCCATGGTTCCTGAAGTCCGCTCTGACGGGGCAGTTAGGCGCTGACATGAAGTGAGGAAGGATTGAAAATTGTACCCGATGATACATCAGCAAAGGTCAATACCTGTTAGGGGCGGAGCCCCTTAGGGGCTGGGGCTGTTGACCTGTCCTGTCGTCGTTGTAATAATCGTCTTCTCATGTAGTCATGGTACTAAACACCGGGAAATTCGTTTACGCCTTGCGCTAGAACGTAACGTTTGCTTTAAAAAACACCGGGACACTCGTTTACGTTTCTCGCTGGAGCGCTTCTTAACTCGTACTAAAAAAAACACATTAGGACACTCGTTTACTCCTCGCGCTAGAGAGCTTCGTGCTTCAAAGACAAAAGACTCTTACAGCAAAGCTGTATACCTCTACCCCCCAACGGTTTCATCTCCGCTGGCAAAAACGCAAAGGCGTGAAGAATACACTTTTACACTGCATGCTTTGCCCCTCCCCAGGTTTGCCGTTAGTGGAGATGGCCCGGGATTTTTTGTGTTTGCTTTACGGTTAGGACAAGTCTTTCACTTTCCGTTGACACATGCCTGTTCTGACAGCTCTGCTAGGCGAAGCCTGTTAGGGGCTTCGGCTATTGGCGTCTCCTATCGTTGTCATCGTTGTCGTCGTAGTAATGTAGTCACGTTACTAAGACACTGGGTAAACTCCTTTACGCTTCGCACTAGAGCTTCATGCTTCAAAGACAAGAGCCTCTCACAGCAAGGAGGAGGAGGAAATACTGTTATACAGATTTCTGAACGGCCCAGAGCGCGGTCCAGGGGAGTGGTTCCTTCTTCACTGGAGCCCATATGCAGTCCGCGCCACCTGTGCACTGTCCAGCAGCTGCAGCTGGGTAGGCAGAGAGGGGCTGGACAGTAACATCTCGCATTGCTTCTGTTGGGTAGTGGACGGGAAGAGAGGAGTGGGCTCAGGGCTAAAGCCGCACATCCCGATAATGTGGTGGAGTGTTCCTACTTCTGAGCAAAATTACATTCAGCGCCGTGGCGGTTCGGGTGCATTAAGTGAAGACGCGTCGGGTGTGGGAAGGAGCCGGATTGTATGAGGCGTAGGGTAGTTTGTTGTTCCCTGGAAAGGTCAGGGTGGGGCGAGGTAGGGTCTGCCTCTGAAGGCGATAATGATAGATTTTGTTCCGGAAAGTGACAAATAGGGGACTGTCCTCGTGCAGCACCATAGCCTTGGGAGTAAAGCGAAGGCTTGTTGGTGGGCGTATTCGGTGCCCCCCATGGAAGCCTGAGCGGGCGTCCAGATGAGCCGAATGAAACCGATAATTCCGGTAGGCTTGTTGAGAATCGGCGACTACCTTCCGAACCCCTGGTTGAGGGAGAGCCAAGGCGATGGCGTCCTCTTCTGCTGCAGTTATGTCTTGGGCCTTGAGTGAGGCACACGCAAGTAGATTGGTTGTGCTGGTAGCCACGATGACGGCGTGCTTCTGCCCTCGATGTTAGGAGGCATCTGTGTAGATAACTGCATGATCCCCGCCGAGGGCAATATTGAGCGCTTGAGCCCATGCTTGTCGGAGACCTTCGTGGTGTGAGGGGTTATATTTCGAGGTAATGGGAAATGTTTATTTCTTGTTGCCAAGAGGCCGGGAGTAAATTACGGAGAGTGACATTCTGTGTTGCCCTGCCAATCGGGCTTTGGATGCTGCGACCCACTGCAGTTCTGTGCGGGTACTTCTTCTTGGAGCTTCTGGTTAGAAATATGGCTATCTATCAGCCCTTCCACCATGTTGTGGGGCCCATCCTAAGCACCCTCTCCTTAGACGCACTCATGGGAAGACCAATGGCCTGCTTAACCGCCTTTATGATCATTATATCAAGCATCTTGATGTCCTTCTGGCCGATAAAAAGATAAGGGGTAACGTAACTGATTTTCGAAAGGACAAAAGCTTGAATTAATCGAAGGGTATCAGCTTCCTTGAGGCCTCGCTTCTTGGTGGCAACTCGTCTGATCATGTGTATGATTTCAGTGATGCTGTGTTTGAGGCGCTACAAGGAATACGTCACTCTTGGTGTTGGACTGGAGATGTAGGCCCAGGATCTTGATGCTGTGGCTTGGAGTGATGACCAGGCCGTCAAGGAGTATTTGAATGTCTTCCTTGATGTCGTTTGGTGTGAGGGCGTACGACAAGGAGTTGTGATTTTTGAGGGGAACACTGGAGGCCACAGGCTTTAGCATATTGACGTACTACATCCGTGGCCTGTTGGAATGTGTCTTGGAACTCTCGGAGGGACGCCGTACCCTCTAAGGGTAATATCATCGGCGTACAGGGCGTAGCCGAGACTTGGTGCATTCCTCAAGTATTTTAGGGAGGTTCAGTAGGGCCAGGTTGAACAGCAACGGAGAGAGCACGGACCCCTGAGGGGTGCCGTGGACACCAAGCAGATGGGATCGGATGTAGCTGTGCCAATCTTGAGTCACTACAACGTTCCTTCTCGTTCTCGCTCCTATTCGATCGTGTCGCCGTACGATCGCATAGGAAGTCTCTGATGTATAAAAAAGTTCGTTCCCGCTATCAATGGCAATAAGGGCAGCCAGTATGCTGTCATGAGTAACGTTGTCGAAGGCCCCTTCAGGTCAACGGCCAAAACTGCTCTAGGGGAATTTCGGGTGAACCAACCCCTTAAAGGAGTACTGACACCACATTTTGACGCCTAAAAGATGATATAATTGGCTGCAGTAGTTGTACAGATGCCTAACAGAAATTTTTGCAGTGATCCGAGGCCGGAATCACATCGAAAATCGATTTTAATTGACCTGGCCGCGTGCTACCATCAATCGGCTGCACTAGCGAAATCGCTATCGACATGACGAAACATCTTCCAGCGAGTCTGGCCGGTTCAGGGGGACGTCATAGTCGTTTTCGGAACAGGAAACGATAGCCTGCGTTGATGTTGTCGGTGGTTTTTGTTTCGGCAGGAGGCGTAGGTGTGCCTCTGTGAGCAATGCTTGTAATCTTTGCGCACTTTGCGTGTTCGACGTCTTTGCCCTTCAGTTCGTAGCCGGCGCATGGTGTTCCCTTGCACTGGTGTCGAAATCTGTGCGGTGTCTTATCTGAGCGGCCTATGCACGTCGTCGAGCTTGCGAAAGTTCTGCTACGGCAAGTTCGCAAAAGGCGAAGTACTGCTCAATGGAAGCCTGTACGAGCAAATCGGCGGACGACACCAGGATGTATTATTTGCCACGTGACGACACGCAGCGCGAAACGTGGGCTGAGTTCGTGCGCGGCGGCGGCCGCAAGAACTGGTCGCCGAAGCCAGCGAGCAGAATTTGCTCGCTGCACTTCTCCGATGACTGCTACCTGCAGAGGCCGAAGTTTACGGAGAGGGCTGCAGTAAAAGCGGAGTAGAAATGATTAGACAGCTTTAGAATAGTGGAAGCCGGTGTTGGGGCCCCCAAGAAGTTAGGGGAACCCAAACGCAACACGCTTGCGCGAGGCGAGTTTTAGAAGAGTGCCGCCCCACCAGCCCCGCAACCGGCTTGCGTAGCTCGGGTCAGCTCGGGTGTTGGGAACTTAATGCTTAGCATCGTGACGAATATTTAATCACCGCTATTTGTACAACTGCGAATGACCATCCCTAACACAACTTTTCACCCCAATATCGTCCCCTTTTTCGCATGTGGAACTTTATTTTGGCGATAATTGCCATTTGAGCGATCGGTGACCAAGACAGCTGCCGTGGCCTGTTTTGATTCTACTGCGGAGGTAGCGCGATCTTCCGGCCGCTTGCCACACCGCGGTGCCGGCAGTGCCGAGTCGTACCGCCGAACCTCCGCTGCTGGTCAGCGTAGGCTTAGCATCGCGGCAGATAGCTGATCTACGCTTCTAAATTCGGTGCCGATAACAATCCTTAGCACAATTTTTCCCACACTAATATCTACTTTCTCGCATGCGAAACTTCTTTTCCGCGATCAGATTGATTGGTAGAGTGGCAACAAGCTGCTGCTACCATGGTCTGCGCCGGTCGGAGACGCAGCGATATTAAAAAACGGACGACGGCGAAGAGGTCACCGGCCTAATCGGCTCAGCTGTGGCCAAATAAAGTTGTTTCAATCTGTCTGTCGGATGGCAGCGACTCATCCGAGTCGGGCGATTCAGACGACACGTTGACTGCGCGGGCGAGTGCGGACCATGTGCAATCAATGTAATCGTAGCATAAGATGCGCCAAACGTCCCTCACGTCACGGCTTTCGATCGACGTTAGCACCAGCAATTCTTGGGACCGCAAAACCGTGACGTAAAATTGTCCGTCCTACATTTGAGTGGCCATTCGGCGCGCAACGACCGAATTTGGAACTGATTGGAATAAATGCATTAAAATTAATTCTACGCTGGCGGCTGACCTCTTTTAATTCGATTTTTGTAATTTCTGCACCGATAGGTATTCTTTACAGCATAAGTGCTGAAAGCGAGAAACTTAGTGTCAGTACTCCTTTAAGTTGAAGGAATATATCTTGATTGCCGAGGTTTTGCCTGAAGCCATACATGGACGTAGGCGTCAGCTCGGTGTCGTGGAGGTGTTTCTGTAGCCGACTGAAGGCGATCCTTTCCATCACCTCTCCCACGCAGGACGTAAGGAATATGGGTCTGAGGTTATCCACATGGGGAACTTGCCAGGTTTAGGAACGACTCGTACCTCTGCTGCTTTCCATGAAGGAGGTAGAGTGCCTGAGGCCCAGAATGAGTTGAGGTGTTCCAGGAGTGAGGCAAGAGAATAGCCTCTCAGATTGTTTAAACGTTTGTACGGGATGCTGTTGGATCTGGAGGCACTGCTTTCTTTGCTCTCGGGTATCGCTGCCTTGAGTTCATGAAGAAGGATTGGCCGGTCTAGGGCGCTGTTGAGGCGCCCGTGTGGTGACCTGGAGTTGTGTCTGGGGGGTCTGTCTGAAGGTATTTTTCTTTGAGTGCTTTGATTAGTGCTGGAGCATCGCCGTCGTGGTTGTTGAAAATGCGAACTAAGCTGCGGTTGGTTTCGCTCTTGCTTGTTAGTGGGTCAATGAGGTGACGGAGAAGTTGCCGCGTTTTCTTGGTTGACAATGTCCCTTAAAGCCGTCGGAAAATTCAAGCCAATTTTCTCTACAGAGCACTTTGGCGTATTCCGCCGCTGTCTTGTAAAGTCGTTGATACGTTTGCGAAGGCGACGCTTGTGTCTTGGCCACTTCCACCCTTACTGTCCGGAGTGGCGGACCTGTCCCGGTGCCGGTCTCTGGACTGCTCTCGAATGTCAGGATTGGTGGACCGAGAGCGGCCCCCCTGGGGTTCCACGTCCCGCCGGGACATTCGACCGGCTAGTTGCTATGGCTGGCGTCGGAGTTCCCATGAACGTAGGACGTATGGAGTAATGTAACGTTTCGGACACCTTCTGGACGCCGTGAGGTGGGGACCCGAGCAGAGATCCCATTTGGCACGGCAGTCGTGGATGTGCACTGGGTCCGGTGTGCCGCACAGGTAGCAGACCAAGACTCGGGGCTGTGGGAAGGCGGTGTTGCGGTGGGCAATCTCGTGGCATCTCGCACAGACCAGAACCGTTTTCTTGTATAACGTGCAACGGTGTTCCGCCCTGTGTAGTCGTACGTAATGAGGGACCTTGGATCCCGCGAAAGTGAGAATGACAGTGGTCGATTCTTTGCCTATGCGACGACACGAGTAGAGTTCGAAGCCTTCCAGATCAATGTTTTGAATAATTTGGTTCTCCGTAAATTCGACGGGTACCCCACGGATTACTCCTTTCACTGCATCGTCAGGCGCAAGGCCGTACAGCGCTAGGCGTGATGGGCGTTGTTGAGCACAATCTGCTTCGTCTTGAGTAAAAGCTTGGCTGTCTCTGCGGAAGGTGTGCTCACCGTGGCTGTGTTCTGCTTGACATCGACTGGAAGGCGGAGATTGCCCTGCTTCCAGGATGTGTTGGTCGCGTGGAGCGGGGCAAGCGATAGCGTGGAAGGAAGAACTTTGTTTAAGTTCAAGCCGTCCTGCGGGCGCAGAACCAGTTTGATATCATTGCTGGGGAGGGGAGCGGGCCGGGGCGTAGGTTTGCAGCTGCACCTGGCTTTAGTTGAAATTCCGACTGGACTCAGCTTACGTGTGCGGCCTGCAGTGTAGGGGTAGGCACGATGCCGGCTGTCGGTTGCGTCGGCGCTGTGCCTTTGAGACGCATTCGGTCCACCGAATTCCTTCTTACTCCGGCGATGAGTTCAATTCGCCGTGTATACTTGGTTATTTCTGTATTCCGTCTTCACCGTCCGGGTTTGGGTTAACCGCCGGAGGGGCCGGCGCCGCCGTGGCTGCGCCAGTATCCCCTGGGGAGGCTGAGTTCATGCCGTACAACCGCCGAAGCCCACCACGCTAGTAGTAGGCTTAGTGCACCCGCCCAGAAAAAAACACGTCGTAGGTCTTGACAAAATGAACCCACCAGGTCAAAGGCGGTGTCCGCAGGATCTATGCGATGCGCTGAACACGTTGGTTATCTTAAAATTTCTCTGAACGAGGAATTTAAGCACTTGTGACTTGAAAACCAAGGAGATCACGTGAAGCACGTTGCATTCTTGGCATGTCGTGGCTTAGCCCCGCTTTACAGCAAAGCTGTTTACGTCTACTCCCTCTACTCCCCCCCCTCCCCCCCCCCCCCCGGTTCATCTCCATTGGCAAAAACGCCAAGTGGCCAAGATTACGCTTATACACTGCATGCTTCACCCCTCTCCAGGTTTCACGTTAGTGGAGATGGCTGGGGATTTTGTTCAGAAAGTATAACTGGTACGAAGCGATCACTTTTTAATTTATTATTGGGTCGGTGGCGTTCGGTCAAAAAACTAATGCAATTCCCCATAGACCGGTAGGTCGACCGAAACGCACTGATAAGATCTGTGGGCACACAATGTGTGCGTGAAACCGTTCTTCCATTGTGTCAAAACGGTTACTTGAAGGCGGTTACTTGAAAGGAGCGATTTCAGATAAAAGAATACACGCATCGATAGTGAACAAGGAGTACAATAGTATACCTCTATCTTACAAACCACGTATCGGTACACACTTGCATCGTTCGTAGATTTGTTTACTCAGCATGAAAAAACTTGCGTTCGTTCTCCGTTTGCGATTTGGGTCTTTGAAAGTTTCACAATTGATTGGACGCACTTTCAGCGAAAGATGGGCGCACTTTTAGCTTTTGTGCTTCCCTTAACTTACTTTACGAAGGGAGGGTATATGTTTGCGTTCCCCCCTGCAACAAGGACATGTGTTTCACCTTCCGTCGACGACGCATGCCTGTTCTGAAATCCGCTTTTGGGAAAGTATAACTGGTGAGAAGTGAGTATTTTTTCTCCATTCTGTCGTAGCCACATATACTTCATTTGAGTTTCCTCACCTGTTGAACCAAACTTATCAAGCACAGCCCAGGTCTTGGAGATGATTTTGCTGCACCCACGGTATGACTTTTCGAAGGCGGTCGTCACGGCGTGGTGGTAGGCTCCGCACGGGGTGAGTCCGGGGAACATCCTCAGCGGAGCGCTACTTGCCAGTGCACTACACAGACCGCGCCGAAGAATCACGTCAGCGTTTTCTGCTTTAACCCTTTCATAATGTCAGACCAACTAGCCCGTCAGAGTGCTTTGATGAACCCTTTCAACCCCGTTTTCTTTTAAGAAAAAATTAGCAGTGGCTTAGCTCGGCTATGCCAGGATATACATAGCGTGAGCTAAGGTTCAGCAATACAATCCAATCCAGTCCAGTCCGGTCCAGTCCAGCCACTGCTCCTCGCGCATGCGCAGCACAGCTCTCCAGGAGCCACGCGAAACGGCTACCAAGCGGCTGCGGTGCAGCGTCAGACTTGGCTACTGCGCAACGGAGGCGCACAGCTGGGCCCACGCCGGCGCCAGTGCGTCTGCCGCGGCTATGACATCCCTCCTCTGGAATGCGCAGACCGGCGAATGTGCAGACCCAATTCTCTACCCATCCGTACTCCAATTCTATTGGATTTCTAGGTCAATTCAATCCAATTCAATCCAATGCTCCTCGCGCTTGCGCAGCACTGCCCTTCAAGGTGCACGCGAAACTGCTCAACCTCGGACAGTGTAGCTTACGTTACAAAACGTTTTCTATGTGTTCTACTAAATGTTATGGCTGCCATAAGCCCACAACAAAAAATGGTGCTAGTAGTGCAAGTATTGACTTATGAATCAGGCAAATAATTAGAGCATCTAGCAATTAACAATTTTATGTTGAGGAAGAAAACGTGCATGTTTTCCTAAATTTTATGATCCCACAAGCCTAAAAATGATAAATGAGGTTCTTAGTGCGTATATTTATCGATTTACACCTGTTGTTTGTTCGCTTGTTTTTTGCTTAGCTTCAATGTAGAAACTGTATTCACTGGATATTTTTCATCTTTGTAGCTGCCAGCTCCACTATATCGCTAGAGTGGTGATGTGTATTGCAATAGTCATTCTAGAAGGATAATTTCCCAGAAAACTACCAGTTTTTGAATAAATTTGAGGCGCTGGTGAGCAACAGGGACCATCATGCAACAGGGACCAGAAGAAGCACGTAGACACAGACACGCCTTCTCTGTGTCTACGTGTTTCTTCTCGTTCCCGCTGTTTAGCGCCTCAAATTTATTCAGTATGTTCAAACAACTAGCCCTGATCAAGCTTTTGTTACCAATTTTTGTTTTATTCTGTGCGCGCTAGAGGGACTTATATGTGGCTGCATCAGTTGCCAGTGCCAGGTCCGAAAGGGTTACATAGGCCGTGAAGACACAGTGCACCTTTGCTCAGTTTGAAAGACCTAGCATTTTGGAATTCACTCAGCTCTATTCAGCCCCGAGAGATAATTTTCAACCGTAAAAATTTAAAAAAAAAATGTTGAAAGGAAGATTAGGATGCTGCTGGACGAAAATCAGAGAGGGGAATAATGCCCAGGACAGTTACCACATGTGACAGGAAAAAAAAGTATGTTGGGCCTAATAAGCTTTCTGAGCTTGCCCTAAACAGCACGAATATTGAACGAAGAGTGGAAAACAATGGTATATTAGTCCTTTTTGGTAAGATGGCACGTCATCTCCCCACTATAAAGAGGAAACCAATATCAATCATCATCATCATTATCATCGCGCCACAGTGGCGCGATGGGCTGGAGGGGCTTAACTCGGTGGCAGGCTATTTGCGCGCTTTCAAGATATCATGCATCAGAAAAATCGCCGGAATATTCTTGGAGAGTAGCCACCACTTCATCTGCTTTCTTTGATATCTCGATCATCTGGTTTACATTAGCCATAAAATTGGTGACGGTACAAAGCAGTCTCCTTAACGAGTCAAAGTTTTACTTTATCCTCATGGCCGCTCTGAGCTCAATCATGCTCTTAATTATAAAAAACCGGATAACTTCGGCAAGAGATTCCAGATAATTACTCTCCTGTGCAGTCTTGTAAGCCACTTCATTTCTTTTTGCTAATTGTTAACCACTGAACACTCTCGATTAGAAGAGCAGTTTTACGGCGTGTTTGCGCACAGCTAACAGGACAATGCCAGTTATATTGTAGGCAAATGAATTGCGAATTTTCGATACTCATGTAGGGCAAATCGCGGCAAATGATTTCCGCAGAGAGATATCGATGTTTCGTGTACGTGGCATTAAATTTATAAAACACAGCCCCTGCATTACTTCGAACGTGCACATTACAAACCCTCCTAAAACCTAAATTAGATGTTTGTACAGTTTGGGATCAGTACACCAAAGTTAACATTAACAATCTCGAGAAAATCCAAAGAAGAGCTGTACGTTTCATCTATTCAAAATATAACCGCTTTGAATCGAATCAACACGAATAACATCCAAACTCTTGAATTAAGGCGCAAATTTCTTCGTCTTGAAATTTCTGCACCAATTGGTCAGTAAAAAGCTGGGATTAGATAGTAGTTTGTATGTAAATATACTTCCAACCAGAACTCGTCACAACCATGACAAATCTCTAACCCCCATTATTGGCTAGGACTAACATTTCCAAGTTTTCATTTTTTCCCCGAACTATTGAAGAATGGAATTCGTTACCCGCTTTTGCGCTTTCTTCTGTTGAATCCCTGGAAACATATTTTAGCCCAAATGCCACTGTGCTGAGCCGATGCCTCCCACTTGTTAAATGCATTGTTTTTCTTGTTCTTTTTTTATACCTTGTATTATTCCTTCCACAATTGTGACTCATGTATTCTTGTATTTTTTACGTTTCTTTTTTACACTCCTGCTTGGGCTGTCGAGCCTGCAGTATTTAATAAATAAAATAAATAAATAAAATAAAGAGCTACTGTATTCTTGTTTCACCTTTCAGCCTGTTGGGCCGAGGGGTGAATACCGTCAGAGGCAAGTCCAGGCTTGGCCCAGCTGTACTTGTGCCACTTAGAGTCCCTTCTACAAGCCATAAATATTCCCTGGGCTTCTCACAGCTTAAAGGATTACAATTTGTTGAGCAGGAAATTTCCGTCTGCTTAGTTCGTCATTGGTGGGGGCAAATGACGCGCTCAACCATAACAGTTTGCTTAGAGCTTCCGGCGTTCACTTTTAGGCTGAATAAAATGACAGGTAATTTGAGAGATTTAGTTCTCACTGTATCGAAACACTGAGAACGCTTTTGGGACAACGGGCATTTTAATGAGAGAGGATTTGTGCGTATTTTTTCTCTTGAATAGTCTTTCCGCACAACTGCGAACGCACAACTGTCGCTGTCTTTCTCTGTGAAATCGTGTTGATTTTGAAAAATAGGTACGTTTTTCCACAGCGGATTTTTGTTGCGCAGAAAAAAAAAATGAAAATATTGGAGATGCCAAACAAAGCTGCCCTTCGAATTCGATTGCGCATAAAAAAGCCCTTTCAAAAGAAAACGCTTAGAAATAATGCAATAAAATGTGGAAATCTTGAAGACGACCACTGAAGCTGCACTGTGAGATGTAGCTGTGCTCAAAAAATCCCCGCACAATTGGACAGTGGTCACAACCGCCTAAGTAGTAACGTATAGGTGATTTACATTCCTGTTAGGCACGGAACCTGTTTAAAAATTAATGCAGCTCACACTAACGCGTAAGACTTGAAGACAGCGAAGCGGTACTAAATCTTCACGACCACCACGGTGGTTTAGGTCCACAACTGCAGCCGATTTGCTGCTTCGTCGCTGCCGCAACGAACTTTACTCCATCTTTGTTGCTATAGCGGCGAAGAAAAAGCAAATCGAAGAAGCAGAACACTTAAACTAGGCGCCAGGCGGCCGCAGATGCAACGTGTACCCTCTCAAGTGTTCTGTGTCGAGCAGAGGACGTGATTCCTCGACCCAGTCAGTGCCGAGTGAGTAAGCCGTTTGACTCTCGGGTACTAACTCACGGTCGTAGCCGAGTGTTAAAGGTCTTTTTTAAGCGTTCGTTGCGGGACGTCCCAAAAAAATACGGCATCCCAACAATCCAAGAAACGTGTTCTACACTTTCGGGCTTCTTGCACAAGAATCAATCGGCACCCACTTGCAGATACAGATCTTTGGTGTGCATCCACGTCTCAACCGGTAGCGTTTCTGTGTGCTGCTGGTAACAAAAGGTTTTTACCCCTTCCGGTACTGTCATTTTTTAACTCTTTTTAAGACATCCGACCTTGAGCCAGCACGGAATCGGGTCCTATACAGAGTCTCGGCAAACAAGGATTCAGCTAAAGTCACATCCCACGGCATTAGATACTTATCTATCATGCCTTAAACTGTACCGCATGACTTCTTTTTTCTACAGGGGCTGCACCGAATCTGGAGGAGCCGCACGGCTGTTAGGAATTCGGATGTGGATGCGCGTTCAGTGTGCTCTTATTTTGTGGACAATGTACATTACGCGAAATGTTCAATAAACAAGGTTGTGATGATGACTTGCTGTCAGTAATCTATGAACTTACTGTGATGAAAGTGCGCAAATAACTGCCAGCTGAAAGTATGGCAGTGATGTTTGAGACAATCAACCACCCTGGTTTACCTCTCCCCCCTTTCTGTGTAAGTTTTCTGCTTTGGGCAATAAAGAAAAAAATGGTCGTAGCAAAGTGCGTAAGACCACACTCAGTCCAGCTCTTTAATCTGCCAGACACTGGATCGAATACGGCAGGTGCCGGTGATTTATTTTGTTTGTGCAGCTATACTGAGTTTTGTGAAACGCCGGAATCAACGAATTGCTAACAGCTTCCCTGCTAAAATAGTTACATTTCAAAGGCTCGCTTTATGAAAAAGCACAGATAATATTGTCAAAATATGCAATTGATGAAATACAAAGCTTGCGAACAGGCGGTGAGAATTGGGCTAGCCTCCAAGGATGTTACCGTGTAATATATTATTACTCCGCGAGCCTAAAACATCTTTTCGTAACTCCCAGAATGGTAGAGAATTCAAATCAGAAAAATTGACTATAATTATGACAATGATTCCAGGGGGGTACCTTACCATAAGACTATTTTTCGCGAATGTTTAGTCATCTAAGTAATAGTACTGACGTTTAACGTTTTGGCGGGCGTAAGGCACCGGCTGGAAATGTTTTTAAGCGAATCTATATCGCTAGGGTTCGATGTATTTTAATATATGTGCGAACAACTACTGAAGCTGCACGCGTCTTAAGGCGCAAGACATTCTACAGAGCCAAGCGCTGGGAAACGAATGCCCGTATGTGTACGTCCTCATATTTCAAACGACCTGTGAATTAAATGGCTCCGTTCAATTATAGGACACGCCGGGATATTTGATTGCCCCACGAAAGGAGCTCGGGGCTTGGACTCTAGTGCAGCAGACGCCCGGAACACGTCGAAATTTTTGTAGCGTAAGCTACACTGGCCGAGGTTGAGCAGTTTCGCGTGAACCTTGAAGGGCCGTCCTGCGCAAACGCGAGGAGCATTGGATTGGATTGAATTGAATTGGGTTAGATTTGAATTGAATTTAAATTGGATTGGATTGGATTAAATTGGATTGCATTGGATTGGATGAAAATCCAATCCGACGGAAGTACGGGTGTGTAGAGAATTGGCGTATTCATGGGAGGTTGCGGCCGTTACCACACCAGGGTGGCCAATCCTGCTCTGGTGAGGGAGTGCGTTACCGGCAATGGTCGCCGGGGTCAGGCCGCACCCTAAGCCCCATTCTGCAATTCCATCAATACGGGGATTTTTTTTTAATCCGGTGGGAATTGTCTGGCACCGGGATTCGAACCATGGTCCTTCTGCACGCGAGGCGGATGCTCTACCTCTACGCCACCGCTGCACCCAGAGATCAAGATGAGATCAAGAAGTTTGCGGGGATAAATTGGTCGCAGTTAGCACAGGACCGGGGTAATTGAAGAATAATGGGAGAGGCCTTTGCCCTGCAGTGGGCGTAGATAGGCTGGTGATGATGATGATGATGTAGAGAATAGGGTCAGCACATTCGCCGACCTGCGCATTCCAGAGGAGTGACGTCACAGCCGCGGCAGACGCACTAGCGGAGGCGCGTGCCTAGCTGTGCGCCTCCGATGCGCAGTAGCCAAGTCTGACGCTACGCCGGAGCTGCTTGATAGCCGTTTCGCGTGGCTCCTGGAGAGCCGTGCTGCGCATGCGCGATGAGCACTTACTGGAATGGACTTGACTGGACTGGACCGGAATTGAATGGACTGGACTGGACTGGACTGGACTGGATTGGATTGGATTAGATTGGAGTGGAGTGGAGTGGATTGGATTGGATTGGATTGGATTTGATTGGATTGGATTGGATTGGGATTGGATTTGGATTGGATTTGATTTGATTTGATTGGACTGGACTGGATTGGATTGGAAATCGTTTTAGCGGCAGTAAGCATTATAATCAGCTAATTCTAGACAACCAGGAAACCTAAGAATAACCAGCTGAACCTTAGCTCACGCTACGTATATCCTGGCATAGCCGAGCTGAGCCACTGCTAATTTTTTTTTAATAGTTCAGATTACTTAACTTTAAGGATGAAACGGTCCGAGTGCGGGGCGGACATGGGCTGGGGTTCCGTGCATTGTTGTTATGTGTGCGCAAAGACACTTTGTGGCCATGCCAACTTAATCCCGAATGTTCAGCAGACAATGACTAACAGCATGTGTCTTCGTTAGGGATGGCCGCCGTTAACGCACAAGAGAAATAAAATTTGCGCTTACCATTCACCGATATTCTGCGTTACCTCTATGTCGTGCGCTGAAAAGCTGCGCTGGTCATGCAACTTCAGGGAGGAAAATGGCTTACGATTCTATTCTTTTACAATTATCTGCTATGTACATTAAAACCCCGTTAATTCGGACTTCACGGGACCGGGGAGAATGTTCCGAATTAACCGAGGGTCCGAATTATCGCGAGTGCGATCAAAACATCTGAAAAACACTTGAGATCCCTTCTTTTCGAGATGCTCCCGCTCGCAACGCCTTCAAAATTTTCCCCTTCGCAGCCAAATCCTTTGCTTCGTACTTCGCCCTCTTCGCTGCTGGGGCTGGGGCAGGATACACAGGAGAAACATCCAGGCGTCGATTGCGCGGTGGTGACCCGCAGATAAGCAACACCACGCTACATGAGAACAATATCCGACTCAACCGCAGCGCAAACGCGTTGGACGCACAAGAAAAAAGAAATGGCAAATCTGTCGGTTGTCCGTTGCTGACGACAGTAGCAATGCACTGCCTTTCATTTTGGTTTCGTAAACCAGCGCAATGCGTGTGTGTGTGTGTGTCTGTGTGTGTGTGCTGCGTGCGTGCGTGCGTGCAGTGTGTGCGTGTGTGTGTCGTGTTGCGTGCGTGCGTGCGTGCATGCGTGCGTGCATGCTAGGCACAAATGCTAGGCACGAATGAGCAAAGCTCATCCGTGCCTAGCATTTGTGCCTAGAGAGAGCGTGCGTGCGTGTGTGCGCGGGCGCGTGTGCGTGTGCATGCGCGTGCGCGTGTGTGCGCGTGTGTGCGCTGCAGCGCGTGCGTGCGTGCGTGTGCGTGCTGCGTGCGTGCGTGCGTGTCGTGCGTGCGTGTGTGTGTGCGTGCGTGCGTGCGTGCGAAATTATGACAGTTCTCATTCATAGAACAATGCCCATTTTGGACTGGACCAGACGCCGCGTCCGAATTAACTGATATTCCGAATTAACGGGGGTGGAATTAACGGGATCTTACTGTACTCCGTTTTGACTGGGGAGTGGTCAAGCTCTAACCCTGGTTCGAAAAGCAAACATCCGATTTTTTTGGTCGATTAAATAAGCAGAAGTGCAGCGCATTGGGACGGAAGATTCAACAGATGCAAAGGATGCGCTTCCACCCATCCAAATCACATACAACCATGTGAATACAGACGGCCAGCTTCGTCTGGGAAAAGATCAAAGCGTTGCCCGCATGGTTGCGTCTGGATGTAGGAAGAGGGGGAAATGGGGCATCTCTGCGCGTTTTTGAAGGAGTTCTCGGAGTTTGTGTCTCGGAGAGTATTGCGGCGCCGTAACGTAAATCTTCCAAGCCACACCGCCTCATCGTCCGAGAAAACGCGCATCAAAATGAATTCAAAATCACTTACAGCCACCGCTTAAACTACAACGCACCAGCCGTTATTTTGTATGCACCGCTTCCTGCCCACAGAGGTATTGGTATACTTCAAAAGCGCACACAGCGAAACAATCTGTTCATTAAAGGTCTGGGCATAACCGCTATAACATATGGTCCATGACGAGAAACGAAAACGATTCCTTCAATAATCCCCGCGACAAATCATCGCACTATAAGCTGTAAGAAGATTTATACCCTTAAGGGTGTTAGCTATAGCCAGTGATTTACTCCCTGAATCACTGGCTATAGCCAACACCCCTACACCTTAGCGCAAAAAACCAAAGAAAACACCCTTCAGGGTCTTTTCTTGCTTATAGCAGCTTTACACCCTACAAAAACACAATAAACCCCTTCAAAGGGGTGTTTTTTCTTAGGTGTCACCTTTTAAAAGAGTGTATTATTTGAGGGGGTGTTAAGGCGTTAGTTATAGTCAAGAAAAGCTGTAAATCGTTGTACAGCGTAGGGGAGGTCGTAATTGTGCACAACGTTTGCGTCGCTACCAGGCTTTACACTGAGCAGTTTAACAAACGGGTGCGGGCACGGACCGCAGTGATTGTCGAAAAGGCAACGTACGCGGTGACGATGTGCGGGTACTTCATCCTAAACCAGGTGCTCAGCATGGCCCCGTACGAACCGCCGAAAGAGACCACCTTGCTCTTCGAGGCACCCGGCGTGTTGTTCTTGATCCACGTGAGCAGGTCGGCGTAGTCGGCCAGGGCTTGCTCGCTGGTCAGATAAGCCGTGTACTCCGGGCCCTGCGTGGAAGCGACCGCTGTAGCACGAAATTGCGCGAACACGCACAACGAAGCGGTATTCACTCCGTTCATATTGAGATTAAAATTACGGCGGACGCTGAAAGAGAGAGAGAGAGAGAAGAGAGAGAGAGAGAGAGAGAGGAGAGAGAGAGAGAGGGAGAGAGAGTAGAGAGAGAGAGAGGAGAGAGAGAGGGAGAGAGAGAGAGAGAGAGAGAGAGGGGTACGCGCTGCATGCCATTTCTCAGGGCCCTCCTACAATCCTCCTCATGCACTGCTGTTTCTATTTCCTGGCGCACACTACGCGCTCATACACCCCGGTTCGCGCAAATTCAACCTTTCTTGGATTATCTATTTTCTGCGCCTCACAACACACGCGGTTGAAACAAAGAGATTCAAGCCTTTTGCCGTAAAAATGTTCCTGCTTAAGTACATAATTTTCTGTCCGAGTGCTCAATATTAGTTTGTAATTTTGTTAAAAGGGGGCAACTTACAAGCTCTCTAAACCGAAGCTGTTTCTGGGACGTTTGGACGGTATGTTTCTCGTCGCCCATTAGCAGAATGCGCTCTGCGGTAAACTCGGTTGTTTTGCGAAATCACTGGAGTTCTTAGTATATTGCAGAAATCTTGGAAGAAAGTCGTCATGAAATCGTCCTCTAATCAAATGCTCCGTCATTGTGGCGAGTTTTATTGACCCTTTAAAATTAGTTCGCAGTGGAGTTGTAAATGTTTCCAAATGTCTATGCCAGTGAAGTTTTGTACGAACGGAAACGCACGACGTAACCAAAATATATCATCCAGACTTCGATAGTTGTTGGCAAACAATTTTCGTTAGTTAAGTACACTGACCATACTTGGCAAATTATTCGACGCCAAATGGGCCACTGCCTTAGTTTCATGACACAATCCGTTGAATCACTTCATTCGAATGCACGTGTTCACACTTTATCCTTACAAGAGATCTCTGCGCTAAGAATTTGCGGATCCCTATTTACTAATTGGTCATTAAGGGCAACAGAGTGGATCCCTAGAGAAGGAAAGCGTTGCAGGGGGGCGGCAGAAAGTTAGATGGGCAGATGAGGTCAAGAAGTTTGCGGGGATAATTGGTCGCAGTTAGCGCAGGATAATTGGAGATTAATGGGAGAGGCCTTTGCCCTGCAGTGGGCGTAGAGATGATTATGATTGATGATGATGATGATGATTTACTAATCAACTTGAAAGAAAACTTAGGTCGACCCAACGGTCCATGGAAAGATGAATGATAGGGAGAAGTTGAAGGAAGAGGAAACGAGCTTCCTGGATCAGAGAACAAACAAGAGTAGAAGATGTCATAGTTCAAAAAAGGAAAAAGAAATTCACTTGGGTTGGCCGCGTAGTTAGGCGAAATGACAACCGGTGGACAATTAGTGTAACAGAGTGGATACCGAGGGACGGGTCTCGAAGAAGGGGAAGGCTCGACGGAGGGACGAAATAAGCAAATTCGGAGGCAAAGAATGAACTCGAGCGGCACAGGACAGGCGCGCTTGGAGGTCCATGGGAGAGGCCTTCGTCCTGCAGTGGACGTAGTGGGCTGCTGTTGTTGTTGTGATGATGATGATTATAAAAATGTAATGATGTTGATGATGATGATAGCGTAAGGGCCTGGAAAATGTATGTATTTGCGTTCTTTGACTTGCCTTGAAAGTGTCCCTTCCAAATGGCAAAGATTTTCCGTAGTATCGGTGCTCGGCGAACACTACCATCGCCTTGAACCGCGGGGCCCATTCCCACATGATTCCCTGTTAGGGAAAAAAAAAAGTAGATCACATGAACGGAACGCATAGTCAGTCAAAAAAAAAACTACCCGAGCGGTTAATTGCGGCAAAAATGCAGACACAGCTAGAGTAGGCTGGGTGAGGGCAATTTGAGGGTCTACATCATGCTTTAGAAAACCGCCCACAGGGATTAGCATGGTTGGGTAGTTCTTTGCTCTTACTGCGACCTCCAAATAAAAGAGTGCATCGTACCGTGTTGTAGATGAAGGCTTCGACGGGGGCCTCGTTGCCGGCGTAGAAGAATATCGGGCCGCCCTTTCGGTTCCAGTGCTCATCGCCCACCACGTACCTCAGTTGGAAGGTGTCATCGTTTCGGTACGAGAAGTGGTCGATCTGCGAGGCAAGATTCGTGTGTATTTACACCGTAAGTTGGGTACTTTAAAGAAATTAATTGAAGATTCTTTTGTAGCTGGCCCTCAATACTGTGTAAGCCCCTTCAACGAGGGTTCACGCTATTAAGAAACGTATACCAACGTGCTTCGAATCTTTTGATGTAGTTTTAACGCGAGCGTGGCACGCGCTACAAGCGGACAAAGCAAATTGTCTGCAACATGTCGTCACCTTACCTTCGTCGTGAAGTTGTAGTGCTTAAACGAAATGGGATTTTTCTTGGGAGCCCCTTCAACGTGAGATAGAGAAAGGAGTAGAAGCAGCACGCCTGTGCGCACCCGTGCAGTTGCCAATTTTTCCATCTGAAAGAAGCGCCAATAAAAGCCCTTATTGAGTTGTTCTTTAGATTGGTTGGGAGCATCACGGAGAAACAAAAACCAAGACGGAGGACGAATAGGTATGCAATTGCGCTCAATACGTCGAAGTACCAAGCTTACCAAATTCACCGATTATACGGATTGTGAAGCTTTTATTACGCGTGGTATTTGGACTTATTTGTCAGTTGGAAGTATTGTAGCACCCAGTTCCGTACAGTCGCTACGCAGAATTGCAGTCGAGGCAGGTGAACTCCGAAGGACTGTCAGATATCATTACTTAGCGCAAGAAAGGAGAGGGCGGAAGAACACAGGACAAGCGCTACATCCTTCCGTCCTGTTCCCCGGTGCTCTAACTATAATGTTTCACAACCGTGGCCAACAAGCCAACATAAACGATCCAAAGCCCAGGAACATGTTAAATTGATTTTCCTACTGTTAAACTTGCCCACAATTAGACTGCCCCTGTGGTACTTCGATATACATTTTGCAGGAGGCAATATCCAGCTCAGCACGGACGTCAATTTCCGGTGATTAGCGCGGTCAAAAGAACTGGCCAGCTCTGTTCTCAACGGGCATAGTCTCTGCTAGAGTAACCTAGCCTGTGCAAGTTCCGGCCCTACGTCCCCTGAACTAGGGGACGGCTTGTCTTATTCGCTCCCTCCGCATGCACCACGAAGGTTTGTCATTAGTAGTTCAAGAAAAAGAAAAAAAATCCGTAGCTTGCACTGGCGGTGAAATGCTGGAGAAACAGCAGAGCCGGCTGCCCCTCTCCCTTCGTCGAAGACTCGGCTGTTGCGCCTCGCACAGATTTCCGAAGGTGCCGCTGAAAGTTCTCCACGACTGGCACGCCCAAATCGTTTTGCTCGCAGTCTTTCACATCTCTCACAAAACTGGAACCTGCGGCAACCGGCTTCGCGGACTGGGCGTCTGTAGCGTTAGCTGTTCTGTGCCCCCCTACTCAGGCGCGAACAGACGTGAACTGGCGAGGAGAAGAGCGCGGGAGAGATCAAGCCACGAACGCTGGGGAGAGTGTTCTCGAAGGTCGAGATGGTCGATGTCGGGCGCTCCCTAATAGGCACAGGCTCACGTGAGCTCCGTATTCTTTCTTGGTATTTTCGCAAGCTCCTCACGTGGCGCAAGCTCATGCGCAAGCCTGGCCGACGTCGGGCGGTCTGTCTCTTTTCTTGGTATTTTTTTCTGGTAACGCTATACGGCGGCACTAAAAGCTTAAACAGCTCTGATGTTAAAACTGGAACAGATACCATCTAGGTACCAGAAGATACCGTGTGTGTACTTTGTCATATGCTGCTATTTAGCACCAAGTGAAAGTAAAAGGGAGTAATAATTTTTACCTGACCTAAAGCATTTCCTTCTGCGCTTAATAAAGAACACCTTGATGATTCTTACTGTTCCTGCGGGGGTTTGGGTGAAGGGATGGTTTAACTTGCTGTTGCCACACCTAGGCTTTGAGTCGCACCGTTGTTGCGGGGCCAGAATTAATTTTGACGACCTGAGGATCTTACACGTGCGCCGAAATTCCGACACACAGGCGTTTTTAACAGCGAAGCTGTTATGGGCCTCCGTCTGCTGTAGGTCATTCGTCACGCAGGGTGGGAGCAGCTTCTCAGGCCCAGCGATAGAGGGCACAGTGGTCTCGAAGAACGTGTCCCTCTCCCTTCCGGTAGAGTATGGAGAGGGGAGAAGCCTCCCTGACGTTTAGCTAGCAATTTCTTTACGCGAACTGTAGAATTAGCGGGGCAACCGAGCTTCCGTTCTCGCGCGGGCGCCCGTTGACCTTCTAGCTGACACAAAATAACCACAGGTACGCTGTTTCAGCAGATTTCCCACTAGGTAGAACTGCGTTTAATCGTCACCGGCTCTTACAATTTTTAGTGTTAGCTTAAAAAGACAAAGGAATGAAACAGTTTTTTTTTTTTTTTTGAGGGGGAAGAAGAGAGTAGGGTTTAATGTGCCGAAGGTTCACCTTGAGGCGCGCCGTGGTGGAGCGCTCTTTTTTGCTTTCCGCCTCCGCTGCCACCGTGGGCGGGTTCGAACCCTTGTTTTTAAGCTCAGCAGCACAACTACTTAGCAACTCAGCCACCGCGGCAGGTCCATTTGAATAAAGTCACCGAATTCCATTTAGTGGCTGCACTGTACAGTTAAACCATGTAATTCATTATTGGAATAACTAGCACGAGCCTAAAGACCTAATTGTTCTATAAGGGTCAACGCAATAATCCGTTTTCAGAAAAGGCAAAAAGCGAGTTGACACGGCTCACCTTTTTGCCGCCGAGTAGTCAGGCTAACGGGTGCCGAAGGAAAGACTCCTTCCTCTAATTTAGGCTGGAAAGTGAAAAAAGGCAATGCGCTGAAAAAACTATCTAATGGTAAAAACATTTAAAACAGGGAAATTGTAGCTCTTTCCGGAATCGAAACTCTTGCCGCCGCGCCTTAGTGTCACCGGGGGAATAGGTACTGTTTAACCGTTGTAATGCTGGACTCTTCACCGTGCAAAACAAACCTGTTTTGCGCATTATGCGCCACCACTACCCTCCCCTCCTCTCCTTTTCCCAACCGACGGCGCATCCTCAACCGATACGATTGCGGTTCTCTTTCGGCCTACACCCACACTCGCTTGAGACATAGCCGACCATTAAATCGCCAAACTCAAAGGTATACCCCACTGAAAAGTTTTCGGCAGCAACCCCATAACGTGCTGTCTTTGTCAAAACTTCCCAGGCCACAACGGTTGCGCGCTCAGTAGCCGCGCTCCGCTATATTCATCAGTGCCGCTTTAGACGCTCTCTGGTTGCGAGGTTAAAGGAGTGCGAGAAGAAAGAAGCATGATCCTCGCTACGGGTAGCTCATTTGGATTGATTGATTGATTACTTGATTGATGATTGATTGATTCTGATTGATTGATTGATTGATTGATTGATTGATTGATGGATTTGATTTGATGGATTTGATTTTGGGGTGTTAACGTGCCAATGCTTCCAGCCTGGGCTATGGGGGGCGCGTAGTGGAGGGCTCCGGATTAATTTTTGACCACCCAGGGATCTTTACCCCGCGCCGAAATCTCGACACGGGCGTCTTCGCTTTAGGCTCCACCAGAAAAGCAGTCACCGCGGCCTGGATCGAAGCCGCCTCCTGGGGCAAAGAAGCACAGCGCCACAGCCACTGAGCCACCGTGGCGGGTGCTTTGGTGGCTCGCACGATCAAGAACGGTAATACTTTTGCACTGCGGCCTGGGAACTTTTGACCAAGACTATGTAATATGAATTCCCTGGGGCTCAACGTTCCTTGCGCTACCTCTCGCGATCCCTCGCGTCTGCTGAAATTTAATGCACTTGGGGAACTTGTAATGCGCCTCCGAAGACATCCAGCTTGTTCTGTTGCCACTTCAAGTGCAGCAGCGCTCAAGACGACGTGGTCTCTGCAGAACCCCACAGACCGCGTGGCGCAACCTATATCCGTTGGGATTTTTTCTCCATCTTTCTTTCTAGTGTGCATCCGTTTATTCATGCTACAGCAACTACAAGGTAGGAAGAAAAAGCAAAGAAAAATATGAAATGCCTGGCAGATGCTTTCAACTGCCGCATTGCGAGTCATATTCGAGGAAACATTATTAGCATTCGCCGTTTTAGCTGAGTGTCCTGTGACATGTTAACAGCGTCGCGGGACGAAAATCAATCTTTCCGAGCAATTGCACACAGTTAATTTTACATTTAAGCTGGTCTCGGAGTTTTGTTTTACATAGAGGGCCTTGGAAGACGATTTACGTGTCTGAAAGGGCCAGACTCGGAGCGTTTCATCTGTTCAAGCCATTTTACTGTGAGACCTGAAACGTCACAAACTGTGGCGAAAGCTTGGTAAACCGTTTAAGCTACATTTGAACGTGCGGCCCCCAGCTGCGACTTTTTCCTACAACTGCGAAGACATACTGAACAGAAGTTCAAATCTCATCACCGTCATCACAATCAGCCTACTCAGGTCCACTGCAGGACGAAAGCCTCTCCCATTGACCTCCAACCACTCCTGTCCTGCGCTGCTGGAGTCCAAACTTTACCCACGAATTTCTTTATTTCACCCCCTCCATCGGGTTAACGGCCTTCCCCTTCTTCTAGAACCATCTCTTGCTATCCACTCTGTTACCGGTTGTCGGTTCGTCTCACTACATGGTCAGCCCATTTCCCTTTCTTTGTTTGAACAATGAGGTCGTCAACTCTAGTTTGTTCTCTGATCCAGGTGGCTCGTTTCCTGTCTCTGGGGGTTATTCCTAACATTATTCGTTCCATAACCCACTGAGCCGACCTAAGTGGCCCGTTGCGCCGCCCTGTCACTTGAAAGCTGCGGCGTCCTAAACGTACCCTCGCGCGTTTCGGCGGCACGCTCTCGACGTTTTGTGCAAAGTGCCAGTAGTTGCGCTCTGCCCGCGAATGGAATCGATTTCTCCCAATGGCTTACCGGAGCCGGGAATCAATCAGGCATAACCGCTGTCTTGGGGCTCCATTCCGGCAGTAAATCCCCATGATGATGCTTGCATCTTCGAGCGTGCGCACGCGAAGGGGATTGGCTTAACTTGCGAACAAACATTTATCGTAATATTAAAACGTCGAAGGTGAGTAGGTACAACTCCTCAAAGCAAAGGCTAGAAACGGTATGCAGGATTTATTGATCAACAAGTCCCCCAAGGTGCTTCAGGTAAATTGTACAAGAGACCTTTACAGTGGCGCACTTGTTGGGTCCTTCTACTTGATGGGAAAGGTTCTTCGCAGTGTCTTGCGGAATGATGGTGGAGGATAAATTTCTCTTAGAGAAAGGGAAGAGGGTGACGGAAGAGGGAGCAAATATGGGCAGAAGACCGTCTCTAGGGCTCCTGAGGCAGTGTCCCCTACCCTGGCCCTCTCGACCATCATGAGCTGATCGTATAGAGAAGGGAACAACACAATGCGCCATCTAGGAGCATGTTCGGACGTACTGACGCACTTTTCACCCTTTGCTAAAGTGACTAGCTGATCAGCTTCATTGCACAGAAGCGACCCTTTTCGCCGCTTTTCGCTGGCGAGCTGCCTATCGGTTCTATGATGACAATATATCGTTTTAATATAGGTAAAAGCCTGGCATTTCTTGCGAGATTGGAAAGACATGTTCCTTCTATTGAGGGTGTCCTCGTGTCCTTACTAAAGTTAAGGCTCACGATATAAAGGGAATGGGAAAACACGTGGATGAGGGCATTGGAAATGGAGCTCCGTAAATCACTAGGACACATTCTCAAAACTGAAACAAGCTTCTACGAAGCGGGTGGTGTCAAGCACTTCTTTGGGAGATTCCCTGGGGCTTTCGGGCGCTTTGGCACTACAATGTCGGGGCGAGAATGGGCGAGACGTATTTGCGAATGCCGTTTACAAAAAAAAAAAGAGGGGGCCATCTCGAAATAAAAATGAACGAGAAACAAGCTCCCGATCAAACAGATAAACAAGCCCATGACCTCTCGCACGCCTAGGTTTGCCACGCGATCATCAAACAAACGTTGGGAAAAGCCTGAATGCTGTGACGGGAACGATGCAGCACCTTTAGGACATAAAAAGGACCCGCCGCTATGTAGAAACAAGTTGCACGCAGGGGCGCGAAGAAAGTATACAGAACCCGCCTATTGGCGTGTACGCCAATCATTCGCTGGTCGCTGTACCTTCCCAGCCTGCCCCCGCAAATGCAGATTGCACTACAACACCGCCATGGAAGAACACAGTTTCCTCAGGATGTTACTCTAAATTATTTCTACAAAATAAAAAATGAAGGTAGTTCACACTAACGCGTAAGGCATGAAAGTAGCGAAGCTGTACGCAACCTTCACGAGTATCACGACGGTTTAAGTCCAAAATTGCAGCCGATTTGCTTCTTCTTCGCTGCCGCAAGAGCCTTTATTATTCTTACTACAAGTGTGAGCTTCCTTCGTTGCTTTTAGAAGTGATAATCACTGGATATCACCTTGGAGCGACGTACCTGAGCACGGGGTCGCGGGTTCGATTTCCGGCCGCGGAAGCCGCTTTTCTAATGGAGACGAAAAGCAAAAACGCCCGTATGTACGAGATTCCGGCGCACTTTCAAGATCTCCAGGTAGTGAAAATCAATCCCGAGCCCTCCACTACGGCGCGCCTCATCGCCTGCGCTGCGTCAGCGCGTTAAACCCTACAATCAATCAATTGGAGGGGCGTACGCTATGGCGCATATTTCTAGTTCCGAGAAAGTGTTGCCATGATTACGGCGAACGCTGCAGTTATTTATTTATTTTTTTTTGCCAATGTTGGCTATCCCCCCAGTGGGTATGCGCTTGGCTTGCAAACGTGCGCCGATGAAGCTGGGCGGTCGCCGCGAGGCATGCACATACGAGCGCTCGGCATTTTCTTGGTTTTGTTAACTGCCGGGAGGCCGCCGTGAGGCCCTTGCTCACGTTCGCGCGCTCGGCAATTTCTTGGTATTTTTAACTGCGGACGCAAAAAATTACGATTTGCTAAATTACTTCGCTCTTAATAAATGAGTGTCCATCCGCATTCCCCAAAAGCAAAGCACAACTCTTCTAGAAACTCACGGCCCCACCTGACAGGTCGCAAAATTCCAGTGAAATGGGGGCACTCTGCGTGAACTCTGCGTGCACTCTGCGTGCTCGCCTTCTCAGCACCAAAGAAATCTCAAGAAATAGCTGTTTATTTACGGTGTTGTCACTTTGCAGAAACTTGGAAGGCTTCAGGGATATGGGCCAGTGACACGTAAAATGAGTACACTAATGCAGGTACAATATTTTGGTCGGCACTATTTCCTTCTTGTTAACGAAGGTATACTTAGATTCTTCTGGTGCAGACAAGCGCATTTAGGCAAGTTTGCGTAGCGTTTTGAGAAATGAGTCCCCATAACGAACACCCTAGGGCCCTCTTCAAAGCGTGGAAATTGTCCAAGTTCACATCTGGCGACACGCCGGCTGACCAGCGCAGTGCTATATTAGGAGATAAGTGGAGGACTAGTTCATGCTGCAGAGCTGAAGTGAAAAAGCGCTTGAACGTTGAAAGAAAAGAAGGCGTAGACAGAAAAGACTCAGGCCATGCATAATTACCTTGCTGCCCTTTTGGCAAATATTCTAAAACAGTTTTGGCCTTGCGGAAAGCGGTTACGCCAGCGCTATTAGCCGAGCTAAGGGACATGCGCACATTGTCGCTTAGACATACGCGATGCAAGGTTTCTGCATTGAACAACGTTACTTATAACAAAATTTTTCCGGTCGACCTCGGGCCGAGTGCGTGGTAATTATGTTCTGTTGTAACCAACGGCAACCAGCTCGCGCACAAGTTGGCCAACAGATCGCTGAGTTTCTCCGGCCTAAAATGTCGTCGCAGGACCTTCGCCGTCGTCGCAAATGTTGTCTCAGATTGCAGTGTCCTACGGCTACTATCCGCTGGTTCGTGTCGCGGATGCCAATCATCTGCCAGGCCTTCTCCCGGCATTGCAGGTATCCTAGGACGACGGCGTTGAGGTGGCACGTGAGTGGAACAGGTGAATGTGTAGAAGAGCCCTGAATGTTGGGAAGTCTGCCTGTCGAAATAGTTTGTGTAAAACTGATTGATTGATTGATTGATTTGATTGATTGATTGATTGATTGATTGATTGATTGATTGATTGATTGATTGATTGATTGATTGATTGATTGATTGATTGATTGATTGATTGATTGATTGATTGATTGATTGATTGAAAAAATGAAAAAATGAAAGCTAAGAAAGGGGTGCAAACACGATGTACCAGAATAAGTCTTTAATAATTGCTAGGGTTTCGCTTTCAAAGCATGTAAGCAGACATAAGTTCCCGAGGAAATTTATTTTCTTGACAGACCGCACAGCGACAAATGGCACCGGGAACCTCAGAACAGACAAACTTCCGACACCATTAAGAGGAACACCCCAGGGCTCTGTCATATCGCCACTACTTTTCAATTTGGCAACGAAAGACCTTCCAGCACAATTGAATAATATCCCAAGCATCAGTCACGGTATATACGCAAATGATATCACAATATGGACACGCACGGGCTCTGCCGGCACGCGGCAAAAACGCCTTTCGAAGAGCAATTGAAATCACCGAATAGTACCTTCTTCGACGTGGCCTTCGCTGCTCTCCAGATAAATCAAATTACTGCTCCTTAAAAAACGAACCAGCGGTCGACCCCCGGCGCCAATTCCTGATATAGAACTACAAACCAACAAGGCGCCAATCCCCCAGGACAGAACTCTCCGCCAACTAGGACTGACGCTACAGCAAGATGGAGCGGGCATGCCAACGCTCCATAACCTGCAAACCACAATTCATCAAGTTCAACATCTCATTCACCGTATCACAAATCACCGACATGGCCTCGAAAAACAGAACACCATTAAAATCGTGCAAGCATTAATAACGAGTAGAACTAGGTATGGAACGCCATATCTAACCTTGAAAATAACGAAAAAGAAAAACTTAACATCTTGATCTGAAAGGACTACAAATTTTCTTTCGGTTTACCTCTCACTGTTTCTACAGACAAATTATTGCAATCAAGACTGCACAACACTTGGGAGGAGTTGGATGAAGCCCACAAGAATAGCCAGCTGAACCTCACCAATATAGCAAATTGGAACGCCTAAAACTCACCAAGACCGGAAGACACTCCCTCCGAAAACTTGGTTCCGAATTCCAAACATAGAATAACGCTAAATAACGCATTCCTCTACATGTTAGAGAGAGAATCATGGTCGCCCCGGCACCAAGAAACATTCATCCGATCCACAACAAAGCACGACGCAAGGGAAGAATTCAAGCTTTTCAAACTGCATACGCAAAGCGGTCTGACGTTAGGTACGCAGAGGCATCACAATACACCAGTCGAACAGTCCACGCCATCACTATAGTCGAAAATCAGGGGCTGGAGCTAGCTTCTGCTTCTATACCTACCAAGGACATCGACACCGCCGAAGAAGCAGCCATTACCCTTACAGCTACCTGGCAAAGAACATCACCACCGTATCAGACTCCCAGACAGCGTGTTGAAAGTCCAATTGGAAGCGTTTCGTCAACAGCAGCAAAAATTCTATCGGCCCAGGCTGACTTACCCGAAATTTCTAGGCGACAGCCTAGAAAGGAGCTCTACACTGAAGACTATCAATGCCGCCAATCCCACCACAGCACGAAACCAGATGCGCGTGTTCTGGCGCATGGAAGTGAGAAGGCGAAACCGTTTGTGTGTCCCGCTCGGTACTGGCATCGCATTAGCTCTGTGATTAAGCCAATTTGGCATTAATAATTGCTACGAGTAGCGAACCCTACATAACGCTACAATATGGACACCCGCTCACCATCACTGGAAGGGAATAAGGCGGCTCATGTCGAAGCCCGAGCTCATACACACCGGGCGCCTCCTTCTGGGATATCAGCCACTCCTTCCATGGGCCCAACACCAGCAATTATCCCCAGAAGGTATAGTGACATGCTGGCCCATCACCTCTTGGGCGAAGAACCTTTCCGCCTCCACTTCTCAACATGTCTCGCGTAGACACGGTCATCTACAGACAGCTCCAGACTAACACATTTCCACACGGTACATTACTACACTCAATACATCCGACATTATACACACACACTTGTAAATTCTGCATAGAGCCTTGCACTCTCTACCACATGGTATTGGAGTGCCGCCACATACCATCTCTTGCCTGAAATCCAAATCTCTCATTTGAGCAGTGGGGGGGTCAGTTCACCAGCTCCAACCCTGATCAACAACATCTGGTCGGCGGGCGAGGCAGGCCGCCAAGACCCAGGGCTTCCTGGACTAAGGAGGTCCCCCACCTGACGGTCAACCCAGCAACATTGACTGCTCCTATTAAACGTTTATTCCTCCTTTCCAGATAGCACGTTAAAGCAGACTTTCTTTTGGTGCAAAGTATGGCGTAGACTGTGTGTCCCAGACTCTTACGATATCTACCCCCTCCCCATGACCTTCTTTGCTGCGTCCCTTGCGTTCTTAAAGGGTCGGCGATCGTCGAGACGCGAGAATTGAAGGCCGACGTGGGACGGAGATCCTTCAAAGAGGATGTACAATCTTGCACAAATTAAACGCGTACACGAAAATATTAACTAGAACACGCCAAATTGAAAAGTACTGTTTGTAGATAACCAATAATGGCGTGCTATTGGTATATTCGGAGAAAAATAAAGATTTTTCTTTATTTGGTATATTCGGAGAAAGAGAGAAAGACTTTATATGAGAACAGACTAACATCTATTATTATTTTGTCACCAGAACAAATATATGGCCAGCTGATCGATGAGGGCCGCCGACGCGACAATGCCGCTCGGAGTGGCATTCAAGCTAAAGAAGAATTATGTGCTCAAGCCGGCGTTCCAACGGGGCGAGTTGCTTTCAACCGGCAGGGACCCGGAGCTAGTGGGCCAGGTGGAATTTGAGGCTTCAACGGCCGCGGCTACATTCATGGTGGCGGTGGCGGCGGCGGCTTTCCGGTGTTTTTACACTCATTCGCGCTGGTGTTGATTCTCCGCAATTATCTTATAACTCCGCTACGGCCGCTGTCAGGCGACTGCGCAATTGTGGAAGAGGCATCGGTGGTGTCGAGGGGAATAACCTTTGTGATAACCGTTGTGAAACCGGGGTCGGCGGTGGCGAGGAGGATCCCCGTAGAGGCGCCGGGTAAATCCGATTCACCGGAAGGATAACTGTGGGGTAGGGCATATACTGCTTTGCAGTAAAAAACAAAACTGCCTTCTTAAATGTTTCGATGTCACAGTATTTGATGACGCTTCTTATTCCGAATCAGTTCTTGCCTTCTAGTTTCGGTTTTATTGTTCCGGCCGCGTTTCCTAGCAGTGTATCAGCAACCAGCAATGTGAATAATGCTAGATGGTGTAGCTGCTCACCTACACTACCATCAGAGGCTGGTCACCCTCACAGCCAGGAAGACCTCGACGGGATTCAGGCACCATTCACCACGGCTAAGTTCTGGCGTCGATTGACAAGGCGAAATTGCGCACAGCGCCAGGTCCCGACGGTGCAGCTTACGAAGTGTTCAAGAACATCGACGGTTCCGGTCTACAGTGGCTGCTCGACTGGCTCTAACACAATTTGGGCTTCTGGCGACGTTCCGCTCACTTTGAAGCACGCCGAAGTTGCACCCATTTCAAAACCTATGAAGCGTCCTGACCGGTTGAGTAATCTCGAATCTCCGCCCAGTCTCACTGACATCGACCTTCTGTAAGCTCCTAGAACGGATGCTAGCCACGCCCCTTACACGTTGGCTGGAACGATACGGATGGTATTACTCGGCTCAGATTGGGTTTCGTCCACACCTAGGCACAGAATACGGCCTCAACAACCCCTAATCTATCGTGCTCTTAGGTGGCAGATACAACGAAATCCGCACGATCCTAGCTACGGACGTTCGAAAGGCCTATGACAACGTGAGTCACTACGGGATAATCAGTATTGTACTGTAACTCCTCCTTCCACCAAAGTCTGCCGTTTCGCGGGGTCTTTTCTGTAGAACCGCTCTTTCTCCGTCCTCATAGCAAGGAAGTGTGGGTTACTTCGTTTTGGAGCGAGGGCGTGGCCTCAGGGCTCCGTGCTGTCTCCTGTGCCATTCAACGTGGCAATGCTGCCTTTGGCATGGCAGCTGGGTGAAATATCGGGCCCTTTATTCCTCGTCTGTGCAGAGGATGCGACTGCATTGTCTGTACACGACTGAACGGCACCGGCAACAAGCAGTACTGCAGGCTGTCTTGAACGCTTACTTTACAGTGGCGCTCATTTTCTTAACTGAATCTATCCCCTACAAAGACTACTTACATGCCATCACCAATCGTACGGGCAGGCGCCTGTTGTCGCATGACACCGATATGCCTGTCCTTGAATGGCGAACCACTGCATACTGCTGCTCATACGCTTGTATTAGGGATGAAGTTTATTGATGATCGGACTCGGGCTGTCTTCGTGGCTTTTTCAGTAAGTGTTATCGCAGTGTTTTGCGCGTGCGCAGTGGCGGCATTTTCCGCCTGTAGTTATATGTGAGCTGTGTTTAATAAAAGTCAATTGCAAGTCTGCGCCTGTCCTGTGTTCTCTCCTTTTTGTGGCCGTCTCAAATTACGTAGTTTTCTACTTCACGTTCCAATAGGAGAGCTGACGACGATTATGAATTTCGCTGCTTTCTCTTCCTCCCCTTCATTTGCGACGTACTGGCGGAGATGGCCGCCTCTTGCTATGCCGAATAATTTAAGCTCTCGCGCTGTGGACCGCCTCCTGAAGGTGACGTTTTACTGCGAAGATATAAATAGCTACGCTACGCGGGTGGTCGTTCTCCGCTGCTCTGCACATCGCGTCGACACGAAAAAAACTTCGTATTTAGTTTCTCGTGAATGCTCTATAGCTTTCAAATCTAATGGTGTCCTTGGAAACAGCTCACCTGTAAAATTTGCCGCTAAGAGAACTGTATCATTCCGCAGCGTTTCATTTACTTGCCACAATTAATTCTGAGTGAAATTGCAAGCGTTAGCAGATTTACCGTCTGCTGTCAATACGTGGGCCTATACGGGGATAAAACGGAAGGCCCCATGTTTATCTACTCGAATCGAACTCCACTCCTTCCAAGTTTCATTTCACAAGTTAGCTAGGAAGTGTGTTCAATCGTGAATTATAAAGAAACGTATTTTCTAGTCTTGCAGGTCCTGTTCTGCGCCCAACTTCGTCGGTCATCCTCCTGCACAGAAAGGAAGGACACTGAATTATTTATGTTACGGTACGCCGGTCGTCGCCGCTTTTTTTATTTTTTTTTTCAAGTGGGGCCATTCAAGGCTTTCACCTTAAAAAAAAGAAATTGCGAGCTGTAAAACCAAGAGCTTAACACAACCAACATTGGGTCTCCTGGCGGGTCTTAAATGACGCGAACATGCCCCCAATTTGCGATATTAGTGAAATCAAGGAAGAGAACGTTCAATGAGAGTGCTGTGCTGCGCAGGGCCCCTCGCTCCCCGCTTTGTAGGCTTCAACGGGTGCAGTCATCCTGTGAGAGGACAGTATAGATTTAGATTTGGGGGGTTTAACACGCAAAAGCTACAAGTGGGCTATGAGGCGCGCCGTGGTGGAGGGCTCAGGATTAATTTCGACCACCTGGGGATCTTTAAAGGGACCCTCCAACACTTTCCGATAAGCGCCTTCACTCTTCCCTTCGCGTCTGGAACCACTGCGAAAGCTATAGTGATCGCCAGCACTGAGTGGCACTGCGTGATGTGCTCGTCCGCACCAGATATGCCTTCATTTTCTGCTTTGTTTTTTTGCGGCTTTTTTTTTTTTTTTTTTGTTAAATTGTTATCGAAAAGCGTGAATTGCCACACTGAAGGAAAACCGCCAACAGCCGCTACAGGGCCTTAGTGACGTTATTCGAGCTCTAAGAAGAACGTCAGGACCGGGAAATATTTAAATAATCTGGGCGAGGCTTCCTGGTGCACACAGCACAACCATCAAATGGACCTTCCAGGAAATCAAGTGGAACTGACCTTTGTCGGGAGGATGTTGTTGAACGTGAAAGCGAGGTGCGGTCTTTGGGCGGCACCTCCGACGTGAGCCAGGACAAAAAGCAGAAATGGTACGGCTGGGATTGCCATATTGTGTTTTTTTTTGCGTCTGAAAGAAGCATGCCCATAGTTACTTTCCAGAGTTCCTTTCCAGTCGCCTCCTCCGGCTGCCCAGATTCGTGGCGGGATGGAGTGTTTTCACTTTCCCAGCGGCTGTTTTTATATCCGGCGCAGAAAACAAATCTCACACCTGTTGCACTTACCTGCCTTCTTTTTACCTCATTCGTTGCACAGTTGCTTGAATAGCAAATACGTAAAAGCAGAAACAAAACAAAGCCACAGGCGGCTGGGAATACGACTTGGAAAACGCACGAACGCTATACTGCAGAAACATTTCGCTCGCCCTTAGTCATTTATTTATTCCCTGTTCCCACCAAAAAAAAAATATAAGATATGGTGGGGAACAAGACCTGCTCCAGCAAACCTGCGGAACCTCGTGAAGCAGGCTCATAGAGAACCGTTGTAAGACCGGTTATTGTTACACCCGTTATCTATGTGCTACTTCCCGAGATGTGGAAAGTTGTGGAAGTTACGAGCGGAACTCGGTAAGGCCACGGCACTCTCAGCACGTTCCCAGTTTAAATTACCAGGGCTGCCCCCTGGTCGACGCCTTAACTAATCAAAAAGCTCCTCCCCTCCCTCAGACCACCATGGATGGACCAAGAAAATGGGCAACCGAACAAATGCTCACGCAAAGGGAAGCGAAATTTAAATTTGGGGCGCCGACAGAGCTGCAGAAACCCTTCAAAGCGATACATACTTCGATACCATCATTCGCTCAAGACTGACCTTCTCCAACTCGTGGACCAACTATTCTCATACACTTATACATTAAAACCGCCAACTCATGAAGTAAAGCGCAGGAAGAAATCAACCCAACATTAACCCCGCCCATAACACTCTAAAGGTTCATTATTAATGGAACTGTCGCAGTTTTCTCCAAATTGGCCCACTCAGTCGACCACCAAAGAATCCGTCATGAGAAGAATCGCGTTGCTTTGTGCCGTAATGCTGTTAGCCAGAAGAGGTTAGGCCTAACCACGGAGCAAGATAAAACAGGAGCGCTGACTTGGCCATCTCAAACGAGCCCTTAATGTCCCCAACTTGCGGAGTACAGTGTAGATGGCGCTACGAATGGGCACAATTACCCAGCGTTCCGCACGCTCCGGAGCCTGCTCCCCCGCCGGGCGCGACGGCGAGGCGCATTGCGGGTGAATTTGTCGTCTGCTTCGGCGGCGGTTCGTTTTTTTTTGCATGTTTTGGCGCAGCTTCGCTTCCGTTGCGGGCCTACTACGCACGGCTTGATGAGCTTGTTCGACAGCACCTCCTGGGTAACCGGTACCTGACGGAATGAAGTTGTCGTACGACAAAGATACCTCAAGGATTGAATTGCAGGCGGGAAAACAAAATGAAGAGACCAGATCACAGACATCTGGTCGCTAGAGCAACGCTACTTGTTGCGCACTGCATGCACGGAGTGGGACCTACGTTCCGTAAATTGGTGAATACGAATTCGGTTGTGTTCTACATGTATTACAAAGTATTACAAAAGCCCACAGAAGCCAACTAATTCTGACAAATAGCGATTCTACAAGTGCCCTCTACCTTTCGCCATTTGTAAACTAAACTTACTGGCTCAAAATCGCTATGAATGCTAACCAGTCAGCTCACACGCCGAATGGTTTCAGTATCTCTGCTCGTGTCGCGCGAGGTTGTAGCCCCGAGCTTATTTTCTCCCCTTTTGGAACTGCATACGACAGCAGCGCTTTTCATATGCGTGCTGCATACCACACTACTGTATAGTGCACTGCGCTTCAGAGAACTACATCCAAATAGTCGAAAGCAGCTTGCTCCTTGCTGTAGAACGCACGTAAAATGCGGATGTGCTGCTTGAAAAAACGATGATCGGGGATAGCTACTTTTGAAGGCAACTAGTTTCAAGTCACCTTAACTATTTGAATTGTATGTACAGTGAAAAGCTTTATGATCGTAAACACGGGAGCGCATCCGCTCACCCACACGCAGAGCGGTCTAGCGATAGGATGGCGCACTTTCATAGTTCGTAATTTTGGCAGATCCACTCTCTGTCAACTGTTGATTGCGCTGTTTGCATCAGATATCTGCAAACAATTCCAGAGGAGACACGTGCGGCAGATGAGGGGCTTCTTATCAACCGGCGAGACAGATTTGACACAGTTAAACATTTGTTTTCGCTGCCCGAAAAAAAAATGGGGATAAAAGCGGCTTTATTCATATGTCCGAATTTTTCGAGATAGCTTAACTACTGCAGCAGGCAACCGCTCGATAAAGCGCTTCGGAAGGTGCGTCCGCTAAACGCACGAACTATGAGAGCTTACTAGTATTCCAGCAGAGCGCTCTGCATGTACTGAGCGGCACGCGCTCCCGTATTTACCGTCATAAAGCTTTTGACTGTACAGCTGCTCCTTTTATCAGTTCAGACCAGTTGTGAGTATTGCCGAAACAACCACGGCAGGGGCACGAGGGGGGACGCTTCGAGAATTGATTCCGCTTCACGGCTCCACATAGTACCAATATGTTCCACAATTTTTCGACACATCGCTTGTAACCTCCCCCTGCCTCTTTAAAGGGACAGACAACCGATTTTTTTTTAGTATATGTTCTCTATCCCAAACTAAAGCCAGCGTTTTATTTAGCCCGGTTACCAGACGCAATTTATAAACATTTGGCGGAAATAATATTAAATTGGCACGAAACATTCTGAAATCGGAAGTGTGGCGGTTCGTAGTGTAGAAACTTGACACTACAATATGTGTCCTGGTCACGTGACTTCCAAACCTAGCAGCTACTGTGGCTGCTGAAACGTTTATTCGCTTATTGAAAACCTTTGAACACAACAATTGGTATAAGTTTAAATTGTATATGTATTTTTTTAACATTATTTTGAAAATTTTTAAGACACGCCACCCGCCGCCGCTGGGTTGCTCTTAGTGTGGCTAACTGAACCTCCATGCCAAGAATCAATGGCAGCGTTCAGTGAACAGACCAAGTGAAGGAGCTTTGACGATTCTGCCTGAATCAGGGCCTTTGTTCTGCCAAAATATAAGATTTCAGTTTCCAGATACGCCAACGGCAGCGTAAAAAAAAAAAAAAAAAAAATAAGCAGGACGCGCCCGGGGAGAATTGAACTACCGACCTCCACAGGGTGAAGCCAGATTCTACCTCACCCTGTAGTAGGACGACAGGTAGCTACCTGTCGTCCTACCCAACAGATGGCGGCTTCGTACAAAATCGACTAGGGAATTTAAATAAAAAACACATAAAAGTAGGAAAGCCTGTGATTCGCACTTTTTTTAGCTGGGGACAAGTTTTTAAATATCGCTTTTCCCCTCGCAAACAGACAAAAGTATGTTGCCGCGCTACTGTATGTCATGGTTGCCAGCATTATTTTTGGGAGGACACATACGGCTCGTAGATCTAAAAATTTCGATTTAAAAAGTTCTAGGCCGTTATCAGCAAAACCGTTTCTCGTTAAGGTGCTTTAAGGGATGCCCTTTCATTTGGGATAGAAACATATACTCGACAAAAATCGGTTGTCTGTCCCTTTAACATCTGAACACTTGCGACATCTCTACTGGTTGGTTGTCCAACTGTTAATTACGACACGCAGAGTCGACATGCAGGGGGAAGACTTCCGGCGATGCCAACCATTAACAAGATAGCGACCTGCAGGTGTCGATTTCAGTACATGTTACTTATTAATTAAATAAATAATTAAATTAAATATAAATTTATTTCTGAAAAATACGCCTGCACTTCTTATGACGAAATACACGTCATTATCCGGCTTAGCTCTTTATTCTAGAACGCTATTTTCACAAACCAGGTCATCAGAACACGTTGCTCAGCAATGCATCTGGCGTTATCCGCTGGCGGCATCGACGGCACAGTAACAGTGAACATCCGGCCTTAGGTTACGACGCGGGTTAAGACAAACAGCGTACGAAATTATTTGGTCGCCTAATCTCGCTCACAGCGCGTTTCTGTATTCATTGCAAGGCGAGAGCCGTATATGTCTTATGTGGAAATGTATGCATCATTGCCACACGCCTGTGGGGACCGCAGACAACCCTCATGAACGTTGTTTGTATGCAGGAGAAGCATTCATCTTTAAGCATGCGGCAGGATAGCGGGAGACCAAGAAAGGGCGATTGCTGCGCTGTATCGCTTTACCGTATAAGCCGAATCAGGCTGGAGTGCATGTTGCAGTGTGCGATATTACTCTGGCTCATTTCTTGCTTGGTTTTCCGAAATCGTCGTGGTACGATTGCTTCTTAGATTTGCTGGGTTAAATCGATATTTTTCAGTGCGCCTTGATTATTCCTGACTAAACGCTCACTGATAGAGAATAAGCGGTTGTCACATATGTGGCGGTTGTTGTTGTAAACTTTATTAGAAAGGAAGGCCAAAGGCCAGGTGGGGGGGGGAAGGGATGGGGAGGGCGGAGCACAGTCCTTATGACGCCGTCTTCAAGGGCTCTCTTCAGAAGTCGTGCAGACCACTGCTAAATTGCCCGTACTAGGCCGCTTTTTGTGGCATAAATGGGATTTCGAAGAGTGTGTCGTGTGAGAGGGATGTTGGGTCGATGTAAGTTGAGGTGTCGTGGTGAGGGGGAGTGAATGTGCGAAAGCGAGAAAACTTGGGGCAGTGCCAGATGAGGTGGTGGAGATCGGCTGCGATGGAGTGGTGGCAGTAGGGACATCGGGGGGCGTGCTGGGGATAATACCATTGTCGAATGGTCTCTGGTGCCGTACAGGTGTTGGTCAGGAACTTGTTCAAGAAGATTTCTTGTGCTCGGGTCAGGGTGGGGAAGGAGGTGAGGTGGCCTGAAGGGGTGAGTGCCTTGAGGCGTTGTTGTTTCAGTTGCCTGAATCTACGGAGCCTGATTGCGGGAGCGAGAGTGGGGTCATCGTCAGGGCAGTTGGGCCAGGGGTGGTCCGAGAAGGGCGGCGCCGGGGGTCCATCGGAGGCTATTGTGAGAAGGGCCTCCTGTGCAGCCACGTGAGCTGCTTGGTTCCCAGGAGCGGCTGGTTCATGACCGGGGGTCCAGTCGATTCCGTGTGCGATTACCCCGCGCTCATCGCGGACGCACACCGTGATTTAGATCACGCGCGCGTCTCGTGATAGGGCGCACATTTGACACGTTAGAAGACAGATGTCACGGCTGAAGGAAACAAGCTGCTGGGGAGAGCGAACAAAGGGGTATGCAATGTACAAAAGCACAACGACGAGAGGGGTGTGAAAAAAGAAAAGACCAAAGTGAAAGCTGGGCGCCCGGTGGCGCGGTGACATTATTGTTTCACGAAAATGGTTTTTTTTTTCCAAGTCGGCGCTCCTGTTTATCTTACTCCGTGGCCTAACTTCCCATTTTGAAGTTTATAACCTTAGGCCTAACGTCAGACCTAACACCGGAACCCAATAAAAAAATTGCTCTCTGAACGCCAAGCAGAACATACCGATTCGCGCCGTATACACCCCAAACCCAAGCTTTAGGCCTACAGAGTGCACACCCGAGAGATGCTGTGGGTATTCTACACAAGCTTAAGAAGACTCCAAGCTGTGCCGACAACGTCGCCAGCCTCCTTAGACCGAATGCACCCGGAGAGTGCCCGAGTGATCAAGGACCGGCCAACCGGTGGCACATCATGTGGGACTGTGCCTCCGACCCAGACGGCGCGAACTTCGAAGAGTATCCGGAGGAACTTCAGACAGCCATTGAATCTACAAGCAAGACAGACCAGTCATGGGCCATCCAGCAGGTCTTCGCAGCGCTCGAAAGGCACGGGCTCCGTAAAACGGGCTTGTGAGGAGTATAGGGTCGCAGAAAAAGGCGCGACGCCAGGCCACGTCGAGGCGGAGCCGTAACCCGGCTCCTGCCTACTGCAGGAATTGTTTCAATAAAGTCCTTTCCAGTCCAGTCCAGTGGGCGTGCCTCCCGAGTAGCAAATACTCACAGTGTGAGATTGTCCAACTAAAGGATCCATCACGATCAAGCTTCGCGTTCCACCATCGTCGTCGTGAGACGGAGGGGTACATAATTTTTCTCTTTGCAATCGGCTGCACATGTTATTGTTCCCCACTGATTCTCAGCCCGAGCTTCTGGGTCTTTTGGGGTGACCCAGTGCTTCTTAGGTGGCCGATGTAATGGCGTAAAGTTCCCGGGTTCGGTTCCGGGGACCTCCCTAACCACATTTTTTTTTTGGTTAGGTGCACACTCCCAACACCTGCTAGTGGGCTCCTTGCCTCCTCGCCACTTTCACTCAGACTTCTTGGCCTAACATTCCTTCTTCCCCAGATCGCCGATGACAATAGTTTTCTATCAAAAATCCGCACGGACAGAGCTCAAGCTCAAACAGCTTCGCTGTTAAAAATTAGCGCACCTGGAACGAGGACGGAAGAGCACTAAACCAACCGTTTATTTAAAAGAAAGACCGCACAGTATATGAAATCGGCAACCTTGAAACCTATTTTAGTAGGGAGGCCGCCACTGCGCATGCGTAAACAATTCAGCTCGTCCTTTCTGAACGCGATAGAGGGGGAGCTCACAAGGCGGACTTGTGTGCCCCTTGTCCTACTTCTGGCGTTGTTTGAAGCTGCGCTGTGCTGTTTTTTTTCTGTTGGGTCAGAACAGCATGCACGCACGGATAGTTACGTTGCTCAGAAAAGCGAAAAATGACGCACACGTCCGAAGGCCACCCGCTTTGGAAGGCTGCTTAGTACTACAACCAACTTCACTGGGTGAAAATAGTAGAGAAGTAGGAGTGCAGACGCTTATGCACATCTGGTCACCTCCGGCGACGTTCCACACAAAACGCAGGTCACAGTCAGTCTTGTATATGCCCCGTTTTAAGTGCGAATGCACTTTATAAGCGACCCCAAACCATCCACCGCCGGCGTCGGCGGCGGCGGCGGCGTCGGCGTCCGCAGTGCTCCTTTTTTTAAAAAGAAACAGCATCCGGCGCCAGGTTTCGATCCGAGGACTTTGCGGCCGAAAGCGCGACGCTCTACCGACCAAGCCACGGACGCGACGGTGATATCGGGTGTAGTGACGCGCTTTATATCTTTAACGCATTCAAACTACGTCGTCAGCGGCGTGCGTTGGCGACTCAGCGGCGTTATAGCGGCTTGATAACTGCGTGGTGTACACGTGATACTACAAACCCGATGGAAGAGATGGAAGAGAAGGCGGCGAGGCGGTGGGCTGCGGGGGCCGAGCGCAAGCGCCGCAAGCGGGCCGACAACCGTGCATTCGCACTTTCACATTCTCCCCCTCGGGGAAATGCGGGGAATTTTTAAGCCATGTTTGTGATTTTATGTCCTTTTCATACCTTGCAAGCAGTCCTTACCACATATCATGCAATTGTTAACTGCGGTGCTTATGCCTATTTGTTTTTCATATTGTTGTCTGCTGGTACATTTTAATTTCCTTCTTTGTAAACTTTTTTTTCTGATTGTAGCATTTGAAACTAATAAGTGCAATTCCTTATGCCTTGTGAAAATCGCCCCTCTACTGTAACGCCCTCGGGCGAGTGTAGGCACCTAAGTAAATAAATAAATAAATAAATAACTCGGTGTCTGCGGGTGTGCATGCGCGAAAGGGGAAAAAGGGCTCCGACAACATGAATCAGTGAAAAGTTACGAGGTCCTTCCAAAGGTTGTTCTAACCATAACATACGCATATTAAGGCAAAGCTTTCTATGCCCCACTTGCGCCTTGATCGCAACACCAAAGTGCACTGCAGAAAAGTCATCTTTACATAACGGGTTTAACATGTTTTCATGATGATACTGATGATGAAACGAGAAGCGTCTATTGACAGAAACGCTTCCCGTGGTCCGTATCAAAGCCGGATTTCTCGATTTGGGAAGCTGACGTCTAATTGATTCATTATAAGGTGAGACGCGCCGGCGCTGCAAAGGCGACGTGGCGCGCCGTACTGGAGGGCTCCAAATTAATTTTACCACCCGGGGATCTCTATCCGATCGCGCCGTTTTGATACGGTCGAAGCAGTTTGCATTTTGGACTACTGATACCCTTAGTTACTCGAGCGTCTAAAAAAATTAAATGCAAGCAAATCAATCGCGAACGCCCACTTACTTAATTTCGCGCAGAGAAAACCTCGGGTTTCAGTCATCTTTCACGTTAGATGAAAAGGGCTTTGATTTTTTTTACAATTTCATGAAATATAAAAGTACTCGTGGTTCATTATTGTCTTACTAGTTTGATGAAACGTGTCTGCACGATGGGAGTTGAATGTATTTATTTCCACAAGCCTCGACTTTATAATTGAAGTTGTAGTTCTTACACCGTCTTTTAATTAAAAGGGAAGGAAACAAACTATGATCACCGATTGAAACCAGTTTAGAATATTCCGCGCACGAATTTCTGAAGAAATAATTGAGAACATTGACCGCAAGGTTAAAAATGGCCGCGTAGCTGCTCCTTTCGTTGGAAATGTCACCGAAAGACAATAGTCAGCAGGCGCCCCTGCCAACTAAATGTCTCCCTTCTCTTTCCCGCTCGCATCTCATGCTCTTCCTCCCCAGTCTCGTTCCTCCCAAGATAACACGCTAGAGGTTTGCTCAAGCCATTTAGATTTACCGCGTTCCACTTCCCCAAGTCGGGTGTCTCGATTCCAGCGCTGCCGTACGGCGAAGACGCACGTGAATTGAGGCACCCTACTACAGCGTTTATAGAACCACGTTGCCTACTCCACGAGCGGTCCTAGCAGAACGTGGATCCCATCTAGTGGAACATTTTGTTCCTATTGCCGTTTGATTTTAAATGCCGCTAGGAGATAGCGCTGGCAGCAGGAGGCGACAGTTTTCTGCAGTTGATGTAGCATTTCATTGGTCATCGCAAGAACCTAGCATATATATTTTTTTAATGAAGGAACACTGCAAATATCACTTATGTATTCATTTTGTGCCTTATATTTGCGTAATGTCTTGTTCTTGTTCAACAATGTTGACAAGTATGAACACTGACACCGGACTTAGACGTGTAGATTTGGCTGTGAGTCTATAGGACTATTGCGCGGCTTTCGTTTCCCTTAGCCGGCTGGCTGAATAGTCACAGGCAGACAGACAAACAGACTTACAGACAGACCAAAATTTCTGCGTTTAAGTAGCCCAAGAAAGACTATCGTCTTTAATAAGCTAGGGGATGACGTCGAAGCCACAATCCAGCAAGTCCCGTTTTCTTCCCAGATGCAGTCCTTACGGAGCAGACTGAACGGGAAACAGGCACTCGAGAGTCTCCACTACAGGTGGCTAAAACAGAAACTTAGTGAGAAACATCGAATCGAAATTGCGTGTCTGGTAAAAGACATCGAATGATGCCGCGAACATTCGCACAGCAGCAATTTATAAATGTCTAAGAATGCAAATGCGAAAGCCTAGTAGGATTTTCTGTTGACTTTGCTGCTGAACTGTGTGTTGAACTTTGCGGCCCCGCCTGTAATCACCTGACCAGCCACCTGAACACTACCCTCCGAAGCTCGTTCCGTACCCTCAACATCCCTAGGAGCCTCGTGTTCCCCCCTTCGGCACCTTCGCGTTAGAGGCGGCTGGTATAGCACGTGAGCAGCGGCCTAGCCTCCCTCGACGCTGAGACCATTCGCCCTTTCTCACGCCCCCCTCCAACCCTCCCCCGGCACAGCTGATTCGCTTTCACGGCGCACACTCGCGGCTAACTCTCCTATTTTTTGTACCTCACAACGCGCGTACTTAAAACATTGAGATCTAAGACTTCCGCCTTAAAAAAAAATGATTAAAAAGTACCTTGAGGACAAAGAGCATTGCTTTTGTTATTGAGTGCGCCTCCCCGCAAAATAGATATTGGTTCTCGTGTAGACCCTCAGCCCCTCCAACTTCCTTTTATCTTCGGTTTTTATTCCTCGGACTACTCTCGGAAACATTGATTCGACTTCCGGGAGCATAGCGGAATCCAAAATAGGCCGACGTTTGATTATACGTCTTTTTTATGGTGACTAAAGAAGCTACAGATATTGAAGTTATTGGAAAGCAAGAAATCGTTACGACTTCTGGGGTGAACAACACAAAACCCTCCTTCTCTGTCCTGAAAGTTCGCCGTCAAAGAAAGGCAGAGTTCTCGCTCTTGAATATAGAGTGCTTCAGATCTCGTCAAGTAGAGCCTGTGAGCCCAGCTCTCCGAAACCCGGGGAAAATAGGAGATGCTGGCAGTTTCCAACTGTATTCTTGTGCTACAGCATTTCCAAAGATATGAGCTTTTTTGATCCCATACCGTATTTTGAATTTTAGGGCGTGTGCAGAAAATAAGTACTTGGTTATTGTTATCGCTTGAAGCCCTAACTATGCTACTCCTTCAACGGGCCATGGAACTCCACTGCCGATGCCACACGGGGTACAAGAGGCCTTTGGCGAATCTGGGTAGCCGATATGGCAGTTGTGATGTTATGGCAGGTTCAGGCCGTAGTTTGAGCGGCTCACAAGTGACGGGGCAGGTGACCATGTTGCAAAAACGAAAGTCTTTATAAAAAGCAAACGATGGAAAAGGAAGGCGGAAAAATGTATAAAGAAGTCGCGAAGTCAAGGGTAGCCCGCGGGCACGCTCTCGCAGCAAGAAGAGTCCGAGTCCAAGCCCGCGGTGAATTTCACAAGGAAGCCTCACAGTTTTGGCGGCGGCGGCGACGAGTAGAAGCTCCCGTCGATGGTGGCTACCACTGGCGGTTTTTCTCATTGACGCGGCGCGGCCCCGGCATTCAAGCCCAGTCACGGCGCCATGACGACGTTACCGTTGATTCGCCCGAAGAAGCTGCTCGGCTGGAACACGAGCAGTGCTTGGGGTAGCGCTCCCGCAGTCCGGGCGACTGCCGCTGGAGCGCAGGGTCTTCGCAGGATCGGCGTACCCGCAGTCCGGTCGACTGCGGCTGGTCCGCCAGGCTACCTCGGGGTAGACGATCCGCTGGTGGCCCTCGATCGCCTCGAAGACCGTTGGGATCTTCGCTTCTTCTTTCTTTCCACTCAGCCACTCGCGCGCTTGGTGCGTCTTTTCACCGCGATTTGGTCGACCGGTTGGTCGACCGAAAAGCTGTGCTAAGATCTCTGGAGGCAAGGCGCGCGCGGGAACTCGGTCTTCCATTAATTGTGTCAAAACGGTTACTTGAAAATCGCGAAAAATGAACGCTTCCAGGTAAGAGAATACACGCATCGATCATGCAGAAGGAGTACGATAGTATACCTTCATCTCATAAACCACGTATCAGTACACATTTATATCGTTCGTGGATGCGTTCACTTAGGGCGCGAAAAGTCGTCTGATGCGTTCGTTCTTTGTTTGCGATTTGGGTCGGTCAAGGATTGGCTATCGATTGAACGGACTTTCAGCTAAGGTTGGACTCCCTTTTAGCTAAGGTTGTGGCGAAGTTTTGATGTGAAAAGGCTTTCGCTCTTCTCACAACTTTCTTCTGGAAGCGATGGTATTTTTTTCTTTTAAGCTTTTGAGGCTGCAGCTAATTATGTTGCAATTCCAGAAGGGAGGGTAATGGGAACCAAAATAAAATTTAGGCTTCGAATTCTCGATGAGGAATGTTAACAGGCATTCAGGAAAGCATTAAAATACTTATCGGTCGATATATTCATCAGAACATTGGTGGATGTGTTAACGCTTTCCGAAATAGTAAGCTGAAATAGTAAGCAAGAAGAGTTTCTAATTTGTAAACGCCAAATTCCGCCCAACGTTTCAGACCACTCATTTGTGTCCACGTGTGGGATCCACTGGGCGCCATCTTCAAAGGGAAATCTGCACAATACAAACGGGCTCAAACTAATGCAGATTTACGTGCTTATTAAACTTTTTCGTTGCAAAGACATCTTCAGTTTCTCTATGTGTACGGATGAATGTTACAAACCTATTTCACATTTGTGCACGAACATATTCTAGTAAAGTGGGAAAAAGAGTAACTGATTGATCATGAGGTGTAACGTGCCGACGCTACACAGGCGATGAGGCGCGACGTAGTGGAGGGCTCCTGATTAAATTTGACCACCTGGGGATCTTTAACGTGCGCCGAAATCTGGAACACACGGAGCACTTTCGCTTTTCACCCGCATCATAAAAACGGCCGCCGTGGCCGGGAATCGAACCCGCGTGCTTGGGCTAAGCAGCACAACGCCTTAGCCCCTAAGCCATCGCGACGGGTGTCTATTAAAACTATCTTTGTAAAAGATCTTTTTTTTTACTTTTATAGGCCCCTTGTTTCTTCCACGTTGCATTTATTGGCAATGATTACTTCTAGGGCGTCGGTCGCCCGGTCGTTACTTGGATTCCCGGACTAGGGAACCACTCCTCCTTTATAAGGCTCAATAAATTTTCATACTACTACTACTTACATATGTCTGACGCGCTACCATAAATTGTATCAGGCCCCACCAATCGGATGCAACTTTGACACAGGAAATCGAATGAACCCCTATTGAGGGTAAGCCCAAATCTGACGCTTGGGCGAGGTTTTTGGGCAGCAGCATATCTGGGTGTTTCGTAATTTACTGACGGCACTACAGAGAGCTTAGAGAAAATTGAATTTACATTGCTTAACGGCCCGGAAAGTAGAAGAATTTAAAGAACGGAAGGGCAACTACCGCTGACTAAAACACCCTATACCAGACCCGCCGCGGTGGTTCAGCGGCTAAGGCGTTGCGCTGCTGAGCACGAGGTCGCGGGCTCGATTCCTGGCCGCGGCGGCCGCTTTTCTGATCGAGGCGAAAAGCAAAAACGCCCGTGTGTTCGAGATTTCGGCGCACGTTAAAGATCCCCAGGTGGTCAAAATTAATCCGGAGCCCTCCACTACGGCGCGCCTCATCGCCTGCGTTGCGTCGGCGCGTTAAACCCTACAATCAAATCAAATCAAAAACACCCTACCATTCGAGTGAACAACTCGCCGTGTTTTTAACTGCGATGGTGTTCTTGGTACTGGCTTCCATGGGATGAAGTTTTGTAACGCGGTCGCAGAGATGTGCAAAGGGCATCATCTAGCGAGGAGGGGAGCGAGCACCAAGCCCACATGAAGGAGGCTAAGAAAATGCTTGAACGAGACGCGTACTACAAAGGCAACGCCCTTCTAGACTAATAAATCTGGTGGCAATGGGCATACTTGTCAACGTTGTTGAACAAAAAGAATATAGGAAGTGTATTTCAGGCGAGACATCAATACGCAAGTGATATCTACGCTGTTCTTTTACTTTAAAATGCATGGCTGCTTGATTTCTGCGATAGCGAATAGAATATACGCCGTGAAAAAACAAAGAAGCGCTCACGGTGCCCTTTCGTGGCAGTGTTCCAAGTTCGACAGTTCCCATAGATGGGGCGAGCAGTGGAACACGGCAAACGGGAATTGGCGCAAATGGGAATCGAACTGTTCGCATTGAAATGTTCTACGAAGCTTAGCCTTGTGATTATGGAACGCCAGGCGGCTTCGTTGTTAGCATAAACGTTCGCGACGTCCACTCAGTGAAACTGGGCAATTTTATTTAGAAAAAAAGTTGAAGGAAGCTCACACTAACGCGTAAGACTTGAATGTATATTCATTCATTCATTCATTCATTCATTCATTCAACTTTATTCACTTTTGTTTTACATAGTTTTTTTCTCTGGTCTGCCTAAGCACCGAATGCTTGTTGGCTTTCCAGGCAGTTGGTGTAAACATACACAAAAGAGAATAAGCACACTCTCAAATTTGAACATGACAAATACTTCTCAGTCAAAAATAACATAGCAGAATTATGAATTGAAACACAATATGCGTGCAGTGCAATGAAGGTGCAATGAAGGTTGCGTGCAATGAAGGTTGCGTGCAGCGAAGCTGCACGCAACCTTCACGACTATCACGACGGTATAAGTCGGCGATTAGAGCCGATTTGCTTCTTCGCTGCCGCAATGACATTTACTCCATCATTGCTGCTATGATTGTCACCTTCCTTCTTTTTCTTTCTTTTTTTTTTGAAGTGTTAATCACTACACATCACCTTGGAGGGGCCTACGCTATAACGAGTCTTTCTCGTCCTGAGTAAGTGTTGCCACGATAACAGCGAGTGCTGAACTGTTTTTCTTTTTTTGCCAATCTTGGCCAATCCCCCAAGCGGGTAGGCGTGGCTTGCAAACGTGCGCCGATGACTGTGGGTGGTCGTCGTGAAGCACGCACACACGAGCACTCGGAATTTTCTTGGTTTTTAGGTTCGGAGAAGCTTAGGACCGCAAATTGTCCCTCCGCGTCCGTGCGCAAAGCATTTACAATCGCAAAAAATCACACAGGCACCGGCAGGATTCGAGTCTGTGTCTGGTAGACCAGACAGAGTTAGTGTCAGTCGTCTTACCCATTGGGCTACGACACGCGTGAGTTAGTACCCGAGAGTCAAATGGCTTACTCCCTAGCCTGTAACGGTGTGGAGTACCTTAGGACCTCCCAATGTCCGTCCGAGTCCATCCGTGCGCACACCACCACCAGTCGAAAATCAAGCGAAATGCGATTTGAGCCATGAGTTGCAGTGTCATTTAGGGAATAATCAAGGTGCAACTCACGGCTCAAATCAAATGACGGTCGGGGCGCAAACCGGATGTCACTCGGGGCGCAACTTGGATGTCATTTCGAGTCCCCGTACTCCGCACCCTCGCCATCATCCACGGAGTGGAGGAGGAGGAAGTAACTTTATTGTGTCCAGAGGAAAGGCCTAGTTATGGCCGGTGTGCTTCAGACGACGGCCAGGATGCCTTGGCTCCTAGCGGCGTCTTCGGCCCTCTGGACGGCCCAACGCTGGATGACAGGGTCCTCGCTAAGCAGCACGGTCTCCCACTGCTCCTTGGTGTGAATAATAAATGTTCCCTCTGTATTGCTGAAGTCTTTTCTTTGTATAGCAGGGCATTCCCAAAGCATGTGTGCCAAACTTGCAAGCTGAGGGCAGTGCTTACATTTACCGTCACGAATTTCTGGGTGGAAGTGCCTGTAGAGGCCTGGGCTGGGATATGTATTGGTCTGAAGACGCCTCCATGCAACTTCTTGTTTTTTGGTCAGCGAGGGGTTGGCTGCAGGGTACTTCCGTCTTTCGCCTCTGTATTGGTCGAGCACGTCCCGGTAGGTGCACAGGCGATCCTTGGTGCTGTCGGCAGGGTGTAGGGCGGATTGCAGGGGCTCTCGGTAGGTGAATGCTCGAGCAGCCTCGTTGGCCCGTTCGTTGCCCTCCAGGCCCGCGTGTGCGGGCGTCCATATTAAAGTGGTTCGGGTGTCTACGTTCTTGTCCTGCTGGGCAAGGACTCGCAGTGCCGCACTGGAGATTCTCCCCTTTGTGAAGTTGCGGATTGCAGGTTGAGAGTCGCTGACAATTTTCCTCGCTCGGGTTGTGGCTAGGGCTAACGCTATGGCTAGTTCTTCACCTTCTTCGGGGTGTCGTGTTCGGATGGAGCAGGCGGTGAGAACCTTTCCTTCCTGGTCGGTGACAACTGAGACCATAGCCCTTCGCTGTTCGTAAGAGGCAGTGTCCGTGTAGACGACTTGAGGTTCTCCTTGAAGCTGTCTCCCTAGCGCTAGGGCTCGCATATCTCTTCGCTTTTCGTTGTAGACTGGATGCATGTTCTTGGGAGGAGAGGAATGTAGATGCCTTTGCGTAGTTCGGCTGGAACAGTGTGTTTTTCTCCGAAAGATCTCTCGTACGGGATGCGTAGGCGGTCGAGGATTTGCCTGCCGGTGGCCGTCTTGGTCAGACGCTCGAGGTGTGCAATACGATGCGCCTCGATGAGCTCTTCGAGGGTGTTGTGTACACCCAGTGCCTCAAATTTTTCATTAGAGGCACATATCGGGATTCCCAGAGCCTGCTTATGCACCCTCTTGATGAGACTGTTGATTTTATTGCGCTCTGCCTGCTTGAGGGGTAAGAAAGGGGCTACGTACGTAATTCTGCTAATTACGAACGCATACACGAGCTTTAGCAGAGTTGGCAGCATCTCCACTCCACGGAGTGGAGATGCTGCCATTTTTTTTAACTGCTGGGCGGTCGCCGCAATCTTGGCCAATCTCCCTAAGTGGGCATGCTTCGGTTGACAAAAGTGCGCAGGGGGCGCTGGGCGGTCGTCGCGAGGCACGCACACACGAGCGCTAGGCATTGTCTTGGTTTTGTTAACGGACGGGCGGTCGCCGCGAGGCCTGCGGTCACGTGAGCAAGCTGGGCAATTTCTTGGTATTTTTAACTGCGGACACGAAAAATTACAATTTGCTGCTGTCCTTCGTGTCCATATACGTGGTTTTGCTCACCGGTTATTGGACCTAACCATCAATTTGTTTTCGACATCGACTACCGCGATTACTATTTCAGAAGCCGCTCATGATGTGCTCATTTTTTTTTTCTGTCCTGCACTGCTGCAAAACCCTACGTAGTATGTTTTCTCAACAAATTTTCCAACGAAAGGAGAGAAGTTTTATTCCTTTCTCCAGCCTTCGCCACCGTAAGTTACCTGCCTCACTGGCTTAGTAGCTAAGGCGCTGTGTTGGTGAGCCCAAGAACGCGGATTCGATTCACAGCCGCGGTGGCCGCTTTTCTGATGGAGGCGATAAGCGAAAACAACTTTCGATTGAGATTTTGGCGCACGTTAAAGATCCCCAGGTGGTCAAAATCAATCCGGAGCCCTACACTACGGCTCGCGTCATCACCTGTGTAGCGTCGGCGCATTAAATCTCATAATCAATCAATCGACCCCCTTAGTTACTTTAGTTTACCAGCTGACCCTTATAATGGGCAATTACATTGGTTGCGGGTTTTCCAAATTTGGTGAAACGCTGCAGCAGTCCCAAGCCCACGTTTTCCGTTTGTATGAATGTAGGGGTTTTCACAGTTGTCTATCGCTTATGCACTACTTCAAACTCTTCCTCGGGTGACGGTTGTTCTGTTTACTGAAGGGCAGTTAATTTTACTTCACCGGCGCCGGTTTTCCTGCAGAGCACTATACCTCTAATCAGCCCTGGAAATTTTCGTGTCCGCATCAGCAGAAAACTCCTAGGCCAAATGAAAGAAATTAACTGACACCGCCAGGAATCGAGCCTGGACCCGCATAGAGGCACGGACGTGAGCCCGTACTCTTACCGACTCAGCTACGCCCACACGAGGAGACGGGGAGACGGACAGTGTACACAATGAGCAGAGCGGCGGGTCTACTCCCTGCGTTCATTCAAAGCCGTCGTTTGACGTGCAAACCACATAATGTGTGATAACGGCGTTCACGTGGTTTGGGTTAGCGGCGAACGGAACTGTCTTTGAAGAAGGGAAGTGTGACGCATGAAACAAGAGAGAGAGAGGAAGGCAATAGCGGAGATTACCCCGTAGCCGCGATTGCCGCCGTCCTCCTCACCCTTCGCCAGACGCTCCTCCGTTTCCTTTCTGCCATTGCTGCTGCGTTCGGACGAAATGCTCACGAAAGACTCCCTACTAGCCGATACATAAGTAAACAATGCGGCTGTTGTGTCAACGTGTGTACTAAAATTTAAGAAATCATTTTGCGGAGTGTGTAGACCGACGGCAAAAAAACAGCACACCGAGCACACAACAAACTCCAATACCAGTGCGCCAGCTCCTCCCACAACTCCTAGGTTCCAGCGAGAGTTAAACTTTAAAAGATTAAACAGAAGCCGGCTACATCCACCGCACAAGTGCACAAATAGCAAGCGCAGTCGCAGGCAGGCTGTGATTGTTTCAGTTTTCGAAGTAAACAGGAACGGTCCTTCAAAATAGAGTTAGGTACTAAGTCAGAGACGGTGGGTCAAGCACGCAGCACTCCGCTGCCAAGATAAACAGTACACATTTGTCCTTTTCGGTTGGTGGTGCGTCGAGGAAGCGTCCATTTTTGAAAGTTTTGTTTTCGAAGCCCCTTCCTCTTTACTTGCAAACTGGTGGCCATCGAAACCTATGCGACACTCAGCCGGTCTATGTACACAGTTTTCCCGTCTTGTGTTGTTTTATTAAAGCGTAAAGATTCGTTTGATTCCGCTGGCTTTCAGCTTAACATTTCATATTGTCACTCTAGCCAGAGCCAGTGAACGGTGGGAGGATCTGGCTTCCCAATGTTGAAGTAAGTTTTGTACCGTATTTTCACGATTCTAACGCGTCCCCATTTGAAAAGAGCAGCATTTTCGACACCCCGAATGCACAAAGATATCTTGACGCCGATTCAACTTTGGACGCGAAATAACGCCGTTAACAGACGCCTGAAAGTTGTGCAAAACATCTAATTCAACATAAATCGGCACAAGCTCTGCCAAGCTAAAGTTATTCCGTGAAGTTTTGCACTTAAAGCGTGGTTCCTTTGTTTTCGCAAATCGCGAACACCCGACTCCGGGATGCCTTATGCTCGGGACGCTGCCCGGCTCCCTTCCATTTCTGTCAAGATGATTACTTTGCGTTTAAACGAAGCCTTCATCATTCCTTCATTCATTGAGCCACTTCGTTTCGGTTTCGAATTGCCGGTTGCAGTTGTGGGGGTTTGAGTTTCGGGTCCCATTGTGACGCGAAGCTCTTTACTGCGAAGCCGTGTACCTCAGAACAGCCAAGGAAATTTTCGTGTCCCCGTCAGCAGAAAACAACTCGCTACACAAAGGAACATCACAGGCCACTGGCTACATCGAGGATACGCAACAAACTAGTGGCACCACCTGGGATCGAACCTGGACCCGAAGAAAAGCGGAGCGAGAGCCCGTCGTGTTGCCGACTTGGCTACGCCCGCTTTTTTGTAGCGTAAGCTACACTGGCCCAGGTTGAGAAGTTTCGCGTGTGCCGTGAAGGGCCGTTCTGCGCAAGCGCGAGGGACATTCGACTGGATTGAATTGGCTTGGCTTGAATTTGGATTGGATTTGGATATTATTGGATTGGATTGGATTTGGATTGGATTGGATTTAAGTGGTATTGTGTTGGATTGTGTTGCGTCATAGCCGCGGCAGACGCACTGGCGCCGGCGCGTGCCCAGGTGTGCGCCTCAATTGCGCAGTAGCCAAGTCTGAGGCTGCACCGGAGCCGCTTGATAGCCGTTTCGCGTGGCTCGTGAAGAGCCGTGCTGAGCATGCGCGAGGAGCAGTGACTGGACAGGACTGGACCGGACTGGACTGGGTTAGACTGAATTGAACTGGACTGGACTGGACTGGACTGGACTGGACTGGACTGGATTGCTGAACCTTAGCTCACGCTACGTATATCCTGGCATATCAGAGCTAAGCTACTACTAATTTTTCTTCTTTATTACTGGCTTGGTACTGTGAATAGAAAAACAAAACAATGACACATGCCTCAACACAACATAATGATAACAAAACCCTCCAAACAATGACACATGCCTCAACACAACATAATGACAAAAACCCCTCCTGTGGCTACGGGTGGTGCGTGTTCAAAGCGTTTCAGGTTAACTAGTTCATCCAATATGTTAGCCCAGTCAGGTTGCTCGTCTTGCATTTTCATTACATCTCTGATATAAGCAATGCTTTCAATAAAGTATTCCCTAGTCGGTCGGTCGTGAATTCCGGGTCTGCATGTCACACGGCCATACGAGGTTTCCAGAGACTGTGCAGGCTCAAGGCCATAAACATGTCAAGTGGCATGCCTCCATCATTACGCGTTGGAAGGAAACGTATTCCGTACGGAAATACTGGCAGTTCTTTCTTTAGTGTCCGCTGGAGAATGTCCCAGTGGAACACTGCGTCAGAACAGTCCAAGAGTTTACAGCAATGTCGACAATTCAGTGACCGCGCCACAAATATTCCTTTCTCCCGCAGCCAAGGACTGACGGGTAACGTCCCGGTATGTAAATGAAAGAAGAAGCTTTTGAGTTTTGACTTCACAGGCGTTTGTTTAACTCTCCTTAACACGTCTTTCCCCGACCCTGCACAGTATAAAGAGCGATAAACAGGTACCGGTAATGCCACATGATCACATCCTTGTACAGTTTCTTTCTAGGTACCAGAGCAAGGTATTCGTAGGAAAACCTGGCCTTCAGATACTGAAAGGCCATAACGACCTCCTTCAAGTAGCCTCGTGGGGCTCTTGGTTTTAGTGCACTGGAAGACACAACAAAATCCGGCAAATAAATCACGAACCTCGTCTGCGCAGCTGTTCGTAGAAAAGGGTCCGTCTGGTCTCTCAGTAAAATAAACCTAGAGACAACCTGCCTAAGAAATAGGTTCACCAGTTCGAGACCTCCTTTTTAGCGGGAATGAAAAGATGCGTACGCCTCATGCGCTCCCATCCTGAGCGTCAAATAAACACAACAAAAAACCTGTGAATTTTTTTGCACGTTGACCCTTTACATGCACAACACCTGAAGCACATACCATATTTTAGCAACCAAAAAATACGTTACAGACAGAAGCGCGCGAAAATATTGACAAATCACGACCTCCCCAAGTTAAGCGTCAAACTCCGGACTCTCTCAGTTTCTTCAGACCAGAACTCAGCGGGTTTCTGGTACCATTGTAACGGCACACCAAGGTATCTTGTGGGGGAGGTGTTCCAGTTGACGTTTGCAAATTCCTCTTGCGTGCCCTCCCAGTCTCCATGCCAAGTGCCTATGCACTTTCTCACACGTGGAGACAGGGCGACACGTAGACGATGATTTGGATACAGCGTCCGAGGAGGAGAAGGGCGTTTTTTAGAGGGGACACATGAAACAAAAGTGAGGCGGAGATTCTGAGAAATATGACACCATAGCCGCGCGTGCCACCCTCCTCTTCACCCTTCGAAGGGCACTCCTTTCTGTTTTCTTTCAACCGACGCTGCTGCGTTCGGGACTCAGCCCCCAAGAAAGTCAGGTAACAGTTGAATGGTAAAAGTAAAATGGAGTTTGGTATTCCTCTAAGCGCTGCAGCTCCCGAAGACGGCAAGCTCTACACACCAAAATATGTATGAGTTTATGCACGTTTTTTTTCTTTTTTTGCGCGGATTCTCGGACCAGAAAGCTTCAATTTTGTTTATCACTTCGCTTGCACAAGTCATTTTCACTTACCATCGGGTTTGCATACTCTTAACCTAACCTGTGAGGCGCAAAAAATTCCTCCTTCCGCTTATCTATAAGAGAAACGAAATTTTATAAGGAGAGAGAGAGAGAGATAGAGAGAGAGAGTAAGCCTCATTCGATGCAACAAAAGAGCATGCTTATTTATGGAGACTGCCACGGTAAAGATTAGGGTAGCCCACTTAGGATCAGGCCACAAACGATGGTGGCAGCGCTAACGTTCCCATATTTTTTTTTTCTTCTGCTGGGAAGCGTTGTAATATAATGCCATCATAAAAAAACGAACGTCAAGTTATAACTGCAAGTACAAAGTGCCAACGATTACTCTCACAAAGAATAACGAAAAGTAAGAACGTGGTTAATGTCTGCGTCTGGGAAAAAGTTTAAAAAACTAGTTAGAAGGATGGCAAGGTTGTAAATTTTGATTTTTTACACCTATGCTAGCCCGTCTTTGGTGACTTTAGCGCCAGCCTCAGGCAAACTGTCTGCGATGGGCGGTGAAAACAAGTAACCATAAATTAAAGGTACATACAACGAAACACATTGTTGAGGAATAATTTATAAATTGCATCTTCAAAATGAAAAGACATGTGGCATTCGTTTTTCCTACGTTCTTTAAGCGCGGAGAATGGTTTCCCTTGGGAGAATTACTAGCTATTACTAACCAGGCATTCAAAGATAAGGATATCTGAATCGTAACTGCAGGAAAAAAGTCCTCTAGTGCAGGGATCGTCAACCTGCGGCCCGCGGGCAGTATTATACGGCCCCCAGCACGTCGTCAAAAACCCCACCCCTCGTCTTGTCACTTCCTATCTGAAGGCCGACACGCCAATTTTGACCTCAGATGGGGTTAGACGGGAGACAAGAACAGATAATTGATGGCTTCCATTTGGCATTATCCCTCCCTTCTCACACTTAGAGAGATTATTGTCAATTCACGGAATTTTCGCTCTTTTGGGCCCCCCTTCCCCCACACTTCCACCAACCCGATTTGCAGTCCGGGCTTCCGATGTTTCGGCTTCATGCAACTCGGCCCTGGACCTCAAAAAGTTGCCGACCTCTGCTCTAGTGCGATGGCTGCGAGTGCGAGTAATGCTGGTACGACTAATTCGAGTAGTTCGAGTGCGGGTATTGGGAGTAGTAAGCTTCGCGTTTGCTCCAACGCTGAGCTTTAGAGCAGTGGGAGACAGCTCTTGCCGGGTCAGACCTGGAACTTCAGAGGAAACAGACAAACCAGGCTCGAGTGGGGGAAAAGTGCAATGGAGTTTTGAAATGAAGAGCCCACCACCACTCGGGCCTTTTCTGTAATTAAGGTATTGATGATGGTGATGACGACAAACCTAATACCAATTTTGATACGATAGATTTTTAGATTATGGATTGGTTGTTTGGCTGAAACTCACAGTCCCGCACTAGGGCCTTTTTTTATAATTAAGGTATTGATGATTGTGATGACGACAACCCTAATACCAGTTTTGCTACGATACATTTTTAGATTATGAATTGGTTGTTTGGTTGAAACGTTAGTACACCGCTAGGTCCTTTTTTATAATGAAGGTATTGATGATGGTGATGATGATAAACCTAATACCAGTTTTGCTACGATAGATTTTTAGATTATGGATTGGTAGTTTGGTTGAAACATCACAGTCCACCACTAGGGCCTTTTTTTATAATTAAGGTATTGATGATTTTGATGACGACAACCCTAATACCAGTTTTTCTATGATACATTTTTAGATTATGGATTGGTTGTTTGAGTGAAACGCTACAGTCGGAGACAGATTGGTTCGGGAAACAGGATAGGAAAACTTTATTATGTGCTATAATTTTTCTGAGTACGTCAGTTCCTGCGCGTACGCCACCTGAAGCTTCCCGCGACTCGAAGCGGCGTTGAAAAGCTACGACGAGGACGAGCAACTCTGGGCCGTTTAGCAGGCCGTCGAGGCGACGGAGATGAGGGGACCGAGCCACAAAACCACCACGGGGACGACCTAGGCCCGGTCAATTGCGCGCGCGTTCTGCAGGCCTCAATAAAGCCTTTCCAGTCCAATCCAATCCGCCAAACTTTGTGCTCTACACCGGACGCCCTACGCAAAACCAGTCAGTTGAAATGCTTCTCGAATAGCGCCCGGCGGTAAGCCTAACACGTATTCAAGAGAAATAAAACGCGCGGTTCATATTACCGCACATGTTATGGTAATCCCGTGGGTGCGTCAGCATAGGATTTTCTTCTTTTGTTAGGGCAGCAATCCTCTTCAGCGGTTTATCTGTTATTTTCTAGCCGGAAGAGAAAGAAAAAGCTCTGAAGTTGCGGACCACCGTAACGCTAGCATTGGAAATAGAACTATTCCTGCAACCGTTTCACATTGCGAAAAAAAAAGGACAACTTTCGGCATTTCAATTCCGCCCGTTCCGGTGGAAATACAGGAAGGTGTTTTGGTCGGGCTACGTGTAGAGGGCTCTCGTAACAAACAAACAGGGGTGATAAAGTTAAGCGGCATATTTTGGGAGCATTCTGTAAAATTGAAGCCACTGAAAATTGTATATTTATCCAAACATGTGATAAAATGCACACACTAAAAATTTTTACGCCCAAAAGGGTGCTTCAGCTTGTCGCCGCAGGAGCACCCTAAAAACTGAATATTTTACGCCCTTTAGGGTGCTTGGATTTTGTCGCCGCAGGAGCACCCTCTGTGAAGCACCCCAGAAGACAGGTGCCTTATAAACACCCTTTTCCGCCTAAAAGTATCCTAGGGTGCTACTTATCACCCCAATCTGTAGGAGCATCTTCTGCAAAAGCACCCACCTAAAGGGGTACAAAACGGGTGCGTCATCCTCGGTTCACAGGTGCAGCAGGTGTGAGACGACATATTGCACAATATCACACGCGATTATGGTATGAAACATTCGTGCTTTCCAAGCTCGGTTCTGTGAGACATTCCATTGAAGCTCAACATCAGCTGATAATTTCCTTGAACTTGTGTCACCGATTGTTAAAACATCAATTTAAAAAGTCAGGAGCCACATCTCAGTACAGTTATAACTTTAGAGGTAGTTGATTACCCAAAACTTCGTAAAAAACCAATTATATGTTCACTTTGCCGAACTGCAGTACACATCCTTCGAGATTCACTGCAGAGCCTAACCATGCTGTGCAGTGAAAGCAATTTGGTGTGCAACACTTCAACCACACAAAACTTCCTTGAACTTAAAACCCTTGGCTTCTTAGTATTGCATCAAACTTCCAATCAAGGTAGTACCTGCAATGTTTAGTGCCTTATTCTTGAGCTGAGCAGGAAGGTTCAATATGAAGGAAGACCAAATGCAAAATGTATAGTTTCCTCCGTAATGCGGCTCATAATATAGTTTCCTCCGTACTGCGGCTCATAATCTACTTATAAAGTTGGGTACCCAAGCCATTTATTTTCGTTTGCATTATTCTTTTTGCTTTACGGAAAAATATTCATATGGTACAGCACTTGCAAGGTTTGGTGGTATTTGGAGTTTATAAACATACCTTTAGACTAAATGATCCCACATAGCAATAACAAGAACTGCAAACATCACAGAACAATGCATACAAGTTCCCTGGTGAAGCCCATGGTTGAAATGTAATGCCATTGTTCAGAAAACATTATTTTATCATGAGGCTAGCTTGTACATGGTGCCTTGCATTATGTCCCTGCCGGTGGATGTGGGGTCATTTGTCACTGTTGCAAATGAAAAGCCAACAGCCAGGGCCCATTAGTTTTGGCTAGTATTACGAGGTGCCTCACGGTAAGCATTCTACGTCGATAGACTTTTTTAGAGTTGACTAGAACTGAAATCAGCAAAAGATTCTCTACAAAACATTCATTCTATCCGCAGCTTTAGGGTTTGCTAATTTCCATAGTTGGGTTTCTTCTGCCTTTCTTAACAACATTTTTCTTTTGATAAGAAGGTGCACAACCAAAAGCAAAAAGCTTTTCTGTAAACCTTTGGTAGCTATATAATTGTTACAAAATATTTTACTCTAAATATGGCAGCTTAAACTGAGAATATTTGCATTTAAAAACATTAAAATAAGTTTAAATTGATCATAAATTTTTAGCTGTTTTTACGCAAAACTGTACATGGGATATGAAGTGCACCACAAGGAGGGCTTTGGATTAGCTTTAGCAAATTTGGGACATTTAAGGTGCACTGAAATCTCTACACATGCGCTTTTTCACTTTCTGTATCCACCAGGAAAATGGCTGCCAATTTAGACAGCGATTCTAAATAGTAGTTGACGTGCATTTTAAAATAATCACAAACATTATAGCCACAAAATTAATTTTTACAAGTTGTAGACATTGCCCGTTACACCAGACATTGGACTACACTGTCAAGAGCTTTGACATCTACAATGACGTCTACAAAGCAGGCTTATACTGGTAGAATGTTTCATACCATAATTACTGTGTGTTCAGAGCTCACGCGTGAAGTATGGATACTGCTGCTTCAGCAAGAACCGAGGATGAGCACCCTTCCTGGTTCTGAAAAAAAATACAGAGGAAATGCCTTAAGCAGGATTCTGAAACGGGGTTGAATGAAACAAGAATGAACAAGAAATTCTTTCAAAACATGTAAAGCAATGCAAACAAATATTTATTTCAACTTATTTCTACAAAAGACCACCTCATGAAGACTGGTGGTGGGGTATTGGCTCAAAAAAAAAGCAGAGAGCACTTATACAAATGCTACAAGGAGCCTTCGCAGCCAACAATTGTTTGAACACACCTAAACTAATCACTGTTCAACAAACTCATAAAAAATGTTTGAATGCATAAAAAACCAGTGGTAAACACAGGAAACAGTTAAAACAGAATGACGGCACAAGTTTGTCCCGTCGTTCTCTTCTGTGTCCTGGGTTTTCCTATGGTTTTTCATCCATTCAAACATGTACCAGCTAGCCCAGTCCAACGCCTTGGTATCATAAAAATATGGATAGTCAATCCTTACACAAAGTTGAAAAAAAAAAAAGAAAGTATAAAGTAGGTGACAAAATTAAAACGACAGCAAATTGGTTGGCTTTTAATTTTAAATGATAATATAAAAAATAATGGCATGAATGAAAGTGAGCAGCACGCGAAGTACCTTGTTGCTAGCCCGACATTCCACTTTGAAGCAAAATGTCCGCTTTCAACACTACATAGGCTAAACATGCAATGAGGCATTCCTTTAGGCACACAAAATATACCATAATTGTTAAAAAAGCTACGAATTAGTTGAAAAAACCTGACCACGACAAATTGGAATTAGTGACTAGATACAGTTTCAGAAATACACAGCGACATCATATAAAAATATATGGTTCCCATACAAAGATTGATCATAACAAAAATTCAGGACTACATTTATCAGACTGGCATCAATGTGCAAAGCAGCTTAATGAAGGAAGACGGTCTTCACTAAAAACATGTTAATATTGGGAGCTCATGTGCTTCCCTGCAAGTTGGGTGTGTAAACCCACTGACATCTTAACTAACCCGCCTGAATCATCACTTGATAGACATTGAGGAATTTTACGAATTGGTTTATTGTAGCCAGCTGTCTAGTTTATTTCCCTATTTTTCTTGGCATTTCGTGTCTAATTCTAAATTTGGTGACTAGATAGCTTTTACTATGGTCATGCACTGGTGACAACGAATATTTGATTTTACTTTAAAAAAATTTCAGTTTTGTTTTATTGCTCACCAGCCAACGATCTGAAATATCAGAGGTGCTTAAAACGTATGTTGGCATTTCCTTCCTGCAGTGTAGTACAACTAATCATGACTTTTACCATAATTTGTTCACAAATCGTAATATGTGGAAAGTATTCAGCTTAATGAAAATGTCATTTCAGAAGCATGCACAATCAACAAGGCCTCAATGACTCTCACGACGTGGTCCACTTGTTTCTGTCACAAATAACCTGAGTGCAGACACATTCCACCACCGAAGACGAAGGTAACATGCCCTCTTGGGTGATGAATATTTAAAAAGCCTTACGAGTAAATTTGCTGCTGAGCACGTGAAATTGTGGCATTAAAACAAAAGATCCCTCTGCGGCATCTTTCACTTGGAGGAGCGCTTGACCACAAACTTTGAGAAGCTGGAAAATGCTCCATGAACCGCTCCAGCCAGCAGAAACGATGCAGGACACAAGTTGGTAGGCGGACCGTTGGCATCCTGCGATTGTGAAGATATTTCTGTTTAGTAGATGCTCTTCTTTTTGTACCACTGTTTATTTCACCTTTAACAAGCAGCTGAACTCCTTAACGTTCGCATAATAAAATGCTGCAATGCGGAACAGTTAGCAGGGTTACCTCAATTTTGCTTTTCTACGAATTAACACAATGTAGGTAATCTGCACACAACTACAATCAAACTACAATTTTCACCTACTTCACTGCTAACATCAGCGTTTGACTGCTCAAGCACAAATACAGGTTAGACATGTGAGCAATCTGCTAAACGTATCCCCACAAACTGAACAATCAGGCATCAGAAATCGGCAAGGAAGGAGGTGTCACGTTTAAATGGCACTTTTTTTGTTCAAAACATAAACAACACCCGGAAGCTTGAAGCGTGAGAGGGGGTCTTTCACGCTGACAATGTCAGAACATAGCTTGCTAGTGGGCACCTGCACGATGTGCACAATGTGTTTCTTGAAAATGCGTGCGAAAGCTTGATTGATGTGTAGGACGAGAATTGCAGCACGTTTTGACACAGGCCTTGTGGACGCTTCTGCCTGCTAATGTCAATGTGGATTCTTGCTAGTCGCCCTCTTCGCTTCTTTCTGAATATAATGCTTTAGGCATTATATTCAGGACAACGACTGCATCAAAACGTGCAGCAATTACCTACGTCCCACACATCGGTGAAACTCTCGCACACATTTTCAAGACACGCAGTGCATACATTGTGCATGTGCCCACTAGCAAGCTGCGTTCTGACATTGTCAGCGTGAGAGACCCCCTCTCACGCTCCAAGCTTCCGGGTATTGTTTATTAGATTCCATGCGCTGAATGCAAATCAGTGTACATTGGCGAAACGGGCAATCTGCACAGAAGATTAATGCAGCACTGGAACGAAGTGAACAAGGGCCATGCAAAAACAAGTCCACTGGCAGAGCACCGTGAGAGGACGGGACACGTGGTCGACTGGACAAGACAAAATTACTGACAACTGAGTGCAATCTATCTTCTCGATTACTGCTCGAGTCCCTCATTGTTCAGACGACGCCCAACATTATCAACATAATGGATGGCAATCTGCACCATATCTATGCAAACTCATTGCGCCCCGTAATGCCCAATATATAGCTTCGTTTTCCACGACACATGCTCACCGTAACAAGCAACAAACCGTTAAATGGCTTTCTTGACTTGGTCAGTGACCTACGTTTCATCACTGCAATAATGCTTTTACCTGCCTACACGGCATTCCGTCAAACACTGGACTACACCACATGAGCCATTGGCGTTCTTAACCTGCACCAGAGTATATAACCTTTCACTACTGCTATGAGATAGACCCATAAACGCACTTCAATATGGCCTTTATATTTAGCTCTTGGAAACATTATGTATAATTTTTACCTTTAAGTTGCACCTGCTACAGCAGCTGGTACTAAACCAAAAACATGAAAAAAAAACGGTGGTTTAACACGCCAAAGCTACACTTGGGATATGGGGAGCACTGTAGGGGAAGGCTTCGCATTAATTTTGACCATCTGGTATTTTTTGTCGCATCGAAATCTCCAAACACCGGCGTCTTTACGTGTTGCCTCCATCTGAAAAGCGGCTACACCAAGCGGTATCTAACCGACATTCGCCTCCACAGCACACCACCCTAGCCACGGCAGTGGGTTAAACATATGAAATAAAGCGAGTTTTGGAGTGCAAATGAAATATTAATCACACGTCTTATTTTCCCAATCGATGTACCTTTTGAAATCCACCATGCAATCCCCCCCTCCCCTACCGTCCTACCAAAACACCTTTGTCCTCAGAGGTAAGCAGGCTGTTGTTAATGAAGTAAGTATTTACAATCCGAGACTTGCCACCGTTAAAGTCATGCACTTTGTTTTAGAGATAAGCGACATTAGCCATTTGCAGCACCAGGAGTTAATTGTGTTAAGATCAGATTGAAAGCATTGACGGTAGTAGTTGAAAGAAATTGTGTGATAAATTACAACATCATCTGCAAATAGACCTACATGGGAGGATATGCAACATGGAAGATAGACCAAGCAACCTGCCTGGGGGGACAACAAAGTGGCACGAGCAAAAGAAGTATATAGTTATTAGAAGTAAACTGCATTTGAGAAGAATGAAAATCTTTTGCTCAAGTGAGGACATTAGGGTGAAGTTTGAGAAGTAGTCTGTGGTGTGCAATGCGATTGAATGCTTTAGAAAAATCGAGAAAAACTACCGCAGTTTGTAAGCCTGTGTCAATGGATCAATGTAGATCGTGAACAAATCCTGAAAGTTGTGTTTCTCAAGTAACCCTTGTGAAAACCGTGGTGATACTCGAATGTGATATTGTGATTTTATAAATAATTAGCGACCTGAGAGTGGATGAAATGTTTCCTGACCTTGCATATGGTGCTTGTTAGGGAAATTTAATGGTGAAGTACCGTCTCCTGATTTAAAGACTGGTGCTACCTCGACTATCTTCCAACCATTGAGATTAGTGCCTGTCATGAGAGACTGCGAAAAAAGCGCTGTCAGAATTCTACAGACTGCGGGATGTACTTTTCGGTATAGTATGATTATTACCAGTATGATCTGAAGTAGACCAGTTTGTATTGCAAGTTTAAAACCATATCGAAAGATCCTAAATGTTTGCTTGGCTTGATTACATACGAATACTTGCTTCAAAGTCAGTTCAATTTCTCTTCTTGCCCTTTAGTCGTCAGCCCCAGATTCTCTTCAATATCTCTGCTAAACACGCTCCATACGCACAGCACTGCTTCATGAAAATGTTTCAAATAATCAGAGGCCACAGCACTGCTAACAGGTATACATCATGGCAAGTTCCACAACATGCAATAACTAACCTGAAAGTACATAATCGGTGGGTGCACCGATATGGCAGCAGTGCCTGGACCGATGTGTCGAGCAAATGCGCTGACTTCTGAACGGGTGGTCCAAGCGGCCAGATGATGGATGAATGACCATTCCTGGCGGCAAAGCGTACGGAGCACCAACGAAAGGCCAGGCAGTACTTGGGTACAGCAGGTGCAGTGTCGGTTGGCCAAGGGAGGCCCTGGCAAAGCCTTTGAAACTGGACTGGAAGGCAGCTGACCCAGGACAGCCAGCAGCAGCACCTGCAGGTGCATAATCTGTGAGTGTGCTGACACTTGTTGAAATACAAGAAGAGCACACACAAAGCACGAATGCTTACATCAAGTAGATTTTTAATCGTTTAAAGACAGTAACCTCCAAGGCACTAATAAGAACATTCCCGGAACACCCCAAGTGAAATTTAGGTCACAGTAAGAATGTATTTATTAGACCCGCAGGTACTGTGAGTGGGGTATGCATGATATATGCTGAGCTAATTTGCATGGAACGCATGCTAGCAGCTCATCTGTATCCCTTGCTTTCAATCGGAACTGGTGTGTGATAGTTGAGGCTCCTCCATTTCAATGTCTGACTTGTATCTGCACGTTCAATTCTCCAATATAAATCGAGTTGAGTGAGTGCCTACAGCTTTCTTGTTAGTCTCTGTATGGCCTGCGGTTTTGCGAAAATGAGAACTTGCGAATTGGCTCAATTTTCTGCACTAATTTAAACAATACATATGCCTCTGATATCAAGCCCCAGACTTCCCGAGAGCTACTCTGACAGAATCGGCAGGCGCCTCGTAGGCGTTGTGAAATCTCCCCCACTACCCCGAGACTATGCTAACTCCCTGCGAGGCCACATGCGCGCATTTCACCTTCAATTTGCACGTATGTGAATTCTATACCTCTATGAACTCTCAGACGGGCGTCGTCATATTCGTGCCGGACTCGTGAAGCTCGGCAAACGTAAATTACCGCACTCGCTCGCTGGCGCGCGGCCCGAACTCTCTCACCGTTTCCGGCCCTTGCATACTATTTTCTCCACCTTGCACTTTGTAAATTCTCATGTTTAACTACACCTCGTGCGCCCTCATCTCTTGCCTGCTTTTCTTCCAGCACAACTCCGTCAGCACCCGGTCGACGCGTACGCTGTCGGGGCGCGTTGGCGAGCGAGTACGGCAATTTCGCTGTTGTCGAGCTTCACGAGAACAGCACACATATCGCGGCCCGAAGACCGCGAGGCGTACGGTCGCCGGTCTCGCGAGCGCAATAGCTGCGAAGCGCACTGCACGGAATTCGTGAAGGGGGGGGGGGGGGGGGAGAGATTTCACAACACCTACGAGACGCCAGCCATGGAATCACGTGTACGCGTTTTCACATGCACTTCCAGGGAACCTCCTGTTCATGTTATTTCTTGGTATACCGCGGGTATTCACGAGGGAGGACTAATCACAGCGTTGTGCCACTCACGCGAAATTGCGACTGCGATCTGCAACCGCAAAGGCACTGTTTGAGAGACACATAAACAAACGCCCCGGTGTTAAAGAGCCTTGCGTGATGTGAAATTATTAGCAGCCGTGTACCATAGCGCGAGCATCGTAGCCAAGGTCTAGCTTCAGCGTAAATTGATGCTGACTTCTGCGGAAACGGTGGCTGGGCGCCAAACAAGGCTAATACTGCTAACGTCATGTATTTGTCTACTCAAGCAAATGCCATCAGATGCGGACAATTCAGCGAAGCCACAAAGTGCTGACTGCGTTCGCGCAAAACAAGTATAGCATCACTGATACTAGACACCAGAACTAAATAGCTAACATGAGCAAACAGTGACAAGTTTAACATATGTCGGGTTATCATGCCCGAAATTCAAGCAAGTGAACTTAAATCCGGTGATCAGACATGTCACACATTTACTCTAGACAACTTGTTGACGAAGTTCAAATGACATAAGTAGCAATATAACTCGTAGGCTCTCAAGCAAGAGTCTAGCGAATTACTGACCCATAAACACCAGAACTCGTTCCAACCAAACAGAATAATATGCGTTCTTCGAGCAAAAACGCGTTTCCAACGAAATTCTCCTTCACTGTCGTCTTCATCTCGCGGACACACGAAACGCTTTGTTCTGATGCAATGTCATCCACTTTTGACGCGCAGTATTTTATCCGGCGATGATCGTTCTTCCGGGGTCCCCATGTTCAACACACGCGTAGGTTGGAAGGGTAGACATCACCCATAAAGCTTCTATAACTATGATTTAAGCTTGAAATAGATAAAACAGATAAATCACGCCACCAACCACTCGGCACAAAACGCCATGAAAAAACACACACAAAAGTGAGAGATAGTTGCCAGACTTCAAATGCAGCACCTCTATGTTTGACGAAAATTGTGTTACTACTGTAATGTTGGTAATTATCTTTCTGCTTTCAAAGTCTGAAATGTGTTTATAACTTAAATTTAAGGTTTTTAAACACAAAAAGTGAATACACATAAAGTAATTGACATATATACTGATATTGTAAAGAGTTTGACGTTGTTTTGGTTTTGTTTTCACGGCGGGCTTCTCAAGAGAGAACGTGCGAGAAAACGAGCTACTTTGGTTTAGGAAGAGGGCGGTAAATGTCGGCGTGATAGAAAGCAAGGAACAGGTGCTTACCCTGGTCGTTAAAAAAGGAGCTAATGAAACCCTCACGTAAAAAAAAAAAAAAAAAAAAAAAAAAAAACGTTCGACGAGGAATCGAACCATTGACCTACAAAACAGTAAACGGACGCGTTAACAAACAGCTATGTCGGCGGGCGGTGTTCGAGGCGCCTAAAACAACTCTATACTTACGTAAGTTGTCAACGAATATTGTTGCTTGTGTCTAGTCATCGCCTCCTTTAACGATGGTCTAGTTTATGCTGCATTTTTGAAATTCTGGCTGTCCTAACGCTTGTTTCTCACGCACCGGTCTTGCAGACGAGGCCGCATTGCTAGCGCTGCAAGCGATTGAGCCAAAGCTCCATTATTTGACTCAAGAAAAGCTATCGCAGTCAACCCGACCTTTTCTGCGCAAGCCACGGCAGCCACGAAATAAATGGAATGTGCCGTTAGAATTATGGCGTTGATAACGCTTGTTTGACCGGCACCGTCTTGCAGACAAGCAACAACGTCGCTCTAATACTACAAGCGATGTCACTCCTGGCATGTCAGGCGCATCAAACCCATCGTGTAAAACGACTGCTAACAGTGCGAAAACCTCTGAGTTTGTAACAAGTGGGGATTTGCGGTGGCGGCGACGTAATAGGTACAGCAAGCAGGTAGGCAGAACAGCAGCGTAGGGTTACAACCTTTCCCCGAAAAAAAAAAGGCCTTCCGGGGGGGGGGGGGGGGGGGGAGGGGGGATTGTGTTGAAAAAAGACGCCATGTTTTTTAACATGCAGTGCCATTTATTGTAGTGTTTTCTTAGAGAGAAATCAACAAAACGTTTGTACTGAAAGGGATTGAGAGCTTGGTTAATCGCTCTGCATGTGCTTCACTGAAAGTAACCGCAATTGCTGACCGCGGCGGTAGAATTTCGTTATTTTGTTCTTCCCTTAGGTCCCCCTCCATCTGAGGCAGCGCGCTCGCCCGCGTATTTTCTCTGCTCGCGTGTCTTTGCGCAGCTTGTCGACATAGGCGTGCGCAGAGTTCTCAATTTGGGGGGGGCAAAGTCTTACCCCCCCCGGAGCAACTCCCGACCTCTTCTCACTGAAGGCCTTGCGGTGCGAACGCAGTGCAAAGAGGGATGGTTATAAAATTTTTATTTCAATGTGATGGAATTGCAACACACACAAAATATTTCTGAGCAGAAATTTTACTTTCATGTGTTACATCGGCAAGGCATGGGGCAAATTTGGCGCCCCCTTCAGATGATTAGGGGGGGCGGGCCGCCCCCCCTGCCCCCCTGTGCGCACGCCTATGCTTGTCGACACGTATTTATCGTCTTAGTTGTTGAATTGACGCTTATAAAACGCCAAAACGGGCATAATCACGGCACAAAAGCCAAAAAACCGGCTGATGACGGCTGGTTTTAGATATGGACCGGCAACCGGCCCGCTGTTTAAAAAACCGGTCGGGCCGGTCCAAAACCAGGAAGGTGGCAACCCTACGGCAGCGACGAGCGAAAATGATTTTACACGACCGCCCCCGTCGGCCTGCGCAAAAAAGGAAGATAGAACCCCTGCATACACGCCCTCGAAGAAAGCTGTACAGCCGATTCAGTTTGTTGTGGACGAAGAGCAACCGAGGCTGCAGCCACAAACGATTGCGCTTGCCGTGGTATGAGCCAAAGCATATCTTCACATAGTTATGTTATCGTCCGTCTGACTGTTACTTACTGAAGGGAAATTCAGAACACAAACGTTGACGTCTAGCGTCTATGCCAGACATAGACGCTGCTGTTTAGGCCCTAAAAACCACCTTCAGGGCGTCTGTCGGTTCTGTCTGATGGCGCGCTCGCGCCGCTGATTACGAACGAGGCGTCTGTTGGCGTTGACTTATCGTGTTGGCGAGCCGGTAAACGCCATCAGGGAAGACTACGCTGTTGGGACGATAGAGTGCCGACAGAGCTTCTTATTGGCCCCACAAACGCCATCAAGGTTAAACTCCCTGTTGGAAGACTAGGCTATTGGAACGATAGAGTGCCGACAGAACTTCGTATTGGCCCCACAGGCGTGCTGTGAGCCCAACAAGAAAGTCTTGTTGGAATTTTTGCCCGGGGCATAATAATACGGGAACAAATTCTTAGGTAAATTCGATTTCGTTGAGGACACCGATGCCTCGCGTAAAAGTTTTATTTATAGGACTACAAGAGGCATTTTGTAGCCTTTCCTTCCCGTGCACCCAGACATCGAAACGAACCTTGTGATACACTCGAAGCAAGTAGATTAGTGCAGAGTGGAATTTAAACATTCAGCACGTTTTGTTCAATTTACGAACAGCAATTTTAGAGCCTTTCCCTGGTCTATGTGGAGAGTTCATATTTATTCTCTCAACGGGCGGTGAAATAGTGCAATGTGTGGTTTAAACATTCAGCCTGTTTTTGTGCAATTTTGTATGCTTGCATTCACACACCGTTCGTTTAGGCACCCTAACAATAAGGTGCCGTGGTAACACCCCAATCGAGAAGAAATACTTTTTAGCACCCCTTTAACGGTCGTAGCACCCTATGAAACTGTTGATTACACCCCTGAATTTTGGCACCCTCGAGGTGGGGTGCCCGAGCAATATTTGGGTGCTTGAAAGGTGCAAAAAGGGTGCAAAATGTTCAGTACACCCTCCTCGCACCTTAAAGGGTGTAAAAATGTTAAGATTTACACCCCTTAATATGTGGCACCCTCATGATTGGGTGCCGGAGCAATGTTTTAGTCCTTAAAAGGTGCAAAAAGGGTGCAAAATGTTGAGTGCACCCTTTTAGCACCTTTAAGGGTGTTAAAAAGTTTAGTGTGCAAGCTGTCGGCTTTTCAGCGAGGGGCGCACGTTTCTCACTTCCGCTCAGAACTTGCTAGTTTTTTTTTTAAACCACGAACTTGGGAAAATCGAGCTTACAGTTATATGTTCGTTTTGTGGTCAAGTTGCCCTTGATGTAGACCGGTTAGAACCGTATAGAGGCAGCCGAACTAGGAGCGGCGAGTCTAAACCTACGAATGAATGCATGAAACAAATCTTTATTAAAAACAACAGGTGCAGTTGTTAGGGCACCCGCCCGGTGCAGGCGATCCCTAGTCCGGGATCCCCTGGCTGCGGCTGGCTGCGCGGGCCCTTTGCACCAGGTCAAGCTGGAACGTAGGGTCCTTGCTGGTCAACCGTCCACTGTTGTATAGAGGTTTGGGGATTGGGTGTAGGTCCGGTGTCTTTTGGCACTCCCGCACCTGATGGTATAGGGTACCGGGCGCTGGGCAGTAGTGGCAGGTGGCTGGATAGTATGTCGGATAAATGGCATGAAGAAGGGTACGGTGTGGATACGTGTTAGTTTGAAGCCGCCTGAACGTTGTAGCTTCATACCTTGTGAGTTGGTGGTGTGGAATGGGGAAAATGTGCCGCTCGGGTCGGTAATCCGCCAAGATATCTGTGTAGCGCAAGAGAGGTTGCGGATTAGGTGGAAGAGGTGGTGACTGCCCCGTGAGAGAAACGGCCCGGTGTATGTAATCCCGGGCCGCGGCGTGAGCCACCTCATTCCCCTCAAGGGATTCGTGTCCTGGCATCCAAACTATATAAACTTCGGGAATTCTCTGTCTTGTTAAAAGAAGACGAAGGTAGGATTTCTAAACCTACGAAATGTTGCCTGCAGCTTCAGAATCTATAAAATCTGCCAAAAATGAATGCTGCAGGGTTAGTTTATTGCATAGAAAGTATTTTGCACAGCTCTTTCGACTCTGTATTTTGTTGTTTAATCCGTAATACTATCCTTCCAATCTACAGCTTGAAACCATTTTTAAGCAAATAAGTTTCATTAACCAAAGTCCAGTCTCTTGCAACAAAGTTGTTCAATTGCTAGCTCCAGCTAAAACACCCCAATCGATCAATACTAGTCATATCAGGAAATTTCAAACTCACGCGTACATTTTTGCAGCGCATATTTGCGCACGCATTGTTCCCGCAGAACTATGCAATGCAGTTGGCGCATAACGATGTGAAATGCACGCGTATCCGCAAATAGGCGATTGCATTTCATATTTGCTAATGCATGACTTTCGTGTGGCGCTGCATCACCAGAAATGAAATCACCTTTTTCAATTATGTTTTTGAAAGCTTCCACGAAAGATTGCGAACCCTTAGAATTACAAGTAGCACAGACATATCGATAACTGGCGGTAACAAAGTAGTGAAGCCAATAATTACAGATAAGTACAGTTTATTGTTCTTTAATAGATTTGCTTGACATCGCTGAGTGCAGGGGGATTCCGTTGCGGTCTTCCCCAGATTGCACATCTTTCACGCTCTGGAGTAGAAGCGGAGACACCGACCAAAAGGTTAGGTTAGGTTAGGTTAGGTTTCTTTTGGTCGCTGTCTCCGCTTCTACTCGAGCATGTTTCCCGACCAGACGGGTTTCCGTCAAACCCTCGACTTCATCTTTCACGCTCGCTCTCTAATGCATTGGCTTAAGCGGTGACCCAATATGTTAACCCCAGTCATTTCGTTCTGTGCTTCCTACCGTACTGTGTAAAAAGGATTTTCGACGTGGTCTTTGTCAAGAAAAACAAATCAAAGCCCCATCTAACCATCTAACCTTCTAACCATTCTAACCATCTTTCTCTTAAGAAATTAAGAGACAGATGCTTCGAACGCGAAGCTTTCTCCCGTGCCGCGTAAGTCGAAGCCAAAGTCCAAAATCTACACTGCTGCGTCAATGTTAGGATGACGCAATCGGGTAGACGTGGACTTCATAACGCGAGGGACCCATATTCGATTCAGGCCAGGGGGAGGATTTTTTTTTCTCTAGGCGCTTGATGTGCCTTTTACTGATTGGTTTTGGTATTTAACGCGCCGAAGCTACATGTGGGCTATGAGGCGCGCCGTAGTAGAGGGCTCCGGGTCAATTTTGACCGCCCGGGGATGTTTAACGGGATACGAAATCTAGACACACGGGCTTTTTCACTTTTCACCTCCGTCAGAAAGGCAGTCACCATGGCCGGAATCGTACCTGTGTCCTAAGGCTCTTGATGTGCTTTCTAAAGCGAAGTGTAAAGTTTGCTTTCATGCAGTAACTTTCGCGCAACGAACGACGCCAACAGTGAAGCACAGAAAGTTTCGCTTTAAAACTGGCTCAAGGTTTAATACTGCCCCAGAAGAAAACACGGCGCGAAAAACGCAAAACAGGGAATTCAAGCGCATACAGCTTCCATATTTTCAATCGAAGGCCTAGTTAGGAAACGAAAACGTTTTAGTTGTTTTGCAATTCTTTTTGTAACTTGAGGTGATCACGGGGCATATACCAATGAGCTCAAAAGTGATACAATGCAAACCCAGTATGCAATTGTTTCGACAAGCATTTCGACCGACGTGTGAAATCTCCAGCGAAGTTAAAGCCACACTCTGTACGCTTTGTTACGATATATGTTTGCGACGTCTTGTTGAAAACTGCTTAGAAACTTCGCTACAAGGGAATCTGTGAAAGGAAGATTCGACATTTACCTAAAAGAAGTGTTATTCCTGCAGATGCATTTTTGAGAATGCATTTTAGGTGAATGTCAAAGCTTCTTGACACAGAGTTTTGCACCTATTTTGGAGGCTTCCCCTGAACTAATCGTATGCGAAACTTGTCGGCAGCAAGGGTCCGCACAATATCTTTCTCCACGTAAACCTGCACACAAATTACCAGCGTCGCACGGATAAATAACAGAGTCCAACTATGACGTAGTGGTATAATCCCTGGGTAAACAGCTCTAGTGTGCTGTGTCTGAGCTCAATCGCGAGGTCTAAGGAACTTAACTACGGATCCTTTTGTTTTCACATTATATTTCCTACATATATTACGCCAGTGCGAAGCAAGAAATGCGAGATATTACTTGTTTATATGTGAGTTATACAAAAATTGACGAGGCAAAGGCCAACACGGTTTGTGAAATGTCATGTCGTAAAAGGTACATAATGGAAAAAAAAAAATGTGCGGGATTGTCCAGATGAAGGTACTGCCACCAAAGTAAGAATACTGAATTCCTATTCTAAATATTTCGTCTATAGTTGCTTGCTTTGCGCCAAAGGGGATCACTTTATTGGAGCAAATAATGTTAGGAATAACACTCTGGGACAGGGAACAAGGTACCTGATTAGAGAACAAACTAGAATAGAATGTCCTAGTTAAAATAAAGAAAAAGAAAAAAAACTTGGGCTGGCCATCTAGTGAGAGGAAACGACAACCGGTGGACCACCAGGTAAACAGAATGAATACCGATAGAAGGTTCTAGAACAAGGAGAAGGCTAGCGTCACTAAATAAAAGCTTTCAGAGTATCGGCACTCTCTTCTATCATTGTTATGTGCCGCCAAGATTTTCATTGGTGGGTCGGCACCACGTGATATTTGTTTACATATAGGCGCAGCCATTTTGTTTCTCGGCGCCTCTCCCCTCTCTCTCTCGCTGCTGCGCGGACGCTAGAGCAGCCGGTCGTACTCTGCCAGCATGGAGGAAAAAAAGCTTAGGAGAGGCCCTCAGCTATCCCCGTGCATTGGCAAAAGTGTGGAGGAAGTCACGTGTTTTCGGCGGCCATTGGAAGTCGCGTTAGCAACGGCGTCCTAGCAACGGCCCGCCCGCCGTCCGCCAGTCATGGAGGAAAGGCAGCGCCTGCCTTGTCGTCCGATTGCGAAGATTGCTGCTTCGCTTTGCTGCACTGTGGTCTTGCGGAACTCGAAAAGGATGCAGCGAGTTACGACAGCTGCGCCGATGTGAATATGTCATTTAATTTCTACTTGGAAGTGCACCTTGTACCGCGTCAAGCTTTTGCTCCGGTCGCGATCACGACGCGCTATTGAAGTGCAGATATCGTGAACGCGCCGTCCCGTCGTACGCGCGGACACCCGTCAGGTAGATTTTCGGGAAGTGATACACGGTGTGCAGTACGTAGGCGACTTGCAACCGAACGATTCGCAACTCAATTTTTTGGTTATCGCCGCTGCATGTAGTTTGCTAGGCCGGCAATGCGCGGCAGTGCCTTTGCAATTGTTACAAGGTAGATTCCCAGTTGATATAATTCCATCTCCCTATTACCTTAGTAGGTGTCCGTCTGTTGACTGGAAGAGTGCTGGATCTGGATCTTTTTGTGGTCTCGCTCTGGATTTCGCTTTTCAACGCTTCAGACTGCGAGGTTGGTGTATGAACGTTTTCAACTGATATCACCTTGAATTTATTGACACTGAGACAAGTTGAAACTTGGCGAAAAAAAGTTTATTGACGCCACCCACCCTCTCCTTTTTTTTGCTCAATAAAACGTTTTGCCTCCTCCTCCTCCTCATCCTCCTCCTTCGCAAAAAATTCTATCGAAGGCACGCGAACAACGGTAAAAATATTCCACAATTTTTTAGCTTGAAATCTGCATGAAGTGCTGCTTACCTATCTATATAGAACGGCCGTTTAATTGACTAGTCATCTCTGGGATTGCCAGTGAAACTGCAACGCAAACTTGGGCACTTTCCAGTCCGGTAGCCGCACAGCGTTCGCCCACTGTTTGCGGCGTTCTCCATCGCTTGGGAACCTATAAACGGCGGCGATTTGCAAACAAAGGATGAATGCACACCAATGTACAGGAATACTAGTCAGCGGAATGATGCACTAACCGGTGGAAAGTGACGCCCAATTCCTTGGGTACCGATCGCGACTTGCAGCCTGGCACCGAGCATTGCGGCATTGTTAGAGCGAGCCACTTCGCAAACCTGCTGCGGCCACACTGAAGACGTGTAACAGTGTAACCGCGCGTTTAGGTTCACGGTCACGCGCTGCAAAACGGCCTTCTACCTGCCTATCAGCTGATTTCCTCCGGCTCGGCGCTGGCAGATGCAGACGACAAGAGAGGCGATACAGGACGGAGGAGGTGGAGAAGGTGCACCGAGAGAGAGGCAAAAAGAGTCCGCCAATGGCATGGAGGGCCAATGGTCCGCCATTCGACTTACAGAAATGGCGTTTCCAGCTGCGCTGGGTGTGACGTCAGGGCCTCTCCTAAGCTTTTCTTTCCTCCATGTCTGCCAGTCACAACTGGCGGCGGTTTCTTAGCAGAGATGGCAACACTGCAATCCAGAAACAAAATGGCCCCCAGACACTTCCGGATGCACGAAGTGGCGATACTCTTAAGCGTAGTTTATTTTGTGATGCTAGGGAAAGCCCATAATCCGATGGAGGCATGAAATAAGGAAATTCGGGGGCAAAGAATGAACTCGAGCAGTGCAGGACAGGAGCGGCTGGAAGTCCATGGGAGAGGCCTTCGTCCTGCAAGGGACCTGAGTAGGCTGATGGGGGTGATGATGATGATGATGAGAATTGGTATATTAAAACTGTTGAGCACCCGGACCACGTATAGTCCCGGCATTGGCGGCCTTATTTTTGAATGGAGGCGAGAGACAGAAACGCGCGTGTGTGGATATTTTAGCGTTCGTTAAAGATTCAGGTGGTTAAAATTACCACTTAGCTTTCAACTACTCCGGCGCCTCCTAGCCTGAGTGCATTGCGAGGCGTAAAGCCCGAAATATGCTTTGAAATATGAGTAGAATAAATATCTGCGAGTCGTTTTAAGTAGATGTTTTCAGCTTTATTTGGCTTAGGGATATTTGTTATTATTTCATAATTGCGTTGTTTATATTTAACAGTAATACAGTAAAAGGAAAGACATTTACATTTATTTTTTCGGTGGGAGAAGGCCTTTAGAAAGCCAAGTGGCGATGAGGTGGAGAGAAGCGCACACAAAGTTTGCTTCCATGCATTCTGCAAACCTTGTGAAAGGCAAGGTTTCGCACAATCGCTGTTTCGGCATGCAAACATCCCTATAAAATCCCAGCGGCCCACTGACAAAATCAGCAGTAAATCATCCGTGGTAGTGCATGCGTAATTGTCACTTCAAATACGACCTATCCCCTGTCCGATTTCAAGTGGTGAACTACATGTGTAATCGCATTTTTTTGCTTGTATTTACAGTGGCTGCTATGCTAGCGAGTAGGGCGAGAGATAGAGCGCAAAGTAACGTGTTTATAGATTACTTTAGGCACTGGATCAAAGCGAGTGTGGCCTGTGCAACCACAAGCCTAATGTGCATGGGGGGGGGGGTGCCGTGGGGGCGCGGGCGTTTTCAGAAGAGAGAACACAACAATGCGCAACCACTCCTTGTTCTTGACCTACTTTAAGTAAACCTTGGCACTACACAGACATGAGCAGTAACCAGAACGCACGGAATTTATGCACAGTCCTCTCATTCTAGTCAGTTTCGTCTCTCCCACTATTGCTGCATTCTTAGAAAAAAGGTCGGGGCACTTACTAACAGAACACTAACCAGTTACTTGTCCCAGTATAAAGTAGGTACACACTGCCTTTGCAAACTTGTTATGCATAACTCAGTAAAAAGCTACGCGTGACAATATGGATCGGCTGAGCGCGCACGACGACACAGACACATTCAACACGCACATATCATACGTAGACAACCAACCCATAACTCAACCAACGAGATTCACGAAGAAAAGCGAGCGGTGTAACTTAACTTAGTCATACATCTGCTCTTTTTGCTTTTATAGCCAGCAGCGGAAAGTCATCTGATAGAGTCGGTGGGCTTGTCGCAAAAATGAAATATTTTAGCGATAACTGTAGAATTATGCATTTTAATGTGAGCATATCGGAGTCAGCATGTGGATTTGCAAAAACTTTTTAATCGTGATTTGGAGTGGGAAAAGTGCTGCATTTATTATGTTCAATTATTCATAGAATTTCGTACTATCAGTGAATTAGTATCAAACCACCAGCCGTTACTAAGTGCACGGCCTAGACTAGTAACGGTTCTACACTTAGTGATAGGACCTACCTACCGTTCTGTGGGGTAGTAAAGTTCGTAAGGAGTTGGTAAATACAGCCGTTACTACTTGTACGAGCTGTTTGTTTAGAGCGCGCTGCTTCTTTTAAGATTAGTCCGGTTGTCGTTCCGCTGCATGGCTAAGTCGATCCGTACGCACCCCGATCGGACGTCGCCCCTCATTGTTCAGTGCAACAAATCCCCCGCGGCAACTTGTCTGGTTATCCACTCCAACACTTCCAACAAAAAAGCTTTCTTCGTAGCGCATCATTGGATTTCTTGATTACTTTGTAAAACCAATCACTCAACCTTGTTTAAACCATGTTACAATCACTGATTGTTCCCGCACCGCCCCTCGGATGCGTCGCTCCGAGACAAAATTTGTCTCTCGTCTGGGCACGGCCACTCCATTTAAGGTCTGAGCATACACCTCATATTGTTGTTTCCCTCCCGTAGCTGCCGTACCTTTTGAAGTAGGAAATTTCAGTCCCATATAAGTCTCCCCTTGTATTACGACACCCTCTTGCATACTTGTCTTTATAACTCGATCGAGAGTTTATTTGGCTGAACTTAATCCGGAGAGGTCGTCTCAGTAGTTGAACGCTGCTGAGATTCCGCTGTTGAGCTGTGGGAAGAAAACAAATGCCTACTAATCTTATTTGCTTACCCCGTATAACGTGCCCTAACGGCTGCATAACCCTGTCATCGAAAATAAAAGTAATCTACGAGTGTAGAAAATGCCGTGCACGTGCTTAACTCCTTATCATAGCTGTCATCGCTATCTGCCCGGCAAATTTTTCGTCAAAGAACTTAGCATTCCATGAGACGTGGCATACAGATATTTTTCTTGGTGAATATTTCCGGAATGGATAACGTCTACTTGCACAATTTTCGTGGCGTTTCTCCTCATTGAGAATGCGTGAACGGTTCGGTTTAACGCTGACACATGCACGCCTTAGAGTGCACTCTGAGGAAAAAGTTAGAAAGGCGGCCGGTTTCTCAAGTCAAATTAGATTCCCACTGAACGGCGGATCGGTACACGGCACGCCAAATTAGATGAGCGAAGCTTTGCGCTCTGCAAGCGTCAGCACGCGATGTAGAGAACTTGATACGCACGAGTGGGTTATAGGCAAAAAGCGTGATACACGCCTTGAGGCTTGTGCAGTCAACGTGCGTGCGGATATGCTGCATGGCCATGGCGTGTGAAATAAGCGCGCTGCGTCTGAACGAATATCTGCTTTAGTGTCCCTGTAGAGAATTCCAAAACAACTGCGGCAAAATCACATTTAAAGAGAACCTCAGAGGTGCTCTCAGAGGTACTCTCCGTGTAACTTGAGTGGGCTCTTTTCTGCAGGCACTGCACGTACAAAAAAAACGATTGTGTGTCTAAAACTGTATTACCACACTGTGAGTTCAATCAGTACAGTTATGAACAGATATGCGCCAGAAAAAAATTGGCGCAGCTTGCACAAGTGGTGCACGGGTGGAGAAACAATGGTGCTGGGGGGTCGACCTAGCTTGTTCCGGTTTTGCAAAGTTCTGCTAGGTTTTGCTAGGCTTTGATAAAATGTGTTAGCTTTTGCGATGTTCTTGCTTGGCTAGGCTACGTGTTGAGGGGGGAGGCCAAGTTTAGCCGGATTTTACAAGGCCGTTTCTGTCAATCCCCCACGCTGACAGCGGATCTCTGGAGGAAGAACGTAGATCGCCCCAAGCTACGCTGTTTCTCCAGCCTTGCACCACTAGTGCCAGCTGCGCCGATTTGGATTGCGTTTTAATAGCCTAAAAAAGACTACCACCCTTAAAGTGGTATAACACGGGGTGTGCATACGCAATGCGCCTTGTGCTTACACTCAAGCAGGTGCGATAGTCGGCTTCACTGTTATGATACCCTATCTACGGTGGTGCACCCTTTACAGGGGACGCTTTTTTTTTTTTAATTTTTAAGTGCAAAGCACTTTAGGCTCTCGCCTTGTCGTCCTGGCTCGCTCGCTGGAACCAAGCATATCGCTACGGCGTTACGGTGTACTGTCAAGGTCCCTTCGCCGCGGCGTAACCCAGAGGCTTCGAAAGCCAAGCTGCTATGCCAGGATATACGTAGCGTGATTCTTAGCTGGTTATTCTTAGCTTGTTAGGATTAGCTGATTATCATGCTTACTGCTGCTAATCATCCAATCCAAAAGTAATTCAATCCAAGCCAAACCAAGCCAAGCCAATCCAATGCAATGGAATCCAATCTAATCCTTGCGCTCGCGCAGCACAGCTCACCAGGAGCTACGCGAAACTGGTTAACCTCGCCCAGTGTAGCCAATCCCATCAAATACAATCCAAGCCAAACCATCTAAAGACGAAAATTACCAAAAGCAACATAAACACAACATACTCACACGACTATCACAAGGAAAACATTGACGAATCCCTGCTCTGCACTACCGACCGCTTTCATGTTAAGTGGAACTGCTTAATTTTTTTTTTCTAACTCTACCGGACCAAGCTCAAGCTTAAACACCTCCGCTGTTTAGCAAGGCAGCCTGGCGCACTATCACCTCAACCCATCGTAAAACAATGTTTGACAATTCTGGGACTCTTAGGGAATGCGTATTTAAAAGTTTTGTCTTCTAAATACGCATTTCTTCATTAGACGAATTATACTTTCTTTGGCTCAGGACCTAATTTTTCTCTCGTGTCTGGCCAAGCAAACGTTTAATGGTCGCTCAAAAGATATAGGTGTCTTGTGCATAAAATAATGACGAAGAAATTCAAGATTTCTGAAAATGCGCTTTATATAGTATAAACATTTTGCATAGTCCTGTCACATTGGCTACATGGTTATTGCTTTACGAATGCTGGCCATATTTGCACCTCAATCTCCCCCCCCCCTCCCTTCTTTGGGGGACTTGCTTTCGTTTCAAAGGGAAAGGGACGTCGCCATAGAACCCCCCAAAATTTTCATCCCGCAACCATAACCCGGTATTATACCACACGGGTCTAGTAAGGAGACCAGGACGTAATTCTTAAACAATATTCTGAAATGCAGGGTAAAGATGCATTTCAAATGCAGGTACACGACAAAGGGGCCACAATTATGTGCGATACGGGTACCGGTAACAATCGCCTTATATATACTTTTATACACTGCCCAAAATTTTATTATGATTTCAGCGCCCGCCGGTGCACGGAAACATTATATCGATCCTTTGAAGCACAAAACTGGCCGGAATTCCTCGAATAATCAAGAATCATGTTCCTTTGAAGTAGAACAAAATGACTCCATGCGTGTTTCTAGAGAGGGCTGGGACATAATAATTGTAGTATACGCAGCAATCCTGTAGTTTCGGCGCTTCCCTTGTAGAAATGCGCTATTCCAGGTGGTTCGCCTAATCAAATCTCAGTTCGTAGTGTTTCATCGCTGTTCGGTGGATTGTCGTAATGACATGTAGAAAATTGGAAGACACAGCTTTGAGGACTGCGCAGGAGTGAAAGTTGATATCGAAAGAATTCCGAAAATACCTTTATTGTGTCGAGCCTTATCGTACTACAGAGGGGCCATTACTGCTCCTATGCTCTCCGCGAGCTTGTGTGGAGCAGTGGATTGGTGCCCACTACGAAGTAACTGACCAGCGCAAAAATCGAATCATTTTGAACACGGCACCCTGAAATGTAAAAATTTATATTCTGTGCTTAAATTTTATATGGTGAAATAGCACGTGATGTACTTTATTTGCAGAACTTTTATTGTAACAGGAGGTTCTAATTCGTAAACGCCAGTCTCTGCCCAACATTTTACACCATTCATTTGTGTCCACATAGCGGGTGGGATCCACCGGGCGCCATCTTCAAAGGAAAATCAGCACAATTCTAACGGGATCAAACTAATGCAGTTTTACGTGCTTATTAAGCATTTTCAGTGAAAAGACCTCTTCAGTGTCTCTATGTGTACGGGTGAATGTTAAAAACGTATTTCCCACTTATGCACGAGCGTATCCTAATAAAGTGTTTATGAGGTTTAACGCGCCGACGCAACGCAGGCGCTGAGGCGAGGCGCGACGTAGTGGAGGGCTCCTGATTAAATTTGACCACCTGTTGATCTTCAAAGTGCGCCGAAATCTCGAACACGTGGTCGTTTTCGCTTTTCCCCTCCATCAGAAAAGCGGCCGAGGCGGCCGGGAATCGAACTCGCGTCCTTGGGCTCAGCAACACAACGCCTTAGCCACTAAGCCACTGCGGCGACTGAAAAACGAGTAACAATGTAATGTTCAAAAAGTGTTTAGAAGCGCGTCTCTCCTAGTTCAATCTCGAAAATGCGTACAAGAGGTGGAATCAAGCAGCCATTTCCAAAACGTATTTTAAAATATAGGAATGGGCCACGGAGTTCTGATGCTGAGCCCAAGGACGCGGGTTCGATTCCCGGCTGCGGCGGCCGCTTTTCTGACAAAGTCGAAATGTGAAAACGCCCCTGTGGGACGAACTATCGGTGCCAACCTTTATTCTATGCAGATGGTAAAACGGGAAGGGGAGGGGGGGTTGTGGATGGTTTTGTAGCTTGGGCTGTTGAGTTGGTGAATAACTTTGGCTCTTGATAAAATGACCACCACAAATGTGGGATTTCCACTTCGGCTTTCAGGCTCCCATGCTGTCACAGTGTCGCTCACCAAAACCAAAAGCACAAAGCTCACGGTTACAGGAAGTGCAAACTACCGCGACATTTCTACGTCTACACGGTAATCCATCTCGTATGCAGGGGCCTTTCTATTTAAAGCAGGTAGGTCGACACCTTCAAAAACGCATTTTTTGAAAAAAAATGGCTTTTTTTTTAAATTTCACATTTTCAACATTCTTGTCTATTGAAGAATATTTAGAAAAAAAATTGTGCTGTTATGTTAATCGGTTCAAAAGGTATGACCATTTTTCAACCCCGCCGAGACGCATCCGAAACCGAAACTGAAGGTTTCCGATTCCGCAGTATCTGCCATATCGTCCTAAATGTTTCTTCGTATATACGTTACGTAATGCTAATTTATTTAGCTAAATTCTAAGCTTTTGGACACATTTCGGGATATTGTACATTTGATTTATTTCAAAATTTTCACTAAGGGACAATGGGTGGCCCAGTCGTGTTCACGTTGCGCGCATTTGCATTGCCTTGCGTTCGTGTCTGGTTGTCCGTGCTTTTTCGTATGTCATTTTAAGCTCACGGATTTAGTTCTAGCCTCGCAAGGAGACAGTTATAGTACTTTATAGTCTGCAGTTACAGTTATAGTACGAGGACGGCGTGCCTGACCACTGACTGTCACCGTATGACGAAGGCTGCATGTGAGTCAACTGTAAGACGCGAAACAGGCAAAAAAAAATGTGCGCCTCAGCTCGGCCAAATGGAGATCGTGCCGGTTACAAGGAGGGTGCAAGCTATATTTTAGGCGCATTGACTGTTTCTTATAATACGTACAATAGGTCTAAACCTTCAAAGCCATTTTTCTCAAAACTTGATTTTTTGCAACCATTAGTTACGCGAACAGTGATAACTTTGCTTCTAGAAATTATTTTCTCACGAACTTTTGTGTGCTGTTTATTTATATATAGAGCTATGCAATCAAGCAGAATGACTGAAAAATATTGGTAACTTTTTATATTATGGCCAGTTGTGTGAAACCCAAACGTGCCGGATATCAAATTTTTGAGTCTTTTTATGATTACGCAACTTAGCTTCAAGATGTGATATTCGTGGAGGTTAGTTGCACAGGTTATTGTCTTCATTATGTTCCTGCCAAGTCGTGTTTGAGTCGAACCTACCATTTTGTACTTATGACTGTTCGCGCAACATGCATATTTTGGCGCATTTTAATTTATATAAATTTTTTGTTAGACATTTTTAGCAATTTTATCTATTTAAAGTTTCTAACTGTATAAGCTTTACAAGCCAAAAATATAATTGTAACGTTTGCGCTACACCTGTAATTTTTTTTTTCGAAGTTAAAGCACACGTATCGAGGTATGCCAGCGCCAAGGCTGGCGTGGACACCGTAGTCATTGAACCCAGTGAAGATATTTTAAAGTGGCAGAAATCAGTAATATTATTACTAATAGTGTTATTCCTACTCAGATCGCTCGGAGCCAGGCGCAGAGCGCTGCAAAAAGCGCTCGTGTCAATGTAGCCCATTCCCAACCTTAAAAGCATACAATAAGTTTGCGTAGCCGTTACTGCATTTAAGAAGAAAATATTACTACTAATAGTAGTTTTATCGGTACTCAGAACGGGTGTAGCCAAGCGCAGGTCGCTGCAAAAGCGCTCATGCCATTGCAGCCGATACCCAACTTTACAAGCGTCCGACAAGTTTACGCAGTCATTACTGCATCTAAGAACCCAACACATCTGTCTAGACTTTGTTTCACCGCACATATACGCTCAAAACACCACCAAAACATTCAAAGCACCGAAGCAAACACGACAAAAACAACTGGAGGCTGTGTAGTCCAATGCACCGGCTCATTCCACTGACGAGGGGAGCGCCGAGTGGTGGCGCCACCCGTCCAGCTGCCCGATCCCTATAGGCTGGCCGGACGATCTATTTGCGCTTAAATGCAATGCACATTCATTTTATAGCAGTAATGATGGTGGGGAAACAATCAAAGTTACAAAAATACACGCAAACATAGCAGTACCAATGTGCACTGCACTTGGTACTTGGCGCACTATGCTTGTTTTAGTTGCACAGTAGTCCGCCCCTTTGGAGTTGCCTTACACGACACTGGCCGATTGGCGTAAGCGACGTTGTCTTACGAGACCCTGTTTGTCCAGAATACCCCATGTTTTACGAACAATTACTTTCTACAGTAAAAAAACAAAAAGCAAGCCAGGTGCAAATACGACCGAGAACAAAGCAACGGAGGACAACGGTCCGTGGCTGAGTATGGTAGCGCCATCTGGGAGTACTGACGGCAGGCTAGGCTGCAGAGCCGAAGGACGCAGTGGACGTCCGCTTGAATACGCGCATATATGACTTGATGGCATACGTCATGAAAACACGATTTGGCGAGAGAATCAAAATTTTAACCGGAATTGATTAATTTCTCAATGAATACGGCATTATTTGCAGCCCGAAAAGCGCCAGGGACATTATAAAACACGAAATCTTTCTCTTCGCACTTTCTATATTGCTACACTTCAATTTATGCACAAACACATCACAGTAACACTTTTTTTTTTTCACGAAGCACATCTGTCTCAAAATAAAAGCCCCGAACTTTAGCACACTCCTCATTGCTGTTCGCAGGGTTTCCGAAAACTGCTGACCCTCTCAGGCACTAAAGCTCCTCCAGAATTTGCGATTCCTAGATACGCCTTCACAACAAGGGCATTTTTCCGCCAAGAAACAAACAATAATAAGAGCCGGGAGGCCGCGCCTGGAACCGTTGATCCTAGCCAATCTAATTTCAAGCGCTTTGCCTCTGCGGAGTGGTATTTGGCGTGCTCGGTGGCGCAAGAACGGGGATTCCAAGTAGCGAGGAACTGCGTTTTCCACGTGATACGAATGCACGAAAGCGTAGGCACAAACTCGGTTTTCACATTCTTTGATCTCACCGCTAAAAGATCCCGATGTTGCGCCAAGAAATCCCCGCAGATCACAAGGACAAACCTGCTGCCGAAAAAGGAAGCAGAGTTTCTGCTTCGAAAAGACTCGTAAATTAGAATTTTAAGGGCTGAATGAGGTGGCTACAAAGGGCTTGAAAGGGAATGGCTTTTTGGTAGGCGGGAGAAGTTAGTGGGCCATAAATTTATGAGTAATAAATTAGAAATATGTAGTCAGTCGCACATACACTGTCAGCGGCAATTTAAAGACGGCGGGTACCAACTTTGCAGCCCGAGTACGCTCGCTCTTTGTTCTATACGCGTGCACTCAGAGGAGAGAATTTACGTGCAATAAACTTAAATATGTGACAGGCCACACGCACACTTTAGCGGCAATTCAAACAGTGCCGGTGTTGACTCTGAAGCAAAGTACGGTCTTTCTTTGTTTATTTACAACGCATGCACTCAAAAGAACCGGAGACAATAAATTAGGCTTCGCGTTGCTCAAGATATTTGATTTCTGACTTCAAAGGACAGGGCAGGCACCGTTGCTGGTGTTAGCAGCGCCACGCGTGTCATCGTCCTGGCTGGCTTGACCCCATTTTAAAGCGGACGCTTTCTTATTGGGGACCGATAACGTCCCGTAAAAAACTATTTATTTATTTATTTATTTATTTATTTATTTATTTATTTATTTATTTATTTATTTATTTATTTATTTACAATACCCCTAAAGGCCCTCGAATGAGGGTATTGCATAGGGGGGGGGGAAGGGGCTTCGAAAAACAACCAGAATACATGTACATTCAGGTGCAGCATACATAAAGGAAAGAAATAAAGAGATAAACAACAACCAGAAGTTATTTTGTGTGTGCGTTGGCACGCAACAAAGCAATGCAATTCATCACTGAGATGTGAAAGTGAAAGAACAAAAAAAGTAATCAAAATAAAATAACAACGTATATAAAAACGTTAAGAGCAAGCAACAACGTACAGAGCATCACAAGTATCAAAAATACACAACGAACAAAGAAAACACAACACTTTTATTAGCACGTCACTGTTGTACAAATGAATTCCTTGAACTTCGCTACATCAGGTTCTATGGCTATGTGTGCGGGTAAATCGTTCCAATCAATGCTAGTGCGTGGTATAAAGGGTTGTGCGTATGTGGATGACCGACACAAAATGACCGACACCATAGACTGGATGGTCGACCGAAAAGTTCTGATAAGATCTCCGGACACACGGCGTGTGCGTGAAACCGGGGTTTCATTGTGTCGAAACGGTTACTTAAAAATCGTGAAAAAGGAACGCTTCTAGATAAGACAACACACGCATTGATAATGAAGGGGTACAATGATATACCTTTATCTCGTTAACCACATTTAGATCGTTCGTAGATGCGCTTACTTAGTGCGCGAACAATCCTCGCACCGGTTCGTTCTTCGTTTCGATTGAAGTCTTTGAAGGATTTATGATAGATTGTACGCACTTTCAGCGAAGGCTGGACGCACTCTCAGCGAAGGATTTGAAGCACTTCTGACGCAGTTATGAAAAAGCTTTCCCGCTTCTGTCAACTTTCTTTCGGAAGTGACGGTAAACTTCTGTGCACCCTGGTTATATGTTGTGATTCTTGATTTACGTTTCTGATTGTCTTGATTGTGCTTTTGTTGTATTGCTCCGTTGCTCTGTTGCTATGTTTAATACGTTATTTAAGTTGTTCTGTTGAATGCTCACCTCCTGCCATAGCCCCATGGGGGGCCGCAGGTATATGCAAATAAATAAATAAATAAATAAATAAATAAATAAATAAATAAATAAATAAATAAATAAATAAATAAATAAATAAATAAATAAATGGTCGTACAGTAAACCCTCGTTCCAGCAATATCGTTTTATTGAAAAACTCGATTTATTCGAAGCGTTTCACGGCACAGACGGCACAGACCGCCTCTTTTAATACAGTATCGCTTATAATAAAGGCAGTTTCCTTTCCCGAGGAATTTCCAGAATGAACCCTGCAACACGCTTTCCAACTTTTTCCATAAATTCTTCATGCTTTCATTAAAATAAGGATGCATCTCACTAGGTGGTGGCCCTAACAACATCCTCCTGCCCATTAGTACAATAAATGTTTCTCTCTCTCTCTCTCTCTCTCTCAATACTTTCAGAACGTAGGGGCCACGAAGTACTTCGGCGAAAAATTCCTGCTCCATGCCCATCAGATAACTTAGAAACTTGCTCAAAATATTTTGCTCTCTTTCCACGTCCTGGCGTTCTTCGAGCGCTCGAACTACCATTGCAGCGGTGTGGTGGCTATTCGTCGTCTTTCTTTCAGTTGCAGCAATAAACGCTTCTGATAGCCAGTTTAAAAAAACAGCCGCAAAAGCAAAGCAGAAAGTGAAAGCGGATGTGCTGCAACAAACAAATCACGCAGTTCCGCGCAGTGCTGACGATAACTACAGCATTCGCAGTGCTTCCAACCGTAAAGGAAAGAGTGAAAGCGTTTATCAGAAGTGTTACGGAGTCTCTTAATTGAACTGTTTTTTATTTGTGAAATGTTCACTTGCATCTTCCAAACGGGTATTGGGAATTAGCTTCGTGTCATACTTTTTTTCCCCACTCACCAGCGAACCTGGAGCCGACATGCTGAAATTTGAGGTAAACAATAGTCAACGCAACGACGCGAAAACAGAACGCATATAGTAACGAACTCAGCCCCAGAGTATAAGGTGTCCAGTTAGGCTCAACCGTGCCGCAAACACCTGTTCCACTCGAGCTGGCGTTGCCTGCTGTTTCGCTGACCTACCAGGAATATAAACATCGCTTTGTCGACCTTCCTAAAGCACTGGAATGCTCCGACCTCGTTGACCCGCTTTCGGTACCTCGTCAATGAGCTGGTGGCGGCTGCAACTGGCAGGAAAAGTAACAGCACCGACGTTGGATGTGTGCCCGGTGTTCCGCGAGAAACGTTGTTGGTAGGTTGGCGTCGGGTGGAATAAGACATCCCGAAGAGAGAGGTAAACAGCATAGCGGCCTGTACACGCAAAGGCAACATCATTGACACACCCCTGTACCGTGAAGTGGCGACCGATCGATGGGCGGTACGAAAGGACGATCAATCGGAAGGGCTTCATTAGAGCAGCGGACGGCTAATGGTCCCAGTAGGATGCGATTTGAGCCCACGTACTACACTGAGGTGCTCGCGTTTCTCTTTGGCAGGTAACTATGCATACATGTATGTAGTACTTGCGAACACTGGTTCCTGAGGCTGATTTTTTCGGCGGTGTGTTTTACTATGAGGAGAAGAGAACAGTTTTTTCGCTTGTACGATGGTTCTGTGAATTTCTGAGTGTTTGGCAGTCCTCCACAACCTACAGTTTTCATGGCTCTGTAAAAATGACTGTTTTTTTTTAAATTTGCTCCATTGCTCCAACGCAGTGTATATTGGAGTAGGAGTTTCCCCTGCAGTACTACCGATCTCTTTAAGGTAAAAGAAATGTTACGCAGCATTTTGCATTACACAATTTGAGCATTAAGCCGGCCTCCGATAGGAAATATTTTTATTTAGTTTTTACCTCCTGCACTTTCAATTTCTTCCGAAGTGGTTCATGTTCTGATGAACGTTGCTTTATCAGTCGCTGTTCCTCTTTTTCTAGGTTGCATCACCCCGTTCGTTTCGTTATTGTTCCCAAGGGTGGCTTGGTGGGCTATTTGGTAGAACATATCGAAGAAATGAACAGGGGCCGTTGCCAAGGACAGGAAAAAATAAAAGACAAAGCGCTGAATTACAATTGTTTTATTCAAAACATGACTTACGTACCTTGACACACCCGCTAGGAAGGGTAAGGGTAACAAAACCAGACGTAGGCCGCGCCGGCCGCTTTGCTGGTGGAGGCGAAAAGCTAACACGCCCTTGCGTTCGAGATTTTGGTGCACGTTAAGATCCGCAGGTGATCAAAATTAATCCCGAGCCCTCCATTACGGCGCGCCTCACGCGTGTGTATCGTTGGCCCGTTGAACCTCACAATCAAAACCCGACATAAGCACTTATCGCTCTCGGCTTACTACACATATTGGTCCAGATGTTCTTTTTTTTTAGGATGGGGGGGGGGAGCGCTACCTAACTCATATTGATATAATTTCCTTTATTAGTACGGTCAATTTCCAGCTCCTCCGTCCCTTATTGTGTATTGTTGTACGTTTTTGGAAAATTGATACAATTTCCTTTAGTACGGTCAATTTCCAGCTCCTCCATCCCTTATCGTGTATTGTTGTAGCTTTTTTGAAAATTGATACAATTTCCTTTAGTACGGTCAATTTCCAGCTCCTCCATCCCTTCTCGTGTATTGTTGTACTTTTTTTTCGAAAATTGAAGCAATTTCCTTTAGTACGGTCAATTTCAATGCTCTTACCATCACCTTCTCGTGTATTGTTGTACTTTTTTTTTCGGAATTTACTGGGCACTGTCCAAACCACTGTGCGCAAGCACAATATTTGCAGTGCAAAGCTCAGCGCTGTGTCCTATCTTTTTTTTTCTGAAGGTCTCTCGCCTACGTGCGCTGTCAACCCCTCGGTATTATAGTTCGCCGATCGAGACACCCATAAACAATCGACCGTTACATTTAAAGCCTTCGTCCACGTGCATTGCCATGTCCATATCGGTTAAAGATTTTTGCGGGAAATATATTTTGGCGCCCAGACTTTAAGTGGAATCTTAAAGCCTTGGAAGCACAGAATTGAGTCCTTAAGTAGGGCTATCTTCAACTTGGAAAGTTCCCGAAGGTTAAGAAGCGCATGTTAAAATTCCTCAATCTTCTACGAGGTTTTCAAAAGCGCCGCTTGCCAGCGAAGTGTAACCATGTTGCGAATATGAGACGTGCTCGAAGACGTAATGCTTGCAGTCTAGGCGGTTAAGCGTACGTATATGAATCTCGCCAGTATTAAGCGGGAAATTTTCATTACTGTGTGAACCATAAAGCCAAAATACGTCTGCTTCTTGAAACTAGCCCGGTATACTTATGAATTTATTGTGGATTTTTGGACTGAAACAGTGAATCTCACATTCGCAAAACATCCATCAAGTCAAACTTCCCTGCTCATCTCCTTGTATTTTTGTCTATAGATTAGAACGTCACAGATTGCTGCTATCTTATCATGAAAGAAAACATCTAATGATCTTTGAAGAAGACTAACCTAGAAAGAACATACAGGGGCATCGCTTGAGGTTTTAAAAGAATGGTCGCAATCTTAACGGCTTACTGTGAGCTTTGGGTTAGTCTCATTCAATTATTTTAACAATCGAATTAATAATTTTTGCAATAGTAATAACGATTGGCAGTGTTCTGTTCATGGTAAGGTTTTTCTTTTTTTTAGGGAGTAATATGAGCGTGGTACGTATCCAAGCTGAGCAGGTGAATAATTGATGCATGTCATAAGGGCCGCCGAATTTTAAAACTTCCCAGCGACGTCAGTGAAATGTTTCCTACGGGCTTTTCATGAAATTTTCAGATGCAAAGAAGGAACTCCCTGAAAAAGCATACAGATGCGCCTAATCTTGAACAGTAAACGCTGCTGAATATGCAGCCTTACTTACCTTCCGACCTTGCGTGCCGCCCTGAGAGCTTCAAGCCTGAGTTAAAAATGTAATACCAAAACCCAAAATACCAGCCGCCGACGTCGCTCACGATTTCTTTGGTATTAGAAAGTCAGCAACTGACATGTCGTCCTTAAGATGCCAAAAAAAAAACAACAAACGTTGGGAAGCAGCCGAAAAATATTAAAGATGAAAGGAACGAAACATTCAAGGCGTTTCATAGAGACAGACGGTTCACAAGAGAGCCCTATTGATCGGCGACGCACGAGAAAAATAGCGCAGAGAGAGAGAGAGAGAGAGAGAGAGAGAGAGAGAGAGAGAGAGGGGGGGAGAGAGAGAGAACACTTTATTGTTCAGACACAGAACAGTTGTCATCCGAACGAAGAATGCCCTCGTGTGGTTGTTAGACAACCGCAATCCCATGTCAAGAGTTCTTCGTATGAAACGAAGCTTGTTGGGTCACATCCTTAGAGCTTGATAAAGAATAAAACAACCGCCAACTTGCCTGAAGCGATGGTTGAGTCGAATAAATAAGATATGATGTCATAAGTCCGCATCCTAGATCCTAGACATTGAGGTTTTATATCTTTAAACAACGACAGATATGCTCCTGTTAATTGCCGAATCAACAATCTCATGCAGTTGACTCAGGAACAACAAACGGGCGTGGAGTAAAGTTGAAAAGATCGCGCAATTTCTGGCTGTGACTCCGTTAGAGTGCCTTTAAGGGACAATACACCTGCTAAGCCACTTCGGCGTTTTTTTTGCTCAAAAACTTTACATAACGCTTTTGTTGACCTCTTTGTGCTAGGTGCGAACTTTCTGGGAATATTTTTTACATCCGTTTTTATTGTGGGGCATTGCGTCACAAACAACCAGAGTACTAGGCAGCCTTCGGCATACGTTCCAAAGTAGAATAATAAAACTAGGAATACGCATGCAACATGCTCAAACGAGTATGAACTCTGTAGATCGTGTTTCCGGCTCGCACTTTTTTGCGTCCAAAGGCGCTGTCGTACCACGAAAAGAAGGAAAATTTCCGGAGCTTTTATAACCTCTTTCGCACCGAAATTTCGGCCCCTACTACTACGTGCATGCGGTGCACTTGTCTTTTCACGAATGCAACGTGTTGCTCCTTTCAGCCACTTATGCAACCTTTAAGAGGGTCTTCGGTTCTACTACAAGAAAGGACAGTGGGAAGCGATTAGCCATGCCGCCCAATGCCATGTTACGTTCATTTTGCAGAAATATGTCATTATCTACGTGAGGACGACAGTTCGATCCCCACTGCGGTGCCTGCTTTTCAGGTGGGGGCGAAAAGCGGAAACGCTCGTGTGTCGAGATTTTGGTGCACGTTAAATATCTCGAGATGGGCCGACAGAATTAATCCGGAGCTACCCACTACGGAATGCCTCATAGCCCTGGTGTAGCTTAAGAGCGTTAAGCCGCAAAAATTTGAAATCTTGAATTTAAAATTACCGATTGGAGAGCTTTTGTATATACCTGGAAATGCTTTTGTATATACCGATTGAAGGGCTTTTGTACATACTTTGAAGGGCTTTGTATATACCGATTGGAGGGCTTTTGTATCTACTTTGAAGGGGTTTTTGTATATGTATATACCGATTGAAGGACTTTTGTATATACTTTGAAGGGCTTTTGTATATACTGATTGAAGGTTTTTGGTATATACCGATTGCAGGGCTTTTGTATATACTTTGAATGGCTATTGTATCTACTTTACTAGCGTAAACTGGACACTAGAGTGTGATTCTGTTTTTTCTTCTCCGCCTCCAATGCTTTGCCGACAGTGGGAGAGAGGAGTTCATAGCATCTCGTCGTTAGAAGGCATAGGTGCGCGAGCAAACAAGATAAATTAACTTCAAAAAATAGTAAAAAATTCCCTGCAACACATACAATGGGAAACAGAATAAATTAACGCTATGCTTAAAGCCAGTCACGAGTGCTGATGTGTCTTACAAGCTCTGCTTCTTACGTATCTTATGCGTGTGTCTTACGTATGTGTCTTACGTATCTGCTTCTTTCGTTGCAAATGTAAACAGAAGACGATAGCCGACTGGCGCCCCTGGAAAGTAAATGTCTTCTCTTTCCGGCTCAAATCTTATAGTGTACCTCTCCCTTCTCATTCCTCCCAAGTTAACACGCTAGATGTTTTCTCAAGTCAATTTATATTTAGCGCGTTCCACTGCTCCTAGTCGGGTGCATCGATGCCAGCGCTGCCGTACGGCAGAGACACACGTGAATCGAGGCACATTACTACAAGTTTATAGCACTACGTTACCATACTCCACGAGCGTTCCAAGTGCAACGTGGAACCTATCTAGTGGAACCTTTCGTTGCTGTTGCCGTTTGATTTTTTTTTAATGCCGCCCAGGTAGCGCGGGCACCAGCAGGCGATGGATTTCTTCAGTTGATATAGTATTGTATATGCTATCGCAAAAACCAAGCATCCGTGAATTCGTTAATACAGGAACACTACAAATATCACTCATGTGTTTAATTTCTACTTTATATTTGGGTAATGATTTGTTCTTGTTGAGCAATGTTGACAAGTATGAAAATTTAACACCGGACTTGGACTTTTAGATTTGCCAGTGAGTTTCCCTGTAATTTTGGCCGGGTGGCTGAATCGAGTAAGAGATAGAGAGACATACAAACAGAATGACCAAAATTTTTGCATTTAGGTAGCCCAAGAAAGACACCAGACACGCGCACCTGACACCAGACAAAAACACCAGACACGTGCACATTGCATTCATACGCATTTCCGCGCTACAAGCTGAGCTAAAACTGTATTTCGGATGGCAGGCGTGCCATGGTTTGGAGTCAAGTAGCTTTATTTGAATACACAGTTTGCGCAAGGCAATAATTGCAGACTGCGCATAATGGCATGTCGGAACGTTTCAGAAGCTGCCTGCTTTTAAAAATTTGCAAATACCGCACAGCTACGTAAAAAGAGGGGGTGGGGGGAGGGAGTCGACGAAAAGTGTAGTTAATTGCAGGCATCGGATGGCGCGGAGGGCAGAAAGAAATTCGACTGCGGAAAAACCATTGTACGCGCCGCTATTATTTTACCGCGGTTATCTAGGTCACACGGGGACAGGAAATGTTTTCATTTCCTCTTTTAGCTCGAGTAAGCAAATTGGTTATCAACAGCCACACAGACCACCAAAGAAAAAAATGAGCAACCACCTCCGCAGATTCCACGCACCGCAGGCGTACTCATATCCCCATTTAGCAAAAGAAGCGAGCGAGCGTTTCGCAGTTTCTTCGCTCCACGAATTAGCGCGAGCAAGAGATTCCAATTTCCCCCTTAAATCTCCATTCTGCGACTCGCGAGAGAGAGAGAGAGAGAGAGAGAGAGAGAGAGAGAGAGAGAGAGAGAGAGAGAGAGAAACAACTTTATTGACACTCAGGAATCGGGTGAGGGGGGTGGAGGCGGGCCAGAGGGCCGCCGCGACCGCCAGGGCCCGGGTGGTCACCAAGTCTGGTCCCGGAGTGAGGGGAAAGGAAGGGGGAAAAGGGGTCTGCTGGGCACTCGCACAAAGAATGATAGTGCGTGTCGAGGGCCCCGCAGGCAAGGCATGTTGGGGAGTCGCGCGCAGCGGTTCCGATATCCCTCGGGTAGATCCGCGTCGAAATTCGCTGGCCGGGAGCGCGTTGCGATCATTCGTCTGCAGTCGGCAAACGCGCTTTTCCTTGGATCGTTTCCGCCATTTCCGATTTCACAACCAAAGCCAAAAATTCGCGCTCGTTTTCTTCTCGGTCCGCCTGTGATGACACGGTAAACTGCGTGGGACATTGCAAGCCTGCAGAAAGGGAAAAGAAAGCAAGCAAGAGGACAGAAAGAAACTGGGGAACGAAAGAAATAAGGTAAAGAAGGAAGAAAGACAGAATGCATGCAGGAAAGAGAGAAAGAAGAAGAAGAGAAAGAAAAAAGGAAGGATAAGAAAGAAAGAGTGCAACCTACAAAGCAAGAAGGAAAGAAAGAAACAACAGAGGAAGAAGAAGAAGGATAAAACGAAAGAAAGAAAGAAGAAACAAATGAGGGAAGGAAGGAAAAAAGAAGGAAGGAAGGAAGGAAGGAAGGAAGGGAAGGAAGGAAGGAAGGAAGGAAGGAAGGAAGGAAGAAGAAATAAGAGAGGAAGAGAGAAAGAAAGGAAGGAAGGAAAGAAGCGAGGAAGAAAGAAAGAAAAAGAAATTCCCGCGCCTTCCCGCGAGGGGAACACGAGTAAATGCAGGGCATTGGGGGTCGTTAACGCCGCGCAAAGTCGCGTTAGGGTGGGTAGTTGGGTCGTAGCTGCGTTGGTGTTGGTTTGGGTAGAGAGAGGAGAGTAAAGTCGCGTTAGGGTAGGTAGTTGGGTCGTAGTTGCGTTGGTGTTATTTTGGGGTAGAGAGAGGAGAGCGAGACGAGAGTGTATATAGGGCTGAATGCGTCATTTATGCGCGCGCAGTAGAGGGAGAGCAGTATGGGGGGGAGAGCGCGCGTGCGCAAGCAGCGCGCGCCCCTCCACGCCCCACCGCGCTGCTATCACGCACCTGTTACGCCGAGACCGCGACGGAGCGAACGGGCTGACTACGACGCATGCGCGCGCCAGCTGCTGTTGAGAGAGAGGAGGGAAAGAGGAGAGGCGCACCTGCTGCGGACGCGGAGCTGTGGACGCCGTCCGATGCAGGAAGAGGCGAGGCTAAGAAATGCTCTGCATTTAAAACGGAAGAAACTAGTGAATTATACCGATGGCTGACGTTGCGCACACGTGGCGGCAGTTCAGGCTAAGGATTCTCCTTTACTGCTAAGCGGATCTGTGGTGGTTACGTTAGTGCCAACAAGCGATAAGAACGCACTCTAACTTCTTCCATGTTGGAAACGTCGTTCTCGCGCCATCGCGGTTGCAACTGCGTCGAAACGGACCGAACGCATTGCCAGATCGTTCAACTGGTTCTTATTTTACCATAACTTAGGGGGTTCTCGCTGTCTCATCGGTTCCTCCTTCATTTTGACGGAGCGTTTGCTTTATCCCTACTGCGCCATGGCTCAAGCGAGCTGTGAAGCTAGTTGAGGTCCCTCGAGAGTAAAATGACTGCTATATTTTCTTGTGTGTGTGCAGGAAAAACAGATTCCGCCTTCAAAAGCGGCATGTATACATAGTAACACGCATAGTAACTCATAGTATAGTATACATAGTATACATAGTAACACGCATACATAGTAACTTCATCTAACACGCAAAAAGTGAATAGAGCTCCCTGCACTTGGACGGCCTCAAAAGGATGGCAGTGGAACATTTCATGGGAACGCCGTCGAGTTCCTTAAACCTGAGCACGGTTACTTGTGCTTGAACATGGAAAAATATTTTACCATCCCGTCCTAAAAAGTTGAAAGAAGCGCTAAAGAAAAAGCGCACCCAGCGTTCACTGAAAGTGCGTCCGATCGATCGCCACTACTTCAAAAACCAAATCTCAGGCGAAGAACAATTTTTCATGCAACGATTTTTCGCGCATTAAGTAAACGCATTTACTAATGATCCAGACGTATGCCGATTCGTGCTCTATCATATAAAGGTATACTATTGTACCCTTCGTCATGATCGATGCATGTGTTGTCTTATCTAGAACCGTTTCGTTTTTTTGCGAATTTCAAGTAACAGTTGTGACAGAATGGAATCCCGGTTTTATCACAGGTTTTCGGTCGACCAACCCGTCTATGAGGAAATGCACTAGTTTTTTTATAGAGTGCCATCGCTACCACTGAGGAAGCTTTCGCTTGAGAAACTGAACGGGATGAACTTTGTCATGAGAACGGCACGCGGTCACATTGGGGAAAGGTAACGGTACGGCAGGTCAACCTAAAAGTCATTGTACGTCAAGGTGCGGGTGCGGGTTGATGACGTTAAACCTCGAATCGTGACATTAGGTCTTATGTGGCCTCTTCGCATGCTCGCATTTACTGCCTTTGCGTACGTGCGCATGCAGCCAATTGAGAATTTTGACCACAGGTGATGATTGATTGATTGATTGATTGATTGATTGATTGATTGATTGATTGATGATTGATTGATTGATTGATGATTGATTGATTGATTGATTGATTGATTGATTGATTGATTGTAGGGTTTTAAACGCGCCGACGCAGCGCAGGCGATGATGCGCGCACAGTAGTGGAGGGCTGCGGATTAATTTTGACCACCTGGGGATCTTTAACGTGCGCGGAAATCTCGTACCCACGGGCGCTTTTGCTTTTCGTCTCCATCTGAAAAGCGGCCGCCGCGGCCGGGAATCGAACCCGTGACCTCGTGCTCAGCAGCGCAGCGCCTTAGCCACTGAGCCACCGCGGCGGGTGACCACAGGTTCCGGTCTTTCCTTTATAACTACGCGTTCCTCGCCAAATCAGCCAAAACTGCTTCAGACATATCCCCTTACAGGCCTCTAATTGTAGCCGCCGGAACGAGACCCCGGAAACCTAGCCATATGCAGCGGTGCTTTAAAGTTGGTTATAAATCGTGATCACGATTTATAACAATGTTTAAAGCACAGCTGTATAAAGCACACCAATCATGTATGCCCTTAGATTATGACGTAAAGACCAGGCAACTGTCATTATAATTCAACCTAGAAAATACTCGATTTGTTAAACCCCCAATTTGCGGTGAGATGTTTGAGTGGCGCCCCCTGGCTCTGACGTCGGCTTAGGGACTCGCGCCGCTGTCGTCTGCTACACTCCGCTTGTAAGGGGCAGCAGTGCCTGTGCTAGAAATCGCCCGCTTTGTTTCTTTAGCGCATTAAAAAGCGTGTTTCTAGTAATTCAGTTTTTTTGCCACTTTTTGGCAGCTCTGAATAATTTCAAGCTCTATCCCCCACAAGGTTGCATCACACGAGGATAGAACAACTTTCATCGGAGCATCGGTCAGAAGATCGTGTGTAACTCTTCCTTTCTATCTTATTCGCGAGGTTCAGCGCTCAGAGCTCCTCGATAAGCATTCAAAATTCGCAGGTTTCCCTACAGTATTTTTGCGGTGGTCTTATGAAGGTTCAACAGTCTAATGCTATACGTACGAAGCAGCGGGCCCCTACACGCGCATCGCACCGCAGGGAACTAAACGGCTCTCTTCTGTTTCTTTCGTTGTTGTGGACTTGTATCAGATGAATACATTTTTTCTGTACCCAACGCATTAATTTTGTGCACCGTCACGAACGTCTTATTAGTAGGTTTGGTGATGTTTGATAGGCTCACAAAGATCGTGTGGATATTTCCTTCAGCTGTGTGGGATGAATTATCTTCTTCAGTTATGGGTGCGTGCAAGAAGGTGTATATCCACAGTGTGCGTTGATTATTCAGATGCAAATACAATGAGGAGGTTTGTGCTGAGCCACCGCGATCGTGCCCCAGACAACGTTGTCCAGAGTACTCGAAGGCGGCTTTTGTGCTCCGAATTTCTATCGGAACCCTCGTTACCATAACGAACTGACTCTCAATCCGGACAATTATGGTATGCATATTGAAGGCTTGATATAGTCGCTAACGAAGTCAGTAAATAGTATATGTGCATATATTACAAGAATCGAAACCGCTGAATATTTCCAAGCAGCTCTTCTTCGTTTTCCGACCCTTCCAGGCGTAAAAAACAAATACTGGTCTGTTCGGGCAGGTGTTCTACGAATTGAAGAAATTTACTCTTACTCTCTGGTCCTGAACTGAGGCCCCGGCCCACTAATCATCTCGATTTTACTGTCAAAGTTTCCTCCTCCTCCTCGTCTTTCCTTTTCTATTACGCATAGAAAGGAAGACGAAGTTTTAGAAAAAGGAAGTTTTGCTATTACGCATATCTGAATATTAGGACGATATGGCTTGGGAAATGTACCGAAATATCCCTCCAGGTCTGAACAAACATCAGTGTCACTGCATCTTACCATAGACGGTGACTCGTTTAGCTCAATGAACCTCCATACTGGTTAGAAGCCTGGTATAAAACCAGCACGTGCCTATGGGTTATTTGGAATTAACTTCAGTATTAGCAGCCCATAGTGCATGTCGGCATACTTTCATGTCATGACAACACAACGTAAAATGATGTGATGAATACTTTCGGGCGTCCGGCAAGGTTGCAAAAACTGTTTTACCTTACATATGATTACCGGGAATCGTAATGCCTTCTGCCAAAGCCAACAGCCCCGAAGGCTTGAAATTTGTCTGTGTCTTCTATTTTCGCTGATGTCGGTTACTTGCAGCTGGCTGTTCCATTTGTTCCAAATATTGCTGAATACAGAAGCCGACGCCTTAGCTCCGACTCTTCATGCTCCGCACAAAACCGGCTTCGCAAGAAAATGGGGCGGCGCAGGCAATGTTTCTTCCGTAGCGGTATCCAAAAATATAGTTTCACTCACACCTTGAGGTAGTGTATGCGATTTTAAGTCTATTCTTATGATAAAAAGTTACGCAAACGCAAAACCTTGTGCGGACAAGTATCAGACGTCAACCGGACGCACTGAAACAGCAGGGAGAGCGAGCCCGAGTGAAGCAGACGACAAATGCGAAAATCCCCAAGCCGACATCACGGAGGCGCGCTTCGCAAACGCCGCCCGTGGTCGCACTGACCGCCTATACCATAGAGATATAATATACTGACTCTAGAGGGTAAGCCTATAGGCCTGCTGCGCTGCCAAGGGGGCGCTGCGCAAGCGGCTTCCCGGGCAGTACTTCCGGTAGTACAAAGCTGCGCGGGTCCCATGGGATCCCTTGTTGACAGAAACAAAATGAGCTAGATGCTCCCGATTGTTTTGCGACATGGTCACCAGCCCATCCCCGACGCATCCGATCTCTTCCGGCGATCAACTTGGCATTAGGAAATAAAGCTTTGCATGGTTAAATACGTTTGCAGCGCCGACGAAAGTGCCGGGACGGTGACGGCGCTCTGCCACTCGCAGGTCCACCGATCGATTGTCGTATGCAGTGAAATTTGAAGTGAAATTTCTAGTTTAAAATAATAGTCTAGGTGACAAGAACTTTTCAACAACAGCCGATCAAAAAAGAAGAGTGACGCAATCGGCGGTGATCGCGCTTTAGAAAGCCAGCGAGTCCGGCGGACCGCAGGCTAGCTGCGGTGCGCCGCTCTTATGCGTACCTGCGCACTATGCGTGCACTTTCATTAAACAGTGCTTGTTTGCGACGCCGTTACGAATACATGGTGCAGCGTTAGCTTGCTGTTTTGTCGCGTGTCTCGGTGACAAAATGCAGCGAGCGTCAGAAGCGTGAAATCTGTTTTGCGATTCCGAAATTAGTGGCCGTCAAACAAAGTGGTCGGGCGAACTGAGAGGCCGCTCGCTTTCCTTGTTTGCTCTCACTTTACTTAATTACGCTCTTGCATCATATATTCCCAGTTCGAACTTAATAGGCTAGGTTCAGCAACGTTTTGAAGTCTAGGGCGCTGTTGCATGCAGCCGACACGGTGGAGGGTTGGACGGCAAATCGGGTGGGAGGGAAAGAGGGGCTTTGAATGCAAAAAGAAAAAATTCAGCGAATTGCCAATAATCCGGCGAAGTGAAGATGGGGGACAATTCAACTGGAAGCGATCAATTCTCTGTTCTTATCTCTCTGTCTAACTCCATTTGAGGATAAAACTCCCAAGCATTTCCCCGAGGGTGAACATGGTTAAGTGCGAATGCACGGGGTGATGCTATGAGGGGGAGTAAAGTTAAAATCCGTTGGCATTCGCCCGTGAGCGCGCGCGAGCCGACCCACGGAGGTCTGGCAGTTTATCGCTGCATATATAGGGGGGTACGCCGCGCCGAGCGCGGCGAGCCAGGTGGCTGAGAGAGGAGGCGAGCGCAAGGGGAGAGGGACAGCGGCGCACGGCAGCTGCAGCCGAGCGAGGGGGAGAGGAGAGAGTGTGACGTCACGGTGGAGAGAGAGGCGCGCGGCAGCTGCTGGGGAGAGGAGGCGCGCTGTGATGTCATACCATGACGTCACGGCGCGAGGAGCGGTGCGGGGAGCGGCGCGCACCCGCGCAGCCACGGCGAGGAGGCGGAGCGAGCGCGGTCACGTGGTGAAGTGACGTCACCGCTCCGTTGCTACCGACGCTCCTCTCCGCTCCACGCCGTTGCTAGGGAGAGGAGGACTGCGGACGCCGCCGCCGCCGCCGCCGCCAGCGGTGGAAGGTTTGGGGTCGCTTATAAAGTGCATTCGCACTTAAAAGTGGCGTGTCGGCGTGCAGATTGTTAGCGACGACCCCTGCACTAGAAGTTAACCAACAGAGTCAGTGATGATCGTATGTAAATATTCCGGGCCGCGCGCCGTGTATGCGGCTGTGTTATGCTATGCAAATATAAAAGTGCACATCTCTGCACGCAGCGGGCGTGCGATTTGCTGCTTGTTTTGCGCGTCCTTTAATAGCGCTAATTTGTTTATTTTACGCTATTGCCTCACCTACTCGCTAGTATACATGTACCGTGCCTTACGTAAATCGTGCGGCGTAAAACGTTACGCAAGAATCATTTAGTTTTCGGAAATACAAAACAAAATTTCCACTCATTTTCAAGGCGGTGCCAGGGCAGCAGTGTCAGCTGAGTCAGCTGCGCAATTCTTGCGTTCGCTTGCATGTCCCGCTGAAGCAACCTTTTGCAGTTACCTCGAAGCAGGGTTCCTTGTTTATGCTACTCGTTAACTTCCCTTTGCCGACCGTACGCGAAATGAAAGAACGATAATTGTCGTCAGGAAGTTAGACCACCCGACCTGGTGATACTGTCACACGCCGCGACGACCGTGACAGCTCGCTCAAAAGAAAGCCGATAAATCGGCTTGTTTTAGCGGATATAATTTTTTTAGCCTCTGCAACTACTTTAAGGGCTATTTCATACAGTATGCAGTCAATCAAACGCACCACAATGTGATTGAATTAAGTAAAACCAACTTTCCCTCTGGTTTGTAATTGAAAACACATGGAGGGCGGTGAGGGTCATCTGATTTTGTACTACCCAGATGCGTCGGCCACTAGGGGCGCTGCATGTCGCCAAAACTCCAGCGCAGGAGCCCTATAGCAAATCCAACCTGGGGGCCACCTTCGCTGGACTTCCCTGGGAGTGCCATCCACGAGACCTATCGGCCGACCTGGGCGCCCGCATCGCTTCTTGGCAGGAGTAGCTGAAGCCGGGCCGTGGCGTAGACATCCAGTCGACGCAAGAACGCCTGGCGGCCCACGGCCTCCGGGTTAGGCGGGATTCACACGACGCACAAAACCCCTCATCGTGACCCGCGGAGTCCGCTAACGTGACCAGCATTAGGCTCCGCCCATCGGTAGGAATCGCCTGCAGATGGTCCGGAAAAGAAAATGCCCTCGCGTCTTTTCGGTCGACTGCGGCGGACCTCTGCGGTAAATAGAAAATGTCCTGTCTTTTTAGATCAGAGCATTTTCACTCTCTCCGGCCTTGTCCCTCCGGCGTCGTCGTCGGCGTTGTCCGCCCCTCCCCCATTCTCCTCGCCGCGCCAGCTGCGCTCTCCGCCGCTCACCCCCTCTCCTCTCCGATAGCGAACACTCTCTCCCGAGGGGCATTGGATTGGACTTCGATTGGATTGGCTTGGATTGGCTTGGCTTGGCTTGGATTGGATTGGATTAAAGTGGATTTTGTTGGATTGTGTTGCGTCATAGCCGCGGCAGACGCGCTGGGGCCGGCGCATGTGCAGTACTCTCTCTCTCCGCGGTTTCCTCTCCTTGGGCGCGCTGCGCACATATAACCGGTGTGCCGTTCTCCGGCGAAGCAACATCCACGCTTGGCTAAAACAAACACCTAGAGTCCACGCCGCTTTACAAGTACGCCAACGTCGTCATCGACTGGGACCGGCTTACGCAGTCCCCTCAACATTATGTTATGCGCGCTATAAAACGCGGTCCCTTCGCCGCTCCGCCTATGCGTCGCATCTACACAGGGGTTCCCGCGAGGGGAGGTGGGAGATTTTTTTTTTTTGCACTACCGTCTCGCGCTTTAAGGTTGTAGCAGCTGCGAAGGTGGCTTTTTTTTTTTAAGCAGCGCGGTCGACACGTGAGGCAGTGACAGTTGCGGAGGTTGCTTGGAAAAATAGAGTGTTTTAGCCCTCCGTCGGCTCCGTCCTTTCCGTTCATACATTGTTGACCGGGACCCGACTGTGCACTTGAGAATTCGTTCCGGTAGGGTAAATCAGTTTCGCGGGCCGGCCATCGCTATGCCCGCGCATTCGCTACGGTGGGATTATCCCCCTCGCCGTGCCCATGCGCGCATGCGCTGTCGGGTCCCAGTAAACACGGTACTAACGAAAGGGGCTGAACAGAGGGAGTGCTAAAACTCTATTAACTGTTGGCGCTGCTGTTGTCGGGAGAAGAGGGAGTAGCGTGCATTGCCATTTGGGGGGCTGTGAGTGGTCGAGTTAGCGCAGGACCGGCATAATTGGAGATCTATGGGGGAGCCCTTTGCCCTGCAGTGGGCGTAGATAGGCTGCTGCTGCTGAAGATGATGATGATGATTGGTCAAGAGCCACCTCGCTTCCTCGTGCGCTGTCGTCTGCTATTCGCTCTGTACCTGTCGATGCGCTGACAAGCCGGATCATCCGATGAAGTTCTTTTGACGTCACAGATCCGTTCGCCTCCACGGGCCTTGATCCGTCGTGTGAATCCCGCAGTAGGGACGGACTCGGGATAGCTACGGACCGGCAGTCTCCTAAAGAAGAGACTGCGGCACGACTGCCCGAAGCGGGCTGTTAAACAAGTTTCTCTCTCTCTCTTTCTCTTTCTCTCTCTCTCGGCGTTCTGCCCTCCTGTCTGCTTACAGCATTTCGGCTGGCTTCTGAGCGATATTACGCCCTAGTGCGTAACATTAGGCTTAACATTAGCCCACCAAATTCGCGTCTTCCCATCCCACTGCTCCGCCAGCGGTTCGTCCGGTTTGTCTTCTCAGCAACCATGACGACATTGCTATGGAGACATATTACGCGTCGCACCCTTAGTTCTTTAATATACACCAGTTGCGAAACTCCGCTTCGGAATCCGTGCCGTGCGAGCACCCCTACTTCGTTGAAACTGAGGGGTAGGTTTATTGGCGAGTCGCCTAGCGGTCGAATGAACTTTGCTAAACATGTATCCAATAACACGACTTAATAAGTTAAACGTTGCTTGTCGAATTAGAAAAGAGTAAATTAGGCAATATTTAGTTACGTTTACATGGTTCTTTTAAAGGAGTAGTGACACAAAATTTCAAAGCTGAGATAACTATGCAAAATGCTTCCTTTTTATCAGGAGATATCTCCCAGCAAGTTTCAACAGTAGCCGTTCAGTATAACATATTTTAAATCTATTTTGATCTCTGCCCGCACGAAAAAGCCCAGAACGGGCCAGCATGACATTATTCTGACACTTGCCCCAAACTGCCGACGTCGGGGCTCCCGTGACGTAGCCGGCCCGCTGGTGGCGGTTGGTGCGCGCTGCTACACCGCGTGTACACGTCATGGTTTTGGGACTGACGTCATGCTGCTCGGGTGCGCGGGGATGGTGAAGGCCTCGGCCGGTCTGGGCGTGCGCTCGCTCGCACGCGAGTTTAGACCGGCAGCGGCGCGACAAGAATGGTGACGTCAGGTGCTACCTCCTGTCATGGCGGCCGCTTGGCGTTCATTTTGTCGAAACCGAAACTGACACGAATAAACGACGTCGTAAATGATTGTTTACGCTGCGATCGACCGTCTAATGTGCCATTATATGATTAGTCGGCTAATAGGCACCCATAGCAGCGAGAAAAAAAAAACGTAACACGAAAATTTCATGTCAGTACTCCTTTAAGACTTACGGCAGCAACCGCAAGCCCTTGAGTACTACTTCAACCTTCTGTCGACAGATGGTAGGCTAGTCAACTTGCCCCATGCTTTCCCCCGTTTGGCCCATAAGCAGGAGACGCGTTTTGACACGTGGGGCCTATGCCTATGAGTAGCTTTGCAACTGGTGGTATTGAGTAATTCTGGTCGCAGCCAATGGGGACGGCCGGCCGATATTAGCGTTCCACCTTCACCTCCATTCGTTGGAGCCACACGACCCGTCATATCCAATGAGAATATCGGGCCGGCCCATATGAATGTTCGCAACGAATGGGAGTGCGATTGCCAATCCCTTTTTTTTCCCTCTATGAGTTACCTATGCTTCCTCTAAAACCTTCCCTGTCAGTAAATATGGTTGCTTCCCTGTCAAGTAAATATGGTTGCTGAGCACGAGGTCGCGGGTTCGATTCCCGGCCGCGGCGGCCGCTTTTCTGATGCAGCGAAAAGCAAAAACGCCCGTGTGTACGAGATTTCGGCGCACGTTAAAGGTACCCAGGTGGTCAAAATTAATCCGGAGCCCTCCACTACAGCGCGCCTCATCGCCTGCGTTGCGTCGGCGCGTTAAACCCCACAATCAGATCAGAGAAGTAAATATGGTGTAATATTTCAGGCTCACGTCGGCCTTTAAAGTTTCCAAACGCTAATGACGCCTTTAGGCGACAGATTAAGCCGATAGCGTTTCTTTCGCTCCGTCAGGCATCCATGGTTTCGCATAAAAATATAACCTGTTTTGTTCAGGAATCATCTAGCATTGCTGCAGGCCTGCATTGGCCTTTAACTTCCCAAACGCTAATGAGGCCTTTAGGCAAGATATTGCTGGCATTCTTTTTCTTTTACACATGGGGTTATTATTAGGTGCCTACTGAAGTTGAAAAGACGCTATTCCCGCCAAAGTTTGTGGCTAAGTATCGCCTCTATGCTGCCACCTAATGGACCTTGACGGGAGCAGAATCGCAGTATGCGGGAAGGCTTTTATAAAGCAAAAAGCTATATACTAGCAAATAAATTATACAGCTATGATACAATATATTGCCGTGTTTAATTACCTGGAAATCTTAACGCTTTTCCTCCTGTCTTGGCGTCTTAAAAGGCGCACTCAGTGGTAGAAGCAAGGGAATAAAGTTGGGAACTTTGGGAACGCTATGGAAATTCAAAGAAAAATCACGGAACTTTAGGAGGCCAGTGGCAAAAGCAGCGTAGTTAGCTAGCGTCAGCCGCAAATGTTCCAACGCTAAGGAGGCTTGCAATTTAAAAAAAAAATGTTTGGCTTTCTTTTTAGTCGTTTTTAACGCAGAAGATCACCAGCACGTGTTAAAGATATAACGATGCAACTGCTGCGGAGTTTTTTGCTCGCATAATTTATATCGCGAGAAACTCTCCCACGCTTCTATCTAGCGTTGCTGTCTGTGTCCTAACAAATTCATTGGTGAACGTTGCGGTATACAAAAAAACAATTTGTTGGAGGCAAAAGTTCTTTTTACTACGCTGCACTTCTGAACAATGCTGGAGTAGTGTTTTTTGCAAAGCGGTCAACAATTGTAAACAGCTTAACGCATTCGAAAGAACATATATTACTTGAGGCTCGCTTTCTTTCCTAAAGGGTTACACCACACATGACGGTCTGCCTAATAGGTGTCATGAATGCTAGTGTTCCGAGACACTGATATTGCTCCTATTCTTTTCAGAAAAAGATGAGAGGGTGGGAGGATGTTTGGCAACGAAGGCCTGTCCACGTGGCTTCGGTTTGTATAATGCGTTCCTAGTCCTCGACTGTGCCTTCGGTTAAAAATGTTAAATGTTTCGTTCGTATGCTTGAGTGCGTTCCGAAATCGAAATATTACTGTGGAATTCAACCGTGGATAGTTAGTGACATCATGACACTGATCCTGATTAGAGACCGAGGTTGAAAGCAACCCGTCATTAATTACGAAGTCAGAACGAGAAGGACGGTCGCGGTTGCGCTTTCATTGAGAAAGGTGTCAGGAGACTAAACGGTCCAGTAGGGGCTAAATCCTAAGGGACGCCGGAAGGCTTCCGGCAGGTTGATTTATGAAGTGGTGTGACGTGATTGGCATAGCGCAGAAAAACGTCACGAAAAACACGGCATTCAGCAACAAAAAAAAAAGGCTGTTTTTTTTTTTTTCCGTAAAATCTGCAATTTCGTGGAAATGCAGGGCGTTACACGATTCCTCGCCATTTTTCGACATTTTTTTATCCAGATTTTGAAAGTATTTCTTAGGGCTTTGGTTGTTTATTCTTGAGTTTCTGGGGATATGTTTAAGATGCCTTTTTTATTGTCAGATTATTCTTGCAAAAATATTCTTTCCTTATTTTTTGGTTTTGAAAAATTCCGTTCGACCAATTATCTCCATTTACGCTATTATAACGATTTCAGGGTTTTTTTTTTCGCCAAATCTGCATTATTTTGGAATGCAGGGCGTTACACGGTATTTCACCATTTTCGCCATTTTTATTCGTGTTTCGAACGTTTCGTCCGGACCTTTTTGTTTATTTTGGGGTTTTGGGGGCGATCTATAAGATGCATAGTTTTGGTTTTGCCAGATCATATCTGTGAACAATTTTTATTTTGGTTTTTCGCAATTCTGTTCAACCGATAATCTCCACTTACGCTATTACAACGATTACAGTTGTTTTTTTTTTTCGCCAAATCTGCATTTTTGTGGAAATCCAGGCCGTTACATGGTCCTGGCTGTAAGGGCATTCGCCAAAGAATGTTACGAATTGAAAAAAAGGGTAGAGGGCATATCTGGTCACTTGGATGAAAATGTAGTCGAAAGACGAAAGCCTACTCCCTCCTCTGCCAAATAGGTGCTTTTCCTATCTCATCCACCCGCCTCTTACTCTAGTACCCTCCTGTCTAAGTTAACACATTGTAGACTTGCCGAATTCATTTTTCCCGCTTTCGCACTGATAGCGCCATCTGTCGGGGCTGTTAGGACTTGGCGCTCTAGCTAGGAGCTACAAAAAAGTCTGGAGCAACAGCCTTCTTGGTATTTTCTTGTTAAAACGTTTTCCTACCTGTTCGGTTTAATTTGCAGTCACAAACATTGAGAATAGCCCACTAAACTTTTCAGTGAAAAGAACACTGCGAGTAATCAGCCGCGGTGGCTCAGTGGCTAAGGCGCTGTGCTGCTGAGCACAAGGACGCGGGTTCGGTTCCCGGCTGCGGCGGCCGCTTTTCTGATAGAGGCGAAAAGCAAAAACGCCCGTTGTACGAGATTTCGGCGCATGTTAAATATCTCCCGGTGGTCAAAATTAATCTGAGCCCTCCACTACGGCGCGCCTCACCGCCTGCATTGCTTCGGGGCGTTAAACCCTACAATCAACGAATCATTCAATCAATCAACACTTCAAGTACCAGTTATGTATTGATGTTTTTTTTAAGAATGTATGATATTTTATTCTTCCTAAGGAATGTTGACAAATCTGGAAGGAAGGAAGGAAGGAAGGAAGGAAGGAAGGAAGGAAGGAAGGAAGGAAGGAAGGAAGGAAGGAAGGAAGGAAGAAAGACTTTGTTGAATGCCTGCAACAGACACAGTGTGTACACTGCGCCCGGACGTAGCCACTCGTCGATCCCGGCGTCACCCCTTCTCAGACCACCCCTTCGCTACTCGCATATTGAAAATGGTTTTCCTATATAAAGGCCTCATTCAAGAATTCTTTAAACTTTGACAGGGTGGCTGAACCGAAGGACAGACAGACAGACAGACAGACAGACAGACAGACAGACAGACAGACAGACAGACAGACAGACAGACAGACAGACAGACAGACAGACAGACAGACAGACAGAAGCAAATTATCGCATTCGAGAGAGCGAGAGAATAAACATCATTAATTTCGTTTGAGTAGCCCAGAAAAGGCTACCCCTTTAACAATCATTTCAAAACATTGAACCTGCACAGAAAATCAGAGCACGAGGCGCGAGCCGCGGATTACGCGCCGGGAAAGGGAAACAGCAGCGCTGAACGGGGAATCTTAAAAAGGGCGACGTATACCGCACCACAGGAGGGTAGGCTATACAAGCCGCCTTGCGACAGCACAGGATATGCCTTTACTACGCACGCTTCACGTCGAAATCATGGAAGTGTTGCCAGATACGCGGTGCCGTGAAGGCGATTGCGTGGCAAGGTGGCTCCGTGTTCAAGCCAAAAGTTATGTGCTACAAGAGATGAGGTGAGAGCAGAAGGTACCGACGAGGGCGAAATGGAAGCTCCTGAAAGTGGCGAGCGACTGGAACGAGTTTCGGGGGGTGTTTTCCAGGGGCAGATCAAGTCTAACACCACGACCTATCGAGACAACAAGGCACACTACTTCGCCAGGCTCAAACAGCCACGTTACTCGCCCTCATTAGATTACGCATCCTTAACTTCCACGGGACAGAACCCCCATCCGGCAACTACTGCGGAGACTATCCCATTGCCAGCAGCGTACTTTGGGAATGTCCGTGTATTATTACCGAAATATCTACAGACCACCCGGGAACAAAGCAGCGCATCCTTCCGAGTCCCACCTGACTGACTCGGCCTATCTCCTTTCCTGAGCAGCTCCTTGTGGGAACCCACTTGAAGGGGGTTGCGGGATCTGTGCGTTTTAGAAGAGAGCCTGGACTACGGCTGTCGGGATCACCACAATCTGATACAGAATAATGTTTGCTTTCTCTCTCTCTCTCTCTCTCTCTCTCTCTCTCTATATATATATATATATATATATATATATATATATATATATATATATATATATATATATATATATATATATATATATCCAGCGTTGAACTAGCTCAATGGTAGAGCACCGCACGCGTTATGCGGAGGTTGTGGGTTCGATTCCCGCTTACGGAAAAAACGGCGCATTTTTTCTCGACTTGAATTTTCAATTATTTATTCCTATATAAAAACAAAAGGCAATCATACCTCATTCGGCACTATAAACACTGTTAAAAACGCCAAACAGCACTGGCAATCAGGACTGCAACTTTGATATGTGTCCTTACGGAATCCCTCGTCCCGTACGTCTCTGTTCTACAAAATGCATTACGAGGGTTCTGGCTTCAGCAGTCTGAAATGCCTTTGGCTATCCCCGACTTCCGACCACGTCTTACGTGCGGCCGCTGGGAAAAGACGTTCTACGTCTTCCCGCGGTGGTCGAGGGGCGGCGCTAGTTGACCGGGCTCTGAGCAGTCGTAAATACAAAACCCCGCGGTATAGTCGAGAGAGGAGTCGCCGCGGAACTAGCTCAATGGTAGAGCACCGCACGCGTTATGCGGAGGTTGCGGGTTCGATTCCCGCTTCCGGAAAAAAACGGCGCATTTGTTCTCGACTTGAATTTTCAATTATTTATTCCTGCATAAAAAAAAGGCAATCATACCTCATTCGGCACTATAAAACACTGTTAAAAACGCCAAACAGCACTGGCAATAAGGACTGCAACTTTGATATGTGTCCTTACGGAATCCCTCGTCCCGTACGTCTCTGTTCTACAATATATATATATATATATATATATATATATATATATATATATATATATATATATATACAGAAATAAGGGTTGGCAGTCAAGAAAACCTCGGAAAGCAAAGGGTAGGTAGGTAATTGAAACAGATAAGGAATTTAGAAAGAAAGAAAGTGGATAAAAAATGCCCGCCAGGTGGGATCCGAACCCACGACCTCCAGAATACCTGTCTGGTGCGATAGCCACTACGCTACCGGCGGGGCTATTTTTCCTCTCCACTTTCTGGGTATTTATGTTAGGTATTTTTGTTTCCTGCGCTTTGGGTGGTTGCCAGTGCCACTCGGACTACTCGGGGTGAAGGGGACCTTCTTTTTAACCCCCGGGCCGTGACTCGAGTGTCTACGACATGTCGAGAGTGGTCGACCAGCGTTGAATCGTCTTAAGCTCCCTATGGCACCAAGACTGCCAGAACTGAGACCCTCGCTATGCATGTAGCGAATCAGAATAGGAAATGAGAGGCTCGTTGAAAAAAACACAGAAATAAGGGTTGGCAATCAAGAAAACCTCGGAAAGCAAAGGGGAGGATGTGGTAGGTAATTGAAACAGATAAGGAATTTAGAAAGAAAGAAGGTGGAGAAAATATGCCCGCCAGGCGGGATCCGAACCCTCGACCTCATATATATATATATATATATATATATATATATATATATATATATATATATATATATATATATATATATATATATATATATATATATATATATATATATATATATATATATATATATATATATCAATCTTATGACGGGCGCGGCCGCGAAAATGAACAGAAAATTGAGCAGCTTGGTGATCCAACAGGAGGTCCCACTAGGCTCTCGTCTTTACATTTTAGGAAGTTCCAAGAATTTCCCGTAATTTTTCTTTGTTTCTCTCCATTCCACACATAACGTGAAAGCGGCCCAATCACATGGGATTTGGCTTGTGCCGAATTTTAAAAAATCATTACCCGTAACAAGTAGGCAACTGCGGAACTTTCAGTGCAGCCCTTAAATTCTCTAAGCCCGAATTTCACAGACCATGCGTATTTTTTTCCCCGTAACTGAATTGTGCGTAGCAAAGTGAAATCACTTGGTGCACGCGGGAAGATATTTACCGGAAGGCAAAACAAAGTACAGGCGACTGCGTTATTCGCGTGAAAAGTTGTGGTAACTTTCATTTGCAACCGCCGTTTACAAGCGTAAGTGCGAGCCGGCCTTGTTGGAGTTGATGCATTTCGATAAATAGACCATCCGTGTTTCCTTACTTGACCCCGTGTTTGCATGCTATTTTTGAAGAGTCATTTACAAGGAGACTAACGTATAAATTAGCTCAGGGCGAGATGGTAAAAAAAGAAGCGGGGGACTCTTTTTGTAAGCCTTACTCTCTTTTCCGGGGGTGTGAAATTTGGAAGCAACGAGGCGGCATTGCCGGGCCATAAATCCCCGTCGCTCCCATGTTACAGACAGAAAAATTGCACAAGAAAAATTACAGAAGAAAGTTCTACCACTGCCACGGTGGCAAGAACGCAGTCTCTGCCCTGAGAAGCTCATAATTTGATTGAGCGATAAAATCCAATGTCGGAATAAAGATAATTATCCCACCTCGTGCTTGTCTTTACTTTCGTAGCCGATAGTAACCGAACCGCTGGGCTACGCAAATGTACCGTGAGAAGAAAGTGATCTTAGCGCCCAGAGGTTTTTCTTTTATTAACAGCTCCCCGAGGAAGGGTCATTATTATGTCCGGCAGCAAGCAAAGTGCGAAGATAATTTGTCTCACCTCCATACCTCATTAAATAAAAGCATTAGGGGATTTTATCACACGCATGCCCGGCTTTCCTATAGCGGGCTCCTCGCTACATCGTCATATTTGCTTGCAGCTTATAATTCGAGCATAGTACAGCGGGTTTTTGCTTATGCATGGCTTGCTCCGGCGCGCGGACCACAAAAATGATAATTGACGGCGAACATGGAGATTAGAGCTGAGTTGAAATTTTGCTTGCATGAAATCATCGGGCGCACAAAACTAGTAACAAAGTATTTAAAGTTCTGCTTACAAAATTTTCTGGGAGAAGTAGTGCTACTAAGTGCGCAAGGGGAAATAGCGTTGATAGTGTTATCACTCTATACCTCACAATCTGAGCAAAAAATTTTGTCCTTACTTTATTTCATTTTGTGACCGTTCATTGCCTAACATACTTGTGGGTGACCCAGATGCCGTGACGAGTAAAAAAATGCTTTACTTGATGGAAGTCATGGGTGTCGTATTTTTCTCTCAAATTAACGGCTCCCTCTAAGGCTGGACTAGCTGAAAACTTACTACTAATCTAGGTCATTTAGGCTGCCAAATTTGACGTGTGAGGGCCATGGCTACGCCTCGGGCGTGGGCAACTGTTATGCCTAAGAAGGCTAAATTGCACGCGGGCACGGATACAGTATCTTCTCTCGGCTTGAACCAGAGAAGTTAGGGTGATGTATATAAGAAAAAGAGAGATGATTTAGAGGTTTTCCACTGATTCTGTTTCCTTTCAGGCGTCGGCTTCTCGCTACCCATCACGAAAGCACGAATCTTGCGAGCGAGAGCTTTCTGGAGGCACGTTTCCACTTGAGCTGTCTTCTTGTATTACTACATCCGCCGCAGCTTAATTTTTATGTGTGCCGTGGGAAAGAAAATCTAGCAATAGTGAGACCTGCACTACTACGCTGAATAAGTGCACGACCTCACCACTGGGATGTAGTGGTCGTGTGCGGGTGTTTTCTGGCGCAGTGACGTCTATGGCCAAACAGCGCCAAAAAATAATCATTGGAACAGACTGGTAACTGCAAATCTCTGCAGGCTGTGATATTTATGCCTTTTGTGCGCTTCTCTTTGGCACATATTATAGCTGTGAATAAATCTTGAGCTGTAGCATTTGACTACGACAATGTCGAAAAGTAACCAAGCTTGGAGGCGTTCTCCAAAATGTTCTTCAAGCTTGAATAAGTAAGCTTTGATAACTGTATCCTTGTACGTAGGAAAGAAAAGGCGTATGCAGACGTCAGAGATCAGTTCAATCTATGTTTCGCATCTTCGAGTCTGGCTCGTGTCGTCCATTTTATTGCATGGAAGTTTGTAGCGCCTGACAGAAGGATACCGGTGCCCACATGCCTCCACTCATATATATGCAAACTTTTCACCTGCGCTCTTTTTTAGCCCCAGTGTAGGGTAGCAAACACAGTTGCACGCCCGTTTAGCATCCCGTATTTTCCACTCGCCTTGTGCTCCTGTGTTACAGCTTGCTTGAGGGCACGTCACTTATAACACAAACTATTGATTTCTTGCGTATTTGCCAATTTTGTAGGTGAACGCCTGCGGGACCAATCAAAATTTCTTATTGCATTCAAGCCTGCTTATGTACTTTGGAGGTGAAATCCTCGCATACTATTGCGACTGGTACCTTTTGCATAAACGTCCACCCGTCAACACAGCAGTCCCGGTATTTTACCACAAATCACCCTACTTAATCCGCCTTAGTCTATATTAACCTATCTTGTCTTACCTTAATTCATCTTAATACACCTGAATCCAGCCTTAATCCATCCTAATTCTTCAAATCCACTTAATAAATTTAAATTCATTCTGATCCACCTTGATCCCCCTTTATTCTAACTAACTAAACGTTACAATCAATCACTAGACAAATAGTAAATAAATTTGGTAATCATTCGTCATTTAGCACACTGAATTGCCATATTCCATCCTAATTCCTCAAATCCACTTAATAATTTAAATTCATTCTGATCCACCTTAACCTATCTGAATCCGCCTTGATCCCCTTTATTCTAACTCACTAAACATTACAATCAATACCTAAACAAATAATAATTAAATTTGGTAATCATTCATCATTTAGCAAAGCTGATTGCCATACTTTGGTGCTCTTCAGTCCTTTCGTGGGTTTTTGAACCGTTCGTATCGACGTGGGGGTCATTTAAGGTGGCCTTGGTCTTCCAATATTGATTTAGCCGTAATACGCTAGAAATGGATAGATCACGTCTCAAGGTACGCGTTTTATATTATATAATTGTGCACGGCCATGACTTGCGAAATGTCCCGTGCGTACGTGGACATGAGTTTTGTTGATAAAAAAAGTGCGAGCCGTAGTATGGTAACCGGCGGAAATAAGTCACCTGGCCACGACGGCACGTTTATCGTTGTATCAAAACCGCGACACGTCTTGCTATACAACCGCCAGCGAAGGCAAGGCGAAAGTAAAAAGAAATCAATGCACTCATACTTTCGCTTGTTTGCCTTCTTCAGTTGCCGTTTCGCAAAAAAACACCGCACGCACGCAAAACGCATGTCTGCGATAGACATGCCGTGCAAAGACGGCAGCGCTACTTGGGCACGTCGCAAGGCACGCTATTCACTGAGCACATCTCCAAAGAGAGATTGGTTATTGATCTAGGTTTGCGTCGTTCGTGACTTTCATCCGGTCCGAAGAGTTGGCTCGTGTTTGCGCGTAATCCTTGATCGAGTTTTTTATGTGCCTCGGCAGTTTCCTGGCGAGAAGCTTGACGTGTTTTTGCAATGCTGCTCTGTTTATGCGCAGCATTTTATTTTGGGTCTGCAACTCAACTTGTGACTAGAATAGCCCGAAAGAGGTTGTAAGAGGCAACAAGACATTCGGGGAAGAGGTATTCATAGTGTCGGCATAGCCAGAGTCGGAGTAATTTCCGTAAATAGTGCGTAGAAAGAAAGCAGAAAACTCCCCTAGAACATCTCAACCTAGCATCCGTAGTATCGCAAACTAACTCTGCTTCTCCTTCAGGGGTAATTAGGGTCTCACTACAACGGCGTCATGGGACTCTGCCCTGCAAGATGAGGGGTGTCTAGACACTATCCTGATTTGCCGATAAAAATGTCCTACTGGAATAGAAAGTAAAAAAATAAAAACACGAATGACCCGGACGTGATTCGAACACGCAACCTTCCTACTGAACAGAAAGTCGAATGGCGCCACCTGTTGGAGTCAGACGCGCTACCATTGCGCCACCAGGCCAGACGAGAGCTCCCGGCCTATTTATTTCCGTAAATAGTGCGTAGAATAAAAGCAGAAAATCCCCTAGAACATCCCAACCAAGCATCTGTCATATTGTAAATAACTCTGTTTCTCCTTCAGGGGTAATTGGGGTCTCACTACAGTGGCGTCATGGGACTCTTCCCTGCAAGATGAGGGTTGTCTAGACACTACCTGATTTGACGATAAAAATGTCCTACTGGAACAGAAAGCAAAAAAAAAAACACGAATGACCCGGACGTGATTCGAACACGCAACCTTCTGATCTGGAGTCAGACGCGCTACCATTGCGCCACCAGGCCAGACGAGAGCTCCCGGCCTATTTATTTCCGTAAATAGTGCGTAGAATAAAAGCAGAAAACTCCCCTAGAACATCTCAACCAAGCATCTGTCATATTGTAAATAACTCTGTTTCTCCTTCAGGGGTAATTGGGGTCTCACTACAGTGGCGTCATGGGACTCTGCCCTGCAAGATGAGGGTTGTCTAGACACTACCTGATTTGACGATAAAAATGTCCTACTGGAACAGAAAGCAAAAAAAAAACACGAATGACCCGAACGTGATTCGAACACGCAACCTTCTGATCTGGAGTCAGACGCGCTACCATTGCGCCACCAGGCCAGACGAGAGCTCCCGGCCTATTTATTTCCGTAAATAGTGCGTAGAATAAAAGCAGAAAAATCCCCTAGAACATCTCAACCAAGCATCTGTCATATTGGAAATAACTCTGTTTCTCCTTCAGGGGTAATTGGGGTCTCACTACAGTGGCGTCATGGGACTCTGCCCTGCAAGATGAGGGTTGTCTAGACACTACCTGATTTGACGATAAAAATGTCCTACTGGAACAGAAAGCAAAAAAAAAAACACGAATGACCCGAACGTGATTCGAACACGCAACCTTCTGATCTGGAGTCAGACGCGCTACCATTGCGCCACCAGGCCAGACGAAAGCTCCCGCCTATTTATTTCCGTAAATAGTGCGTAGAATAAAAGCAGAAAAATCCCCTAGAACATCTCAACCAAGCATCTGTCATATTGGAAATAACTCTGTTTCTCCTTCAGGGGTAATTGGGGTCTCACTACAGTGGCGTCATGGGACTCTGCCCTGCAAGATGAGGGTTGTCTAGACACTACCTGATTTGACGATAAAAATGTCCTACTGGAACAGAAAGCAAAAAAAAAAACACGAATGACCCGGACGTGATTCGAACACGCAACCTTCTGATCTGGAGTCAGACGCGCTACCATTGCGCCACCAGGCCAGTTTTTTTTCTTACGATGGAAAATTCCTTAATACAGCTCGAAAGTAGGAGTCCCAAGCCGATGCCTATGCAGTAAAAATAAGCCGTCCGTTAAACCTCTGGCAAACAGACGCAGACGAAAGCTCCTGGCCTATTTATTTCCGTAAATAGTGCGTAGAATAAAAGCAGAAAAATCCCCTAAAACATCTCAACCAAGCATCTGTCATATTGGAAATAACTCTGTTTCTCCTTCAGGGGTAATTGGGGTCTCACTACAGTGGCGTCATGGGACTCTGCCCTGCAAGATGAGGGTTGTCTAGACACTACCTGATTTGACGATAAAAATGTCCTTCCACTGGAACAGAAAGCTAAAAGAAAACACGAATGACCCAGAACGTGGATTCGAAACACGCAAAGCCTTCTGATCTAGGAGTCCAGACGCGCTAACATTGCGCCACCAGGCTTTTTTTTTAATTTATTGCCTGCTTTGAGTAAATTTATACAGCACATGACACATCATGTCATGTAATGATCCGTCTCCCTACTTGGCTGATACGTGGCTTTAAAACTTTCTAAGACACCCTAAATCGCCAAGCACAGTCAACCACTCAGGGGGATCATCCTCAGCACGAAACACTTCCCGTATATACTGTACGCTTTCAATGAAATTTTCCCTGACAGGCCGGGCATTTACACCCAGGCCAGGTGGGAGTTCCGGCCTATTTCTTGGGACGAAGAGACAGTGTGCATACCCCCAATGGTGCGTGTAGGAAATTGCCTCCGTGGCGAAGATATTTGTTTAAACCCGCGAAGTCGTGCGCACGAAGCACGTGGGACACGCAAGGCAGAGTACTTCCTCGGCCCTTTTTAGAAAGCTTAGGTGCAGTAAACCTGCCTCTTTCCTTCCCTACTACGGCCCTTCAGAGAGAATAAAAATACGAATTCCAGCCATCTTGTGCGAGACTGCAAAGCCAAAAACGCAAATGGAATGGAGGATGTCAACGCAAGATTTATTTTTTATTTATTTATTTTTTATTTATTTATTTATTTTTTTATTTTTTATTTATTACTTACTTGTTTTATTTCATTTATTTACTTATTTATTTATTTATTTATTTTATTTTTAGTGTTATTATATTTATTTCTTTATTATTTATTTATTTATTTGTATTTATTTATTTATTACAGATCCTTTCAGGGCCCTTAGGTCACAACGAACGGAGTGGTGGAACATAAGAGAAGAGAATGTGCAGTTTTTACAACACTGGAATGGTTCAGATGCGCATATGACGACCATGAACGTGCACTATTTACACGAATGTAGGATGATAGACAATCTGCTATGGCATTCTACGAGCACTGGGCGTTATGTCCAGCAGTTTTGAAAAGGGTTGTATCAGTAATGGATGCGATGGCGGCGGGGAGGTGGTTTCTTTGTACACTTGTTTCAGGAATAAATGAATCATTATATAGGTTGGCACAACAAGACGGCAAGCCGACTTCGCAACTATAGTCCGTTCGAGATGACATATAGCCAGGTGTTGTAATAAGTTGTTCTTTAAGGTAGGGTTAAGGTGATATATCTTCTGAAATAAAGACAGACGATACACACAGACGGTAAACACAGACGATACACTCAAATAAACACAGACGATACACAATTTCTTGATACACACGAAATGGGCGAATTAACAAAGATTGCACAAACATAGTACTGGTTAGTGCATGTTGGTTCCCATGAAGAGTGAAAGATTTTTTGCCTCCAGAATCGGTCTCTTATAAACTAAGGTCGAAGGCCTCTACGGGCTCCCTAACTTTCTGGCAACTATGCGGATGCAGGACTTCAGCAATATGGCACACTGGGTTACAGCCACATTTCTTGCAATACGATGGAAGGTTGACTAATATTTCGTGTGTGCTTATTTAAAAATCTCGTATGTATTAATAGACCTTGCAGTTGAGAGTAAGCAATTGATTTGTGCTCCTTATTTTCGTTCGCCGTTAACGTCTGATTTTCGCCTACCACTGTTCGACAAACTAGCCCAACTTTCCTGGTTGCTTTGTTCAGCATGCCGGCAATGAAGAAAGCACTGGCGGCACGGGTTAGCCCGCTTGTCTCTTGCGCGCCCCAGTTGAGGTCGACATAAAATGACTACCATAGAAGAAGTAACCCCTCTTTTGTATGTTGTCTATGTAACGTGGGCGTTTATTTCCCAGTCTTTCGAGCAACCGCACCGTTAGGTTCTTCTAACGCAAAAACAGTTGACTCGCTAAATCGAGAATCCATTGTCCCTGGAACACCGATGAGTGAGTGAGTGAGTGAGTGAGTGAGTGAGTGAGTGAGTGAGTGAGTGAGTGAGTGAGTGAGTGAGTGAGTGAGTGAGTGAGTGAGTGAGTGAGTGAGTGAGTGAGTGAGTGAGTGAGTGAGTGAGTGAGTGAGTGAGTGAGTGAGTGAGTGAGTGAGTACACTTGTTATCAGGTCGCTCATGCGCACTTCCTACAGCCATAGCAATGAGCTGCTTCTAAAGATTGCTGTGGATGTAGGAAGTTCACATGAGTGACCTGATAACAACTGTACTTATATTTCTATGATCTGTTCAGTTGAGAGCTTGCGCTCGTCCCGCCCTTCCTGTGTGTGTTGTCTTTTTCGTGAAAAGCGCGTGTTTATTCACCAAGATGCACCAACTCGGCCAACAGCAAGTTCTTCTAATCGTACGCAGTGGTCTTCTAATCGGAGACGCTCAACTGCCAGGTGCTTCGCCCAACCTTTTTGGAGCTTTCCGGGCTCGTCCCTATGTCGCAAGAGGCGTGTTTACACTAAACCTCACGGGCTTATTCAACACTGTGCCCGGAAGCTGTCGGTGCTTCTCTCAACACCACGCCACCGAGAACTTGCCAGCGCGTCTGGGTCAGTCTCTCCGCAGTCTACCAACTCGCTCGTAGAGAAATGAAGGTTGCAGTGAAAAATAGTAAATTCGCTGTATAAAACATGGTACGAATAAAAGGAAATCAACTAAAACCCGTCTAATTGCGGATGTGGGCCTGCTCATTGCGACGCGCTACTACAGGGGTTCAGGCCACTCGGCTACACCCACCAAAGATGCCGCTGAGGAAATGTGAAGTGTATATCGTATAGGCTGTTTATTAAAGCGAAGCTTTAATGTACTAACTGATGAACATTGTACGCCAATACGCCCCGCAGGAAAGCCAACTTTGACGATGATGATGAATGATCGTGGGTGAAGTGAAAGGGAAAAATGAAGGAAGCTCAAACTAACGCGTGTGGCTTGAAGGTAGGGAAGCGCTGTACGCAACCTTCACGACCAAAACGACGGTTTAAGTCCACGATTGCAGCCGATTCTTCTTCGCTGCCGCAACGACCTTTAAGCTTCTTGCTTTCTTTTCTTTTTTTTTTTTTTGAAGTGATAATCATTGACATCACCTTGGAGGGCGTACGCTATGACAGGTCTTTCTCGTGCTGAACAAGTGTTACCACGATTACGGCGAACGCTGGAGCTTTCTTTTTTTTTCCATTATTGGCCAATCTCTCTAAGTGGGTATGCTTGGCTTGAGAAACGTGCGCTCGGGACGCTGGGTGGTCGCCGTGGGGCACGCACATACGAGCGCTCGGCGTTTTCCTGGTTTTTTTAACTGCCAGGCGATCACCGCAATCTTGGCAAATCTTCTTATGTGGGTATACTTGTTGTTTGCGTTTGCGTTTAATAGCCTCAAGGCTTAGTAGACATTACTTGGTATTCTTGGTTTGACAAACGTGCGCCAGGGACGCTGGGCGGTTGCCGCGAGGCACACACACACAAGCGCGGTTTTTTAACTGCCGGCCGATCGCCACCAGGCATGCGCTCACGTGCGCTCGGCATTTTCTTGGTATTTAAAGCAAAGCTTTCTGCCGCTACCAGTCAACGGTTCTGTCGCGGCGTGCGGGACAATAAACTCCCAACGCGGCGGAGGCGGGACTGACGGAGGGGGGGGTGTCGGAGGGCTTCATTTACGGAGCGCAATGTACATGGAGCGGCGAATTTACCGAGCGTTCCCCCCGCTGAGGTGCCTGTTCGCCGGCGGGCGCGTCAGCGGTACGGCCTTGTCGTCTTCTTTAGCGACGGTTGTTTTGGGCCTGTTTTGGCGCAGCGTCGCGTCCATTGCGCGATTCCTTCGCACGGCTTGATTAACTTGTTCGACAGCACCTCCTGGGTAGCCCGGACCCGACGGAATTAGATGGTCGTACGGCAAAGATATTTTAAGGATTGGTTTGCAGGACGGGAAAACAAATGTAGAGACGACATACAGACATCTGGCCGCTAGAGAAAGGTTACCTTTTGCGCACTGCTTGTCTCGATTGGGAGTCCGTTTTTAAATTGAATACCAATTCGGTTGTGTTTTCAGAGGTATTAAAAAAGGCGAAAGGAGCAACTGGTTCTGATAAATAGAGATTATAAAAGTTCCTTCAGCTTCCTCGAAATTCTCAAACTTACTAAACTAGCTAGTTTTTAACTAGTTTTAACGGCATAAATGGCAATCACAAAGTTCACAAGCCGAATTGTTTCGGTGTCGGCGCTTGTGTCGCGCGGTGGTGAAGCCCCGAGCAAGCACATCAGGACGGCTAGGTTTCACCGTCTCACCCATTCGAAAGACGCTCCTCCCAATTTATTTCTGCCGACGCAAGGCCGGTCTACAGCGGTGGCGTCCGCCGCTCTAGCCGGGCCGTGGCCGACGCTGCTGCGTTCGGGACACCTGCCCCCGCGAATTCCAGTAAACGGCTGACAGAATCTCTGGCCTAACTCTTTGTAGAGCCACGTGTGCAATTCAAGTGACGCCGCATGGGCAGTCGTGGGTGTAATTTAAAGCTTTGCTTTCCAATCACATTCACAGCGCGGATTGGAGCCATTCTTTTTTAACTGCGGACACCAAACTCTAACGATTTGTTAAACAGCTTCGCTGTTAAAAACGCTTGCGGTGAGCAGAATCGAACCTGGGTCCCTCGCGTTATGAAGTCGGCTTCTCTCCCATTGCTTCATATCGACATGGTCGAAGCATTCTGAAAAACTTAGACGACAACCAAAGGATCCGTCAAGAGAATAATGGCGGTGCTCTGCGTGCCGTCAGGCTGTTATCGACGTTAGGACTAACTTGCCATTTTGAGATTTGGACGTTGGGCCTAAAGTCTCATCTTGGGGTTTAACACCGCAAACCGGATCCCACTCAAAAAATTGCGCATTGAACGCCAACCAGCCGGTGCCGATCCGCACCGTACACCCCAAACCCAAACGTTAGGCCTACGGAGTGCACACCCGAGAGTAGCTGTGGGTATTCTGGAAAAGTGGCACGTACCTCCAGAGTAGCACATACTCGCATTGTGGGATTGGCAAACCAAAGAATCCACCACGATCGAGAAAGCTTCGCGTTCAACCATCGCCGTCGTTAGACGGAGGGATGCACGATTTTTAATTTTAATTTAGCATTGGTGGGGGTAGTGGTGGTGGTGATGTTTATTGACGGGTGGACCTAGCCATGTGTGGTATGCCGGCAATTGCTCACCCGATCAGCACCTTTTACAGCTATGCGCGGGAATTCACCATGATTCGCTGAGGCTTGTGACCCTTAAAAATTGCAGAATCCAACGAAAGATGTCCCTCCTCGTGATCCAATGGCCTGCCGGGAAAATTAAATCATTCAAAGAGGCATGCAGCAGTTCTTTAAACAAAGCTAACCGCTCCTCCGCATGCACTCGGCAGTCCATAATAAAATGACCGATGTCACCTGTAGCACCACACGTTCCGCACACAGGTGAAGAGATAATGTTTAGCTTATGGAGCCACGCCGGTGTCCGCGCTGAGTTGGTCCGGATGCGGAACAGTAAGGTTGCCTCTGTCCTCTTCATTCCTTTGGTAACACAAGGTCGATGTTGTGGTCGCCAAAGAGAGCGGAAATGATCTTGTATGATTGTTTTTAAAATGCGCCGTTCATCTGGGGCCACCTTCAGAAGACGAGTGCACGATGTCGCTTCACGAGCCAACTGGTCCGCAGCTTCGTTTCCAAGCGATCCTACGTGGGAAGGGACCCACTGGAAGCGAACGCTGAATCCGTTTTCTTTTATCTGCTGAAGAAGACGCAGGGAGCGTTGGCAAGTTTTATGTGCGGGAAGTCCAAGCTGCAAGAGTTGTAGGGCCGACTTGGAATCCGTGAGAATTACCGCATGCTGCACCCGAAGCGATTTGATCTTTTTCAAGGCCGCCTCGATCGCTATGCACTCTGCCGTTGTTGATGACGTCAACTGGTCAATGCGAGCCGCCCAGGAAACGTTCATGCCGGGAATCACAAAGGCCGCTGCGCTGGTATCTGCTTCTCTGTCGACAGATCCGTCTGTAAACACATAAACACAATCTAATTTATCATTCCCAACACCTCAAATGGGCATTTCTTGATTAAGGAGTGTGCAGTAAGCGTCCCCCAAATCCCTAATACGTCATCGCTAGCGACTGCGTTCGTTAAGCAGGAAAAACGACCGCAAATGTGTAGTCGTGCGGGTGACCGCTGTGTTAGTTCACCCTGCGCATAATGTGCCTTTCGTAACTTGGTGTTAGGCTTTATCATAAAAGTTTCGGTTAATTTTGTTTATTATTGGCTATATTAACTTCGCTAACTGTTCTCCCGCCTTTAATCGGCCTTAGATGTTCTACTAGCGCACCTGTCGCACAGCCGTATGCAGCTTACAGCTCCAGGGAAGCAAAGTCAGCAAAGTGTTGCATGCTTATGTGGAGCTACTTTGACTTCATTGATTTCACTAAGCTTGCTACAGTGTAAAAAATAAGAAATATTCTTCCAGCCACATTCTTCGAGGCACAAATCTTGTCGTGGCTTTGTTTTAACTGAGCAAACAAATTGCGGCAACCCATCGGCGGCCGGCCGACTGATTTTGTCGGAGGGTCCCGAGCCAGGCAGGCAGTAGGCGTAATCACGCCAAGACTGCAAAAGTAAGCGCCATACGAAACGTCGTAAGAAGTCGGTGAAAAGAATCAAGAGAAAAGGAGAGCCCCTTCGAATTACTTTTTCTTCTAAATAAAGTCACGTAAACGGCTCCAGAGTGGTCGAAACATGGCCCAGGGGCTCAATACTTCAATTTACGCAAGTAATCCCACGATGTTTACAAATAACTTCACTGTCCCTTTAAAATGCCCTAAGTGTAATCAATGGTTTCATCCTTGGAAACCACTAACGAAGAAAGGCATTGGTATACTGCACTTCAACATACTGCGATATGAATCCGTAAAAACATTGCTGCGTAGAGCACGCGTCCACATCACCATCGATCCCGGTCATGCGCGAATTTGTGTAGGGCCATCAACACAATGACGTCAAAGGGTGCTCCCTCCTCGATGTCTGCAGGAAGAAAGCGTATACCAGGGGGGCTCAGCGGGAAATCTTTATGAAGGATCCACCTGGAGACCATCCCACAGAAATACCCCAGCCCAACACAGCAGAAAAACGGGCCGATCACCATCATAACAGCTTGGGGACGCTACGAGAGTTAATGTGGTGACCTAGATAAGTTGGTTTACCTTTCAGAAAGGTAAATACGGCTATAACGACAGTACAGGTAGGGATAACACGTGGCGGTGGCACCCAAAGGTTCACATACGGCTGCACAATCTAGACATGCATGAGGCATAGATAATACACAAATAAGGAAGCAGGAGACAAGCAGAATAAGCATGTCGTTCATAAATCTGCCAAATAAAGGAGACTCTACATGTTCACTGCTTAGCTGTGCATGCAAGCAACTGGATTCACTGCTCGCCTTGTGCTTTTACACCGAAGCTTTAGTGTTCTCAGAGATGGCGTCTGTAAGGCGAAAACGCCCTGCAGGAAAGGCAATTTTCTCTGGCGATGATGATGAGTGATCGTGCGTGAAGTGAAGGAAAGAAAAAACGCATCGCGTGGCCTTCATCGAACGTAAGTCCCTCCTCACGTTATGAAGCCGCACTCTATTGAGCATCTATCTATGGAGCATCTATGGAGCATCTACGGAGCACCTATCTATGGAGCATCTATGGAGCATCTATGGAACATCTACCCGATTGCTCCATTTCGACATGGTCGGAGCTCAGTTCAAATTCGGACAACAACCAAAGAATCTGTCACAATAAACCTGCGCTTTCAACCATGGTCGTCGTTAGACGGAGGGGTGCAGGATTTTTGCCACGTGGATGATTTTCGTTAATGGCATTTTGTGTTTATATTTTAATTTTTTTTATTCTATCCTTCTACGGCAGCGGAATAAACCTTGGGTTGCTAACAGTGTCGTGGGTTGTCCCTTTTTGTCCCGTTGTTTTCACTGTTTTTAATTCTCGTAGGCTGTGGCAGCTGACTAGGCGTGAACTACTGAAGGTGTGATTTTCGACTTGAAGAACGTGTATTTAGGCTTAGACAACCAATTTAAGCTTTCTACTTAAATAAATAGCGAAGAGGCAAGCAGCCGAATAAGTTCCTGGAAATTGTTTTGTTGGCTTGGTGATTCCAATGCCAGAATGGGCCAAGTCATACTAATTAGCTTAGGTGAGGAGAAAAAGAAGCCCATAGAAAGGGATAACGGCTCACCCAGTAAAAGCTTTAGGATGTTGAACATTGAAATGTATATGAAAGACATGTACTGAAGCCTACTCGCATACTACTAGGTGAGTAGGGGCCAGTACATGGCTGTAATACGTTTTAAATTTTAACACCGTACGCTGGGGATCTTTTGGAGAGGCCTTCGTCCTAGAGAGGGCACAACCATGCTTGTGCTGGGGGTGGTGGTGGAGCTGATGCTGGCGATGATGATGATGATGATAATGACTGATGCATACATGAGTTTTTCGAGCGTGTTAATAGCAGAAGTAGTAGGTGGAAAGTAGCAAAATGCGCTCCCGGTAAATCTCTGCTTTGCTTGGTGACAAGATCACGGCTATATGCCAACTCGTAGCCCACAGAAGAAATAGATGCAAGTTAAAAGGGGGCCGATACTAACGAACGTCCACGGTCGGTAATAGTCCCCTAATGTTGTCGCAATCCCTGCATCATAATAAGGAGTGCTTAGGTAATTTTTTAGTTAAATTGGCATTTTGTGTTCAGGTACAGGCTGTGTGTCGTCTTCCTAGGGGTCCTGATCGCCTGCTGTCATCACAACTTGATTTCTACAGTCACTGCAGACTGGCTGTTAAAAGAATGCCTGATTCCCTGTGTGGCGGGTTACGAATCCAGAACAAATGAAACTGATTTATTGTTCAGGTGCCTAAACAGGCGTGGTTCACAACAGCCGCTTCACAACACCGTGGTTCACAACAGCGTGGTTCACAAGAAGCGTCAGTCGCCACCATTTCCGCGGTTAAGCGATTCTCTTGCGCCTTCAAAAATAACCCTCTAGCGCTGTGCTTAGACACATATCCACACTAACAGAGAAGTAAACATTCCCCTTTTCCTTCGTTGTCTCCAACTCATCTCTTTTTGTTATTATTTCATGCTGATATTCACATTGAGCTTGTTATTCTCCGTTCCGCAGGGCATGGCGTGGGTTGCCCTCACTGGCACAAGAACAGGTATCTCGACTTAAGCCAAGAGTTTCCTAAATTGCTTATGTGTTTACCTTAACACCCACTTACCACGCAAGGTAGAAAGCGTAATTGAAGCTCTACTCTTAAGGTTTGTTGTTTCCGCACCCTGAGAAATCGAGGCTATGTAAGTTTTATATGCGTGCCCTTTTCAGCGCTGAGCGCGAGCTGACGTCCTCGCAAAGTGTTTTGACCCAGTTTCGCAATTAACGTTGCAGCTGTAAATGTGCTGGCCCGGTATACGCCCGAGAGTTTTATTAAACGCACGTGTTGCCGCTTTTCCCAGTCCCCGTTTCTGATATTTGAAGTAGGTCGTTGTTTATTCTTGTCGGTTAGTTGCACCGCCCGCGGAGCTAAAATTCTATGCTCCGTTTTCGCTTTAAAACTCGAACATACAAAAGCTCAACCAAAAGGAACGGTAGTGTTCATTTAAAGTGCGTTTAAGCTACACACGAACACTTTTCTGTCTAATGAAATGTTTACGGTTCCAGTAAAAAAAAACAGTTAAGTCTGTTACCTTTACGGTTACTTTGAAAAATGGCGTTTTCACATTCCTTTAAAAGCAGAAATAGCGCATGAATACGAAAGCCAGTGTTTGAGCCAAACTTACTATGGGAAAGTCGAAAAATATGTTGTAACCAAACTTAGTTTGCTTTTTGGTTGCTGAGACCGCAATTAAAAAGAAAAAAAACACATTACTTCCAAGAAACGCTTGTATTTCTTGTAAGTTCAGTCCCTGAAATAGTGTCTTGGGGACTGAGGGCGAGAAGGAGGAAAAGTAAACTTTATTTAAGAACTAAACTTTTATCACCGAAGCTGTTGAGCGAATCGTTTGTGTATGGTATCCGCAGTTAAAAATACCAAGAAAATGCCGACGCTCGTGCGCACTTGCCTCGAGCGCACGTTCCTCAAGCTAAGCACACCCACTTAGGGAGATTGGCCAATACTGGCCAATAAGAAACAACTGCAGCGTTAGACTCGCGCGTCGAGCGCACGCTTATAACGCCAAGCATACCCACTTGAGGAGATAGGCCAACATTGACAAGAAAAACACTCCAGCGCTGCACCTGCGGCGCCTAGTTTTAGTGTGCGTGTTGCGTTACTTCGTGCGTTCGTTCGTTCGTTCGTGGAAGAAGACCCCCGGCTCGCGTGGTCCATGACTGCAGCCGATTTGCTTATTCATCGTCATCGCCGTTATGGCAACGAAGATGGAGTAAAGGTTGTGACACGAAGGAGGAGCAAATCGGCTGTAATCGTGGACTTAAACCGTCGTGATGGTCATGAAGGCTGCGTATAGCTTCGCTACCTTCAGGTCTCACACGTTAGTGTGGGCTTCCTGCATTTTTTTTCTGCACCTATCAGAAATCTGTGGGACCTTTCTGTCTGTGTGAAGGAAAATTTTACATCCACCTGAATGCAGCCAAACAGCTACAAAGGAAAGCTATTCAGCTTTCTCAGAAACCTCGCAGTCGAAGAAAAATTCGTCATGGTCCAGGATTCGAACCTGGGACCACCGCTCTCCAACACCTGTCCATCACTTCGAGTTGTTGATCAATTCGCTCTCGCGCTACGAACTGCTAGCCTCCTGGTCAGCTCAGTTGGTAGAGCGACTGCTCTGGTTAAGCGGTGGTCCCGGGTTCGAATCCTGAACCAGGACTTAACTGTGATGTTTCTGAGAAAGCTGTATAGCCTTCCTTTGTAGCCGTTTGGCTGCATTCAGGTGGATGTAAAATGTTTCTTCATAGAAACTTGCTCCACCTAGGGGATTTCCGCTAAATCTGATTAACACCTGTTTTCAGTCTGTGACAGTGACATCAGTACGCCAACACACTTGACAGACAATAAACACCGAGCGTAGTTTGTTTTAAACTAACAAAACATTTAGGCAAAAATGGAAAGCATTCCTTTCAAAAATCACTCGTGATTCTTGTAAGTTCACTTTGTAAGGTAGTGTTTTGGAAACTAAACCCTTTTTTGTACCTGTCCAAACAGGCAGTGGCGGTTTTGATTGTGACAGTTCCATTTGTACGCCAAAGCCGTTAACACATAATAGGGGTGACGTTTCGACACTCTTAGACTGACCGAATCTTACATCGCAGCTCGTACAGGCTAACTAGGCCGTTTTAATTGCGTGCGTAGATCGAACAAAGCCACTCCCCTCCTCCTCACGTCAGGACATACTCTCCCGATGGCCACCTGCTCGCCTCCAGAATTTCATATATTGATATAAGATGGCGTGTATTGCCCTATAAAGTACGTCTTCCTAGCAATGCGTGCGTGTTTTGAAGTGAAGCCAATTCCGACAAGATTGGTGCAAGCTTGGCCTCTGTAAACTGGCTTTCCCACATTTTGTGTTGCACAGTGAAGCTTACTTATAAAAAAAAAAAGGCGGCGAAAGGAGACCACCGGCGACTTTCGGGCCGTGCACGCGATGCGTTATAGCGGCGCCCGTCGCGACTGCGAATACAGCGATCCGGAAAAATTAGCAGTGGCTTAGCTCGGCTATGCCAGGATATACGTAGCGGGAGCTAAGGTTCAGCAATCCAATTCCAATCCAGTCCGGTCCGGTCCGGTCACTGCTCCTCACGCATGCGCAGCACGGCTCTCCATGACCCACGTGAAACGGCTATTGGACGGAAAACGGAATCACGCGTCGAATTTTGCATGTCCTGAAAGTTTGCACTTGCGACTACGCCAGCCACCTCCTTGCTATTAAAGCAAAACGAACGTACCGACGTACTACTGGCGGATGAGCCGCGTACGTTTCAAAAGATTTCCGGAAGTTCGGCGTTGAGTTGATGCAATCCATCGTTATTGTTTGTACGGAATCGCAGACCTTGTCATTGGGGCGTTGTGGTACACGTCTTACCCCTCGGAAGGGAGGCCCCATCGTACACGCATTGAAGTTGATCTGGCGAGGAAAAAAAAAAAAAATAGGCGTACGTTTATGCGTTTTAGGGCAGCCTTGTTCGGCGACGAAGTTAGCAACCCAGGTTCCCTCCGATATGCGCTGTCTGCGAATGCGTTTCTTTTTTTTTTTTTTTTTTCGGTGAATTGGTCGGAACGCCATGTTTTTCACTCATGATTCGAAAATGAATTGGGCGCAGACAAAGCCACAGAAGACACAGAAAGACCACAGACGGGACTAGCGCCTTTCTGTGTCGTGTATTCTTTTCTGTCGATTTGTTCGCGCCCAATTCATTTTCGAATCATGAACCAACTAGCCCAAGAGCAAGTTCGACTAAGTTTTGCACTCAGAACATCCAGTTGTCACAATGATGCCGCGTTGTCTTCTGGGGGAAGCCAGGCGGAATACGAATACGGAAAGCGGTCTTTTGGGAAAATAGGGATCATAACGCGGGAATTCACGGATTGAAAACAGGGATTTGTAGACCTGGTTGGAAGCCTACTCCAGGAAGTGTATCGTGTAATCAAGAATGACCTGTCTTGTTGGGGAGATTAGCTAGCAATAAATTTTTTTTTCTAGAAATTTTACGGTTGATATGTTTTCTGAGAACCGCTGTGATACAATAAAGAGTATAGCATTCATCTGCATACTTATATGGCGGCCCATGGTGAAGTTCTAATGAAGTCCTTTATAAATAGGAAAGAGTGTGCCCCAGCACTGAGCCCTGGGGCACTACACAAAGTAGCTGTAAAATACTAGAAGTACACTCAAGCCTCGTTATAAGGAAGTTGAAGAGAAGCCTTAATTATTTTGTTATATCCATCAGTTCGTTATGTAAATTATAACAGCTTACGGCAATGTATGCTCAGTTGAATGCACAACTATAAGCATACAATAAAGGAAACCACGTAGCGGCCCACTGTACTGCTACGCGACCACGCATGCGACGGAAATTGAATAGAAGACAAATATTTTGCGTGCTCAATGCATACACTGCCTAGTTTATTGTCCGCTAGGCATAGCTGGGAAGAAATCCATGATGCTCCTTTGTTTTGGGTATCGCAAGCGAAAGACTTCCTTTTCAGCAGTGGCCACCCCGTTGATGCTGTTTTCGCCGGCCCCATGGGCGCGAAGAAACGACGTAGAAGGTCAACCGCATCGAGCGCATGCGACGACGTTGGTACGTCGAGCGAGGAGGATGGCTTGTTCGGCCGCACATGGTGTGGCTGCGCATGTTAGTGAGGTCGACGCGGGAGTTTTAAAACAGCCGTGCCGAACGGGTGTCGGCCTCCACGGAATACTTTTCGCACAAGGGTTAGGGTTTTTTTTTAAGGCGGAGCATTTCTTAGGCTCGCCTGGTCCTGCGTCGTTGATGGCGGCGCCGTCCACACGCTCACTGCGCATGCGCAACTCTCCTCCTTACACCCACAGCTCCGCGATACTACACTATAAAAAAAAGAAATAGTTAGCGGCGCCCGGTTTCGATCCCACGACTCTCTGGCCGCAACGGGAGGTACGCGGTGCTCTTCCCACTACGCTACAAATCCGGGACAGGAGCAAGTGCTACGAATGCGCCTTATGTCCTTGACTCATTCAAACTACGTCAAGAAGCTACTGATACAACGAAGGCACGCGAAGCTGAACGTCAACGGAAACGACGAACTGAAAACTTTAGAGGGGGATGCTGAATTTCCCGTGGGAAAGCTGTGGCGGGAAGCGCCACGCGCCTTGCAGCTCAACCAGCCCCGTCCGCAGCGCCTCTGATGCTGATTGTGGCAGGATGCCCCTAGGGATTGGCCAACCAAAGAATCCATCACGAGATAGTTTCGCGTTCAACCACCGTCGTCATCTTCCCGTAGGGGAACCGCCGAAGAAGAAGAAGAACGAGAAGACAAAGCTGCGAAGAGGAGGGCGTGTAGATTGCTCTCAGCCGGTGCACCAATGTCAACAACCTTTACCTCACCAAAGCTGATGGAGACTACCGATTCTACCACAGAGACAACATCGACAAGAACATAATGGACGAGTTTCGGCGCCTCGAGAACCACCGCGATGGTCACCCTACTCAAAAATTTTCCGTAACACAAGAAAGAATTCATTCATTTTACCATCCTTGCACTTGGGTATGTGCGTGCGAAGAGGAGGCTTTGCCACCGGTGTGGACCCGATTCTACCACAGACAACATCGCGGATAGCTCCGGAGAAACTGCTGAGACAGGCCTCTAAATATTTAAACCTAATTCTTTTGAGTTTGCGCAGCAAAATTTTATGCTTTACCTTATGACAATTTTTTTTAGTGCCGCTTCAGACACTGATTTTGTGCTGATTATTGTTTCCTGCATTGTTTATCATTTTGATGAGCCACGTTACTGTTGTAGCTATAAATCTGTATTTCCTCAATCCATAATAATTGTCTACTTGTAGTTCTTACTTTTCCAAGGACTTGGGAACGTTTGCGCAATAGTTTTTTACGCTGTAGGTCAAACCTTTTGATTAATATTGGTCTACAAGTGAGGAAAAAATAGACGCTTCCTTCTTCACGAATAGAAAAAAAATAAACCTATTTTCAATGCTACGAGCGTATGCCGGCATAAAACAATGTGTTTTACACGATTTCAGGGTGTTCCCTGAGTTTTCTAATATATTGTACAACTGAATAATCGGAATGCAACCGTACAAATACAAGACCTAAATGCAACAAATTTTTACCGAGGTCGCTTGTGGGGATACTCGAATGTAGTCAATGTTGGATGGAGATAGTTCTCTACAGTAGGCGACCTCATTTGCGGTTTTTTCTTGCGTAATGGGTTGTGGTTGAAGAGAAAAGTTTCCAAACTTCGGCATCGTAACAACGGGAGACCAAAACTGCGCCATAACAAACAACAAATGGCGCAAGTTGTGTGCAAGAGAAGCAAAATCTCGCAAGTTTCTTCAAAACACACCTCAGAAGATTTTTAGTATTCCCGAGCGTTCGTTCCGATCGCACAGCGTCCACCGGCGAATTGAATTCTGTGCTGCAACCCGCTTCGATTTCCCAAACCTCGCGACGTGCGATGAAAGGAAATGTGCATTTTTAAATAAATGAAAGGTTGGCCCTATATTTTACGTCGGTAGCCGATTTTATGGGGGACTCCTGGACAGTTGAAACTTCAGCGTATCAAGTTTGCGTGGAAAAATGAATGGAGAAAAACGAAATAAAGCCGCTAAAAGGAGAGATGTAGAGAGACCGAGAGAGAGAGAGAGAGAGAGAAAAAAAGAATGCATTCAATTGTACAAGCGAGGTTGGCCGAGCAATTCCGCTTAGCTTGCTACGCCATATGAAGAAACAAAAACATGAGGGTTGGTGAAAAAATAAACAAATAAAAATGAGGTGATGCGCTGGAATTTTCGAAGCACATACACAGAGTTTGGCAGTGAACTTAATCACAACACTTGGTCCAAGCTAGCGCTACGCAAGAAGACCAACAGAGATTTGGTAGCCAGTACGGCATTGGCGTGGGTCTGACCAAGGGCCCAAACTGGCCTTAGTTCAAGGTCTTCGTAGTGCTGCATACAGAGAGATGTAAGGAGAGTTATACCTTGGCACCGTGAGGTTTTTACCGATGCAGATGATATGTTTGAAAGCTTCTGTTACATTCCATGTTGCAGAGTGTTGCAGAATTTCAGTATTTTGCAGAGGACAGGCTGTGCATATGCCACGTTGAGACGTAAGAGGTGCAATACCGCTTCCTCACGCTTGCTGAGCCCAGGAGGTATCTTGAAGCTGCATTTAGGGTCCATTTGATGCAGAGGCCTGTATACTGAAGTTTTTGTCGGTCCCAATGCACCGCTGTATTCTTCAGGCAATCGAGGATGCAGGGGTTGCCGCATCCTTTCTTATAAAAGGAATGGGCAGCAATGCAGCCGAGGGGGTGTGGGCCGATGAGGCAGCATAATCAGCTGCAACGTTTCCGGCGACCCCACAGTGGGCAGGAAGCCATTGCAGTTCTAGGCTGTGCCTCTGCTGTGTTGCTTGACGGTGCAGATAATGTATCTCCTAGGGTGTGCTTGTACAGACAGAGGGCACCACAGCGACTATTGATGTAGTGTGTGCTGCCGATCGAGGGCACGATTGCTCATGTATAGATTCCAAGGGAAATAAAGCCTTGGGGTCAGTTGCCCGTCAGCCGGTGTCGTGTGTTCGCGGTTAATCGGGCGCGAGCTGGTGGAAGTACGCCGCGCAACATGGTGCCAGAAGTGGGATCGCGACGCGACTGATTCGTCGCTCTTTGCTATGAACGCCTCCGCCGCCGCTCATTCCTCGCTCGGGGCTGCGCTACGCCCCCCACCACCGTTCGACTTCGACAGTCCAAGTACCTGGCCGGCGTGGCTGCTGCAGTTCGAGGACTTCACCTTTGCAACGGGACTTCATACAGCGGAGAGGGAAGTGCAAATGCGGTCCATCTTTACCTCATGTGGCAGCAAGCAAGAACGGTTCGTGAGTCGACAACGATGTCAGAAGCCGACACCAAGGACTTTTCGGCTGTCCAGAAGGCCTTCACCGACCCTTTCGTCCACCCCTTCAACGAGTTGTACGAGTCTGCTCGCTTCAATCGGCGGACACAGCAACCGGGTGATACCGCCGATGTTTTTTTCACCGCTCTTCCTACCATGGTAAAGTGCTTCAACTACGCATCGCCTGCTGTTGAAGATGGGCTTGTTCGGGATCGCTTCGTAGTTGAGTTGGAGTAAAGGCCGTCGCGGCAGCGAAGAAGAAGCAAAATGGCCGCAATCGTGGACTTAAATCCTCCTGACGGCAGTGAAGGTTGCGTACAGCTTTGCTACGTCTTAAGGCTTGAATACATGGAGCGAACTTTCCCGACGAAGTTCGCCCGGCGGAAAATCCGCCGCGGCACAGTACCGAGTGTTCGTCGGGCTGCGCTACACGGCGAAGACACGGCGTCCGCCGCTGCCTCGCCGCTGGGTCGCTGTCAGCTAGATCCTGCTCAAATGAAGCGCATCACAAGCAAAAACTAGATGAGCCAAATACCACTCGAAATGAAGCGCATCACAAGCAAAAACTTATGGACTCGACTCCAAAAAAGCGTAAAGTTATTGTTGAAAAATAGTTTCCACTCCAAAAAAGCGTTGTTGAAAAATAGTTTCCGATATGCATGTTGCCGCCGTTAAAGGAAGCGGCGATTGAATGTGGTCCGCCGCAGTTACGGCGATGGGCGAAAATGAATGTGGTCTCTGTACTGTACGAAAATCGTCTGTAGCCACTTAGTACAGTTAGCCACTCGTTTTGATCGTTTGCTCCAGCTACGTGGGAAGCTTTTGTCACTACCTCCGCTGAATGGTTACGGTCATTGAATTCTATCCGGGCTGCTTTCGACGACGACAGTGTACCAAGCGCGCGACCGGCGTGAACGGTTAACATCACGCCAAGCAGACGACGCAGACAAGGGGAGCAGGCGGAAAAGGGGGCGATTGATTGATTGATTGTAGGTTTAACGCGCCGAAGCAAACGCACGCGATGAGGCGCGCCGTAGTGGAGGGCTCCGGATTAATTTTGACCACCTGGGGATCTTTAACGTGCGCTGAAATCTCGTACACACGGGCGTTTCTGCTTTTCGCCTCCATCAGAAAAGCGGCCGCCGCGGCCGGGAATTGAACCCGCGACCTCGTGCTCAGCAGCGCAACGCCTTAGCCACTGAGCCACCGCGGCGGGTAAAAGGGGTAAAAGGGGTAAAAGGGGTAAAAGGGGTAAAAGGGGGCGAGCGGCGAGACCTCCTGATTGGCTAGTTTTGGTACGCTGTTTGTTTGCCGCTTCCGGTGCCGTCGACGCCGGGCGAACTTATCTGTCCTCGGCAGATCGGTGGCAGACGACGTTTTTTCCACCGTCGCGCGTCGGGCGGACACCGCCGGTCGTTGTCCGTAGACTTTTCATCGCATATTCGTTCCATGTATTCCGGCCTTTACGCGTTAGTGTGAGCTTCCTTCATTTCTTTCTTCAAAATTCAGGTTGTTCACGGGGTCTTCTCTTCTTCTCACTGCCATTTTTTCCCGATTGCATTTTGAAAATACGGATCATTCAGTGCTTTTTATTTGAAAATGGTTGGATATATTTCAGTAAAGTTTGGTGTGTTCGACGCTAAGGTCGTGTTTATTTTGAATAAAAGCTACGTTATATTAATATAATTGTTTTACTAGAGAATATTTTTTATTTGGGGGGAATTCTCGTTGCAGGGCAGAACGCAGAAGGAACGGAGGTGAAAAGTGCGATAGTAGTAGTGTGAAACTTTAATGAGCCATAAAGTAGGAGTGGTTCCCTAGCCCGGGAATTCAAGTGATGACCGAGGGACAGATGCTCTAGATGCCCGAAATGACCCCGTATATCGGGCGGTGTTCGCCAACGCAACCGTACCAGCTACCCCCAACTGCTGGGGTTCCTATAGCCATTACATCTTCAGGATCTGTTGAGGACGAAAGAAAATTGTGTTCCTTAGTATGGAATACGAGCCTTGGGGCACTTATTCTGTGTGATGATGGTTTGAAGCTCTTAAGTGCGAACACGGGCATCAGTCTGCAAGGCAAGCTTCCGCTCTCTAGCCAGGGGCTTGTATAGCATTCGTCCAGATTTGCCACGAGTTTCCCTTAAGCATCGAAACGTTCGAATAGGCTAACAGAAGTGGGCACTTCAATTGCGTACCGCAGCACTTTGCTGAATTTTTTTTACTTCTTTTTTCCCTTTTGAAGCTGTCCACCCCGACAATCGATAGCCAGAACGAGGCTGTGACGCCCTCACTGAAAGACCATCTGTGGAAGGGCGCTTGATAAAAAGGGCCAAGCTGTCGGAAGTTCTACTTTTCTGCCGCAATCGCAGGCATCATTGACCTCCGCATGTGTTTACCCGTAATCATGCGTGCTGGAATTCGTCATGTTTAAGTATCAAAAGTTAAAATGAAGAATACTTTGATCAGTAATGACAATTGTGGGAACGAAACAAGAATACCATGCGGAGTGTTCGAAATAACGCCCGACCTTGTGTGAACAGAATAGGTGGTAAGAAGAGTATACTAGCAGTTTCAAGCCGTTCCGAAACAGCGCCAAAGTAGGCTCACGCGTTGCATGTTTATTGCAAAAAAAACGTTTACTGCGGGCTCACGATTATTCCGCGCAAACCACAAAGTTATGATGCTTAGCATATACAATCCCTTCTAACGACACCACCGAACTAGGTTTATCGTATGCATAAGGTTATGTGGCTCAAAGATGAGGGTACGTGAAAGATGCCTTTCCAACGCTTCGGGTGAAAGTGTTCTTCAGTTCATGCGACTACATCAGTATCCAATGACCTACAAAAATAACAAAAGCACTGCAGAGTTACGGAGCAACAGCGGCCGGATTCGATGATGACCGCGCGAGTGCAATCAGTAGAAGAACAGGAGGAGGAAGTAATATTAATTCCGGGCGGGCCGCTGATGGGCAGATCGCTCACGTGGGAGCCCCGGAGACAATATGAATTGCTCGTATGGATCATCAAAAGCCCGAGAGAGACTGACGGAAACCCAGCGCCACCAAAATGGCTGGTCTAGTAACAAAGGCTATGACAGCATGCAATCAACTTCCTGCTCGCGAGAGATGGCGGGAGTAATAAAGTATGGAAGGCGCTTGCTCGGAAACGGAAACAGGAGCTCGGAAGCATGAGAAAAACAGGAAGTACGCGGGATGGGTATCACACTGTCCAGGGAATCGCAGAGTACGCTGCCAACAGGATGCATCGGGGAACTGGGAGTTACGCAATCTTCAGGATGCAATACAAAGAAGAAAATAAACATTGCCAAATAGATTTACTAGCACGGTATTTCTTCTCTTTGCTGCTACGAGGGGATATGGGTATTATGGCATGGATGTAGCGGCGATTGGGTTCCTTTTCGTAGGAGGAACACAACAGATGGGTTCGATGCGAAAAAATTTATCTTTCTTCACGGATGACATTACCGTTATATCTTGACTCGATTATCCAAAATAACTGTTTGGCCGACGTCCGAAGACGTGGCGCAAGTCCAAATTGAGGAACGTGTGTATCCTTTAAACCAGGTGCTTAATTCCAGCAATTATATGTTCAATCAGTAAATTTATGCTGACAATGCGTGAATGTGTTCGTGTTCATAAGTATATGTGCGTGCGCCCACGCGTGCCTCTAACGGTCGCTGTGGAGACGTGTTTGAGCATACTAATAATCAGCGGCTAAAAAGCCAGCCATACCACCAACCAGGCCACCAAAACCCGCTACTAGTAGGCGAATAATTCCCAATAAATGCCATAGTCAAACCTCGAAATCTGAATTTCTAGTTTATGAAATGCTCGTAAATAGAAAACTTTCGCCACATTAGCCGATCCCCGCCCTCGCGGAATTCTATCCACGAAAAATCAGTCAATCCGTGCCAAACTATAGCTACTCTTGGATGACTAAACTTTGAGCGTTCAATAACTCGTAGATCTATTAAAAACACTCCTAAAAGAGAGAGAGAGAGAGAGAGAGAGAGAGAGAGAGAGAGAGAGGAGAGAGAGGAAAGAAAGAGAGAAGAAAGAGAGGGGGTCATGGCGCTATTCTACCTATGAAGGAATAAAGGGAATAAAGCCCAAAGGAAGCAGGGCAAAGGGTAGAAAAAAGGAAGAGGTAAAAAATAAGGTAACATCGAGTCTTCTGTGGGTCACGTAAAAGTCCAGGTTGTCTCACAGGATGATCATGTATAGTTTTACATTGTCTCTGCGATGCCGGTGTTTTTGAAATAATCAAACAGGGCATCTAACACTTTTCGCAGGGATGATGGAGATGACCATGGTCCAAGAGGAGCTTTCAATGATAAAAGTCCGTTGTTGAGGCACTCGATCTTCTTGGCGAGGTGGACTCGTTAATGCTGGAAATATTCGGCTTTATTCGCAGCCCCAAACGCTATAATGGGGCCGCGAATATTGGGTGTTATGAGCCGCTAGCTACAGTACGATCTTTATTTGCGTTTCCAAAGTTTTTTCAGTGTAATGTACTCAAATATAGATATCCTGGTGTGTTGATCTCCCTGTAAGCCTCTACGCACAATTTTTTTTCTCTTGCTCGTTATTGCCGTGCTCTGCTGGAGTGCGTAGTTCTGTGAACGAGCCACATTAACGACGGGATGGTTAAAGGAAAGCTCTGCTGTTCTTTTACGAAGGCTAACGGCGCCAATTCAATACGCCACTGTTTTCTTGCGCCAGTGTCAACATAAAAGCAGGGGCAGTGATGTTTGTTCTTTGTCAACATTTCAATAAAAAGCAAGTCCTCTTGAAACCTCATCTATATGTCGAATAAAGAGTGTACTGAAGCTGCGTTAACATTTCTACGGCGAGGAGTCTTTAACGGATATTTTTAGTGATGCAAAAAAGAAGCGGAATGAAAATTTTATAGAAAGGCGTGAAAGAGAAATGGACGGATTTTTTTTTTGTGATTCGAGCGTATACATGAAAGCAACGTACAAATGCAAAATTCAGCGCCCTCCCACTCTGTGAAGATGAATGACCAGCAAGGCTCAGCGAAGTCCAAGAATTTTAGGAAAGGACACTCTTTTTTTTTGTAATTCGCGATTGAACATACTTTATACTTAACTTGATGAATGAATGAATGAATGAATGAATGAATGAATGAATGAATGAATGAATGAATGAATGAATGAATGAATGAAATCTTGAATGAGTGAACTACAGGTGATATTGTTAGGGCACCCCTCCACTAGAGGGGAACGATAGTCTGGGATTACCTAGGTGCAATGCATGAAACTTGGAAGGCCTAGACTGTTATTGTTTCAAACAAACATTTGGTGTTCCGTTTCCCTCCCGTAGAAGCCCGCGTATTGACTGCTGACGGCGATTTCACGGTGTATACAACTTGGCTGTAACAACGTAATTACGAAATCGAATGAATCTCAGCGATCTGAGAGAGTCATCATAGCGACTAATTTTCACATAATTTGTTCAGGGATAGTTGTGATAAAACAAATGTTACAACCATTTCTGTCAACATTCAGTCAGAGTTGTTCATAATCGTGAGCGCGTGAAGCCTGGCTGCGGGTTCACGCACCCCCCCCCCCCCCCCCCCCTATTCAACCCCCCCGGCCGTGCACGCATAAAGGGGCGACCGCTGGGGCGCGCGTGCTTAGGCGGGAAAGGCAGCGACTCGAATGTCGCTCCGGAACCCCTTCAAAATGCTCATCTCTTGATTAGAAAAACACCGGCGATAACTTCACTTCAGGAGACCTTCTTGATGGCAACACAAAACATTAGCCCCGGAAGCAAAAAGTTTTCATTTTAAGCAATTTGTCGTCTCACGCTATATGTTAAACAGAAAGATTCACAGCTTCCCCTCAATGACTTTGAAGCTTATCTACCTGCTTCTCTGCAAATGACGTGGACAGGCGGTAGAGGAGTTAAAAGCGCTTAAGCGGATAGAAAAGTGTCCGAAGACAACACTGGGGTGCATAAGGAATGCACTGGGGGTGCACTGGGGTGACACTGGGGTGCACACATCAGTGCGTATGGTACGGTGGGAGGCACAGGAACGTAAAGAGCATGCCATACGGTATATGTCTGTATTTGATGTGGGAACACACGTAAGTGAAGCAAATTGTACCTTAATCACGTCTCGCCAGCCCGGAGCGAAGCCATGGTGCTGAGCACGGAGTGCTGAGTGCCTAGAAGGGTCACCTTCGGCTTCCTTCAACGCTCTTCACGTATGATTGAACGGATCATGGCGCGCAGGTTGCTGTGCGTGGATGTGGGCCTGTACCACGTGGTAGGCTGCAAACGCTGAGATTGGAGTTTGTCTAGACGCTGCCAAGTTACTGTGAAGTCAAGATGAGTAGTGAGGCTCTGCAGGAAGAGAGCATATAGCTGAAAATTGCCTCGATGATATGGTGCCCCCGCTTGTATTCTGCCATGTTGGGGTTGGCATCCGACCTGGCATGCGTCGTCGTCGTCGTCATCAACAAGAACAACAACAGCCCACTATGTTCTCTGCAGGACGACCGCCTCTCCTTTCCGGCATGCAAATATACCTGTAAATTTGGTGTTATCGTGTCCTCATCACCTCAAAGGCCCTTTAAATAAAATCATTCCAGCATCCAGTCTTGAATGCTTAGTAATGCGTTAGCCCCACAGCCCTCACAGACGCGTCTACCTGGTGAACTTGAGAATCGTCGCGACCCGGACTCCTCACTCTCGCCTCGGATGCCCGCTACTCGGAGTTCTACGCACGCCGTTTGCGACCCGAATGCGTGCACCATGCAGGCCTAGCTCGCTGTGCATGTTGCGTATTCTCAGTGGTTAGTTTTTCCCGCTAAGTTAGCGGTGGGGTTTGGTGGCTGCCGCTTGCTCCGTTGCTCTGCAGTTTGTAGCATTCCGCTGCCGCCAATCACATTCCGCCTCAATCGCCTACCTACTAGTCCCTGCCGTAGCTCCACGCTGTATTTCACATTACACATCTCGACCTCCATCATGTCAGGTGTTTACTATATCTGGTGTTTTATATTCACCAATGTTGCTGCACAGGTGAAAAATCCGGGCGTAGAAAATGCTGCAATCATGCGCTTTGACAGAGCACCACCATCCGACTCCGCAATGACAGGTTGGAAACTTAAGATTTACCTCAAGAAAGTGATTGTACATGATTACGTGCAACGACAAATGCGACACCTACACAAACATATCCAATATGCGGTCATCATTTACAGCCAGTATGTCAATTTCCTTTTTGTGAAAGCAGTTGAGTGTATTGGGAAGCGGATGTTTTAGCAGCTGCTATCCATCGTGAGTCCGTGATGATGGGATTCCCCAAGGAGGCTTATATCGCTGTGCGTATACATTTACAGTTTCCTGTAAATGTGTCAGGTTTAGCAAAGTATCTAGTTTGTCCTGTTGCCACCTAAACTGGACATCAACCCGAGCAACAAGGCCTCTAGAGGAGCGGACGCAGCGCCACGGCAGCCAACGCCACCGCCGGCTGGACTTCATTCACCACTCCCGCCATGGGCTTAGTCGTTTAATTATCTTCTGTCGCTCTGTGATCGCAGAGCGAGGGGAAAATTTTGTAAGGTTAATTCCTTATATCTTTTTGTTTCATGAAACACGTTGTGAGGCACAGAAAATCGGTAGTACAATAACAATTGGTCGCCATCCAGCCCTGCCAAAGGTGTTGTAAACCACTACAAATGGTGATTGAGGAGGGTATGAAATGTTTCTCGTCGTCTCAACGGGCTTGTCTCTTGCGCTCGGCTAGTGTCACAAGATCCGGCCTAGCCTTCAAAGCCTTCAAACTGAAAACATTACCTTTACCAGGAAAACATGGCTGGGGGGGGGGGGGGGGGGGGAGTGCATTGTTCACAAGCGCCTTATCATCCATAATGCGGTTTCGATGCTCAGCGCTCGGCATCTTAGGCCTCGGCGCTTCGGTGTTTTTGCCCACGGAGATGAAACCATTGGGGGCAGAGGTATACAGCTTTGTAGTAACAGGAGCGCCAGCCGGCCAACCTGTGTCGGGAAAGAGAAACAGCGGCTGCAGGAGGAGGGTGTAATAGAGCCGCCTTAAGGCGTAAAGGAAACGACGGGGGTGAAAAGGAAACTCCTGTCGTTGGCGAGTGAGGAGAACGAGCTTCGTAGGGTGTTGTCTCCGGGAGGATCGTCAAGTTCTCACCTTGGTGGCCGCAAAGTTGAGCAGAAAGCTTTCGCCTTCACATTCTCCTAAAGATTTAGAAGCACCCCTGCAAGGATTTTGTCGACATGCTCAACCTACTCCTAACGGGATAAAAATAACTTCCTAGGCCCTCAAAGCCAAACACATGCACAGCTGTGCGGGCAGAGAGGAGTCCCTTCAAGGAGTGCGTATTCGTTAAGTGACAATACCCACTCGAAATTGTCTACAAATTTTCTTACTCTTTGGATACCGCTTTGTGTTCAAGCAAGCGAGCGCTTACACACACGCACACGCACACAGCACATTAAAAAAGCAACAAAAGACGGAATGCGGGGGAAAAGGGACAGGAGTCTATCCTGCGAAGGATAAATACCGATAGGTGGGAACAAGAACACGAGTACCCTATTTGCTCGTTTGTAACGCGCACATTTTTAAATGAAAACGGGCGTTTAAAAATGCCTGCACGTTGCAATCGAACCCGAAACTGCAAAAACCTATAAACCAGAACCGGCAACTTGAAACCGAAACGAAGTGGGGTAATGAATGATGGAGGCTGCGTTCAAACACAAACTAATCATCTTGACTGAAATTCAAGGACGTCGGGCAGCGTCCCGTGCATAAATAATCCCGGAGTCGGGTAGTCGCGATTGGCGAATAAAGGACAACATTTTTAAGAGCAGAAATTCACAGGAGAGCTTTAGCTTGCCACAGCTTGTGCCGATTTATGTGGAAATAAATATTTGGTACAATTTTCAGGCGTCTCTTAATGACATTATTTTGTGCGCGCAGTAGAATCGGCGCCAAGATATTTTGCGTATTCGGGGTATTGAGAATACTGTGCGTTACAATTGTGTGCGTGTTAGACGGAATCGTGCAAACACGGTACACAACTTTTTTAACATCGGGAAGCCAGATCCTTCCGTCGTTCATAGGCTCTGGCGAGTGACAATATGAAATGTTAACCTGAAAGCCAGCGCCATCAAACGAATCTTACTCTTTAATAACGCAACACAAGACAGGAAAATTGTGTTCAAAGGCCTGCTCAGTGGCACCGTTCGAAAACGGAGCCCTCGTGCCATTGACGGAAAGAGCTAAAGATGAGAAATGTGTAGTGTTCATTTTGGCAGCTGAGTGGTGCGTGCTTGACCCACAGTCTCTGACATAGTACCTAACTCTATTTGGAACGACCCTCCGTTTACATGAAAAATTGAAGCAATCAAAACCTGCCTGCGACTGGGCTTGCTTTTGGTGCACTTGTTCGGTGGATGTAGCCGGCTTTCTGTTGAATCTTTTAAAGTTTAGCTCTCGCCATGCAACTAAACCGACGGTCCTGCAGGAGCTGGCGCCTGATATTGAGTTGGCTGTGCACTCGCTCTGAGTGTTTTTTTTCCGTCTGCACACAACACTCCGCAAAAATAATTGTTCAATTTTGGCGCACAGACGTTTAAATAACAGACACAAAGCTTACTTATGTATCGGCCAGTAGGGAGTCTTTCGTATGAGTAAGACACAAATAGTAAGACACGGTTTGTATCTTTTGTTACGCGGCGCTCGCAACAGATGGCACGAACCATGGTTGATGATGAAGCGGTGTATTTACAAGATGAGATCTATTTACGAGCGACATAACGTAGCCTGCTCTGGCTGCGCCCCGCACACAGCTTCTTATTCCTTGGACGTGGTCACCATAGCAATATGCTCGATTCGCGTTATCATCATCTTCTTGGGACATAGCACCGCCGCCAAGGGCACCCGTCCCGGTCACGCCCCACAACACCATCTAAAGTGGAATCTGCGCAAAACATCACAATGAAAACATACAGGGAAGACATCGTTGCCGCCTCCCACACCTCCGTCACTTCCAATTATGTTAAATTAAATTAATAATTAAAAAAAATTAAAATAAATTAAATTCAGTTAAATTAAATTGTTAAACTGCATGTGTACGCATCGCCCCGCGGCATGGCAGCCCGCAAACCCCCCAAACGACCAAGTTCGACGTTGGCGCGAACGAGCGGCCAATTAAGCCATATATAAACCGACATCGGTTGGAAACGCACGTTCTAAATGTAAAAAATTTGCGGCGATTCTTTAGTCATTGGCTCACATATTTTAGACTCCGATATGTACCAAGAGATTTCGTTGCCGCGAACGCGCGGCGACGGGGTTCTCTTTTCGACTGATCTTTCGCGCAGGGCGGAAACGTCAAAATCCCGCCCCATTTCCTTCCATATGCTTTTCCAGTCGTGAGCGGAGTGCAGGATTCATAAGCAAACTGATAAAAAACCGCCGGACAGTAGGAATC